>OX578140.1:3732622-4270122 GCA_951213105.1 Amaurobius ferox | reverse complement strand
TAATTCTATTTAAACAGTTAAGCAAATACTTACTAGCTGTAGTGGTAAAGGTATTATGTCCACAAGTGACTGTTCTAAAACTGAGAGGTGATTTATGGAATTTAGGAACCAAAGTAACATAAGGAAATTTAAAAAACTTACAATTAATATTTAATTGTGTATATAATTTTAGCATTTTAGTTTTGATTTTGATAGACTGATTATTAATGGGTTTAAAAATGTGATTACTTTTTAAGCAATTCTGTAACAGAGAAACATAATATTTTTTACAAATGATGGCATAATTATTAGAAGCTTTATCTACATAAGTTATGACAAAATGTTGTTGTAGTTCTTTAATAGCAGATAGGAGTTGTTTATAAGGATACCTAGGCTTCGTTAATTTAATGTTTATAATATATAACATTTTTAAGTAGATGTAAGGTAGTATACTTCCATAGATGGAATGCTTCAATAGGAATGGAATGTGAACAAGCAAGTTGATATATGAATTTATCAAAATCAAAAGATATAGACTGAAGAAGTTGTTTAGGGTGATGGCAGAATGGAATGCGAAATTTAGACCCTTTATTCATAATATCCCTAAGTATATCATCCTGAACTATACTGAGATCCCCAGTAATAATGTGTCCATGAGAGGAGTTGACCTAAGGGGCAAGATTTTTATTGTTGCATACACATGATGTAAGGTCATTGGAGTTTAATGTCTTGGAAACTTCATTGTAATTGTAAATAGTTCTACCAATTGGTAAATTATATTTGAATGATTTTTGTATTTTGATTTCTTTTACTGGTAACAAGTGCTGATGTTTTGCAAATAAATTATTGAAGTTAAGAGAATTAAGAATAGGGTGTTTAAAAGAAATTACACAGTAAGCTATTTTAGTATGTAGATTTGGTGAATGGAGAAGGTGGTAATTTAAGAAATTTGTACGTGAAATAAGCAAATCATAAAATAAATGTTTAAAATGCTCATGAGTTAATTTTAATTTTAAAAAATTAGTATAAACAATACTTAATTTGCATTTTCTGACTTTATATAACCAAGTTCTAACAGGTAGAAAATTGAAAGTTTGATAATAATTATATTGTAATTTCAAAATGTCTGCATTGTAATCAATAGTTTTACTTAAGTTACTTTTTCCTTTGCCACGCTTATATCGCTTTTTACTAGGAGTTGATGACTTTGAATATTGAAAAAGATGTTTATATACTGAAGATTTATTAGAATTGTATTCAAAACTATTGTTAACTACATTATTATTATTATAAATTTGATTTAAGCCATAGGGGAAGAGAGTTTTATATTTTTTAATGTAATAATTTTCAAATACTAATCTATCAGTGAGTGAAATTTTAATATCTAAAATATGAAGGGATACATTTTTAAATCCGTGTGTAGCAAAGTGCTGATATTCAAATTGATTTTTAGTAGGGAGATCATTAAAGACTTTATGGTCAAATTTTTTAATATGATCCCTGTGGACATTCATTCTCAGATGTAAAGGGTTGCTGGTTGCCAATATAGGATAAGTTACAAATAGTACAATTATATATATATATACCACTTTAGGTTCTGGAATAGAATTTTGAGTCTCTGGATCAACAGTATTTGGAGGGCTATTGTATGACATGAAACATTATCGGGTCCGAAACTACCTTGTTCCAATCCCATCGATAATCCGGACCTGAATATACAACAACGCGCACCACGGGAATTATAGTATCATGGTTTCAATCTGCTCAACTACAATTCGATAAATACGATTTCGCCAAAACGTTGTAAAGAACACTATAAACTGATACACAAATACCTAATAATAAAATGTTAAATTATATAAAATACAAAGAAAACGTTGGATTAGGTAGAATGTATCTGTCTAATGAGTCTTTAAAAAACTCAAAATAAGACTAATAAAAATAATGTACAACATTTTGAGGCTCTCTGCAAACACGAGGCTCCAAGCGGTCGCTTAAGCTGCTTGGCCCTCGGAACCAGGGTCATAGCCAGGTAGGGGCCAGAGGGGGCTCAACCCCTCCCGAGAGGTATACTCGACCCCCCCCCCCCCGATAAAAAATATTAAATTTTTAGTAATTATATGAAATTTCATATAAACCGTCATACACATTTTGCATAAATTTTTTTTATTTTTTTTATAAATGACTGCGTTTTAAAGATTTTTTAATTGAGCTGAATGTGTGATTATACTAATGATCCATTTGTGTGTATTTTTAATTTAAAAATATTTAAAACTTATGACAATAGTATTTAGGATATAATTGTGGAGTTCCCTGTCATACATCAGAGAATCCAAATCGACTTATAAGTAGGTAAGAGTTAACATTAACTTGTATTCACTTTCAGAATGTTTCTACAAATCATTAAATCTTTATCACTAGTTAATGCTTACATTACAATCAATTGTAATTATTATATATTAATATGGATGTATAGTAGCTATATATGGATATTAATAACCAGCTCTTAGCTTGCAAATATAAAAATGTAATTATTTGATAATAATTTATATGAATTGAAATGTATAATAGTAACTATTATGGTTAATAATTGCTAATGATGCATTGACGGACGCCACTGATGTAGGCATTAGGTCAACTAGGCAACCGCCTAGAGCGTGGAAATTCTTAGAATTAGCAGAAACATTTCCTTTTATTAAGAAAAAACATAATATGAAGACTAGTTGGCGAGAATCAGCACTGGGCCCCGTTGAACGGGGGATAAAATTTGCGAAGGAATGGGTACGAAACTTGAAATTTCGAAATTAAAACGTTTTTTAAATCTGTCTCTGTTTTGTTTCAAACAAAATAGTGTGGTAACAGTGCAGGATGATTACATCGAGTATTATAATTATTTTCGCCATAGTATATGCTTAAAGGTAATAATAAACGCGACGTAAAATATTTTACTTTGTGTTACTTGTCGCGAGGTATGCATTATACAGCGTACTCATTGGTTTGAAATGATGGGTGCGCTGAAATATTTTCTTTTGCATTGGCGAATAAGAGTCAAAGACTGCTTATTACTTCTACTTGCAATTTAAAATAAATTCAGCAGTTTTAAGTTTTATGCTTTTTATTTGTTCCACGACTACCAGACAACTCCTCTTAAAAATCAAAATTTGCATTTTTGGCACGTGTGTGTGTGTGTGTCAAGGTATTTAGAAAGAAAGTAGGTCAAACAGCGCAGGAGAAAGCGATTGGTTCCCGCTCCGTGACGTCATATCGGGACTGAAGGGAATTTCTTCAGTAGTTTCTATGTGAGGGTGCGTTTTGCAAATGATTGCAAATTTCAATTATTATTGAACTTTTAGAAAATGATGTCATATTATAACAGATTTGTGAATAATTTTAGCCTTTGTTTCAATGAATAGCCTATGTTTCAATAAAACTTGCATGTTTAAGATACAATAAACGCGATTTCTCTATTTCAAAATGATAGAACACAAATAATTAATTCTAAGGAAACTTAAATAGAAATCACTTCTCCGTAATTGGAATTGATTGAACAATAATTTTACGTTTTAATAGAGGAAAACGGTATTACCGTGTATTTCTTATTTTCAATGAAGTACAGGTTTTAATACTAAAATAATGTATTTAATATATAAATTTCTGCTGTCACTTTTTGAATTTACAGGGTTCACATCCTATTAGAACATAACAATATCATCCCACCGGCTTAATGAAAAGCACGTTATACGGCTATCGACTCATTTTAACTTTTGTTATACGGCTATTTTTAACTTTTGTTTAATATGAATTTTGTAACTTATCTGTCATACGAATGAATCCCTTGGTGAGGCTTGAGAGCTTTTATAAATTACACCTAATATGAGGACAAAATTTTCTAGCATTCGATTTAATAGCAAGAAAATTTGTAATTAATTAGTAAAATGAATCCTATATTGCATTACAATAAAAGTTTTATTACTTTCCTTATATGCATAGTATAATGTATAAGGAAAGTATTGTGACTGGGCCGAAAATTCAAATTCGAGTCTTCGACGGGAGAGCACGTTTCAAGCATCCCTGATTATGAATCAAACATTTTTGATGTGATGTCTGTGTGTGTGTGTGTCAGTGAGTCTGTGGAGACGATATCTCACGACTAAATGGAGCGATTCGAATTAAATTCGATAAAAAAATTACAATCCATGAATACTGGAAGCCTATTGTTTTTAAACACAATCGAATGTTCAGAACCGTCCTAAATTTTCGAGTGAAATTTTGAAAAAATCATCAAAAAATCAAAACGTTTAGTAAAGTTACGCAAATAGACATTTCTTATGTGATTTTTCCTTAGAAAACGATTGACATAAACTTTAGAACCCTAGCATGAACCGTTCTCGAGATATTGCACATTTTTCAAATAAATGTATCAAAAAATCCCATCAATTGAAAAAAATATATTAACTGTTTAGAAACATGTTCACTTTTCATATGTAATATCATGCGATAAATTTGGTGACATCATTTTCGCAGATTTAGCTCGTTCCATTCATGAGAAAAGATACTTTGAGTAATACTTTTGTATTTGAATGTCAACAGTCATTTATCTGCTATAAGAATAACATGTTCTCCGTCCATAACGCCTGGGGACATTTTGGCGACGAATTTGGCGGAATGTCGCCAACTTGGCGACTTTTGTAATTGTTGATAAATTAACGAAAATCTCGCCAAAAGGATGAAAATGACGACTAATTGATGAAAATTTAATATCTTGGAAAGAATGTAAATATCTACTATAAGAATAACCTATTTTTCTTTACTGTAAAAGTAATCAATTCATTGCATTATATAAAGAAAGCTATGTGCTGCTCACATCAGATTTTTTTGTATTTATGATTGGCTTTCTTTTTTAGGAATGTAGTTTTTAAAAGGTGACGTTGCTACATTTTTAATATGCATAATTTTGATTTATATCTGCAATTAATTCATTATTCCTTAAAAAATATTTATGTTTTATTTTGTAAAATAAAATAAATTCAACTATTATTACTGTAACTTTTAAAGATAACTTTTTAAAATAGTTATGTATTACACGAGCGTCTACTAAAATGAAAATTGTTTCGCTGGCAAAATATTTAGATATTGCTACCGTTTATATAGATTCATTCTAAAGCGAACTGCAATAAATTAGTATCTGATAAATTTATATTATTCCCGTATATCATTGATTTGTGGGCGCTTTAAAATTCTGCAGAACCAATAGTGAAATTCTGAAGATCACAGTAACTATTTAAATCAAAAAGTATGATATGGCAGCACACAACTTGCCCTATATAATGCAATTAATCTATCTTTTTTTCAATGAAAAAATGATCTATAAGATCCACGGCACTGGGTGGACTTTTGATACAGGATTGTGCACTTGACATTTTTCCGGGTGACAGCTATTTCGCAATACCCAATTAACTTATATTTCACACAACTCTAAATTAACAATTATCAACATTGATGGTATCCACAATAAGCAATGGACTTTAAATATTTTAATATTTTAAGAATTAATCCATTAATTTGGCATCATTTTTACAATTTTTACGACAATGGTTTATATGATATTTCGCCAAATTAGGACAAGTTCGCCAAATTTATCACCAAGTGTCAAAAACAGACGAAAAGAAGAGCATTTTTTACATACAAATGACTGCTGTTGAATTGTTATACGTCAAAATGCAAAACTATTACTCTTCTCCTCTCGTGAATAGAACGAACTAGATTCTCGAGAATGGTGTTAACAAATTTATCGCATATTATTACATATGTAAATGGAACAATTTCACAATAATTTATACTTTTTAATTTTATTGGATTTTTTTGATAAATTTATTTGAAACATGTACAATACATTTAGAACGATTCCTGCTAGAATTTTAAAGTTTATGTCATTCGTTTTCTAATGAAAAATTATATAGGAAATGGTCCTTTGTGTAACATTATTAAAAATTATAATTTTTAAATGATTCTTTCAAAATTTCATTCGAAAATGTGTGTGTCTTTTAAACATACAATTTCGTTTAAAATCAATAGGGTTCTAGTATTCACTGATTTTAATATTTGTACCAAATTTCATTCGAAACGCTCTGTTCTTTCGGGAGATATTGCACAGACTCACGGATATACACATACAGACATCACCTCAAAAACGTTCGATCCGAGTTCAATTCAGTAATAATTGAAACTTGCCTTTTCGTCGAAAATTCAAATTCGAATTTTCAACCCCGTCACAATACTTCCCAATGCATTATACTATGTATATAGGGAAAGTGATGACTACATCATCGTTTTTTTCCTACCAGAATTTCATATTTGAAAGCTAAATTATTCATGGAATGGAAAATGCATTGAATTGCCCTGTAGTACGATTAAAAGTAATTTTTCCTTTCAGCATTCAATTATCCATTCATTTTGCAACTTTGGAGCTTTAAAAAACTTATTCAAGCTTGCATCCACTACTTTGTTTTTCTTCGTATAGCTATGACAGTAGTACCGCATAATTCCTCCTTGCTTCATCAATATTATAACTGTTATAAAAACTAATCAATTACTTGAAAATAATAGTAGCTCAATTAATTTTTCCAAGATATTAATGTAGATTATTGCTATATATTCAATCAAAGCTTTTAAACTAAGGCAATACTAAAAAAGAACAGAATTATTTGACAAAATAAAGCCTACAATTTCCATAGAATCTTTCTCTCTGCTTGTGACGCAAAAAAGTCAAGACTCCTTCCACCCCTAAAAGCGGCTTTCGAGCGTTTGATGTCTGACCACCCCTGTGTGTGTGAGGGGGGGTGGGGCGCTGAAAGTAGATCACCTTGTCTAGGGCACAGAATGGTCTAGGACCGGCCCTGTGTAGGGAATATCTCCTGTTGCGCACATCCGAATTATACATTCTATTGAAGCGAATAAAGGGTTTCTGGAGTTCATTGATACCTATCCCGTCCCGAAAACAAAACCACCCGTAATCCTATCTTAGGAGATTCTCCTGTGAATTACCAATCTGTCTTTCTCGACCTGGGCGCGTGGTCTATTTTCTCTTCTGTCGTCCTTTCAACCGGGACGCGGAGTGTGACAATCCAGGCTTACTGCTTCTCTGCAGACTAAAATCAATTGCGAGGATTTTGGTGGTCGTCTGCCTACTCTCTGCTTTGCGGTCAGGCTGGAAGGAAAAGCGGGCTGTGTGTTTTTCGGTGGTAGGAAAGTGGAGTGAGGAAAAAGGGATCTTTCTCGGAGGAGGAAAAGATCCCTCCTCGCATCAGTCGCCGTTCGCGTTCGACAATTGGAGGGGGAGGGACATATAAGCTGCCCTAGATCCAGAGGAGAGAAAACAAACTCCGTATACGCGCTCAGAATATGAAATAAAACCTTTTATAACGTCCACTCCTGGTAAAAAGATCGTCGTTAAATAAATGGATTACTAATTTAAGGTTTGAAATCAAATACAAAAGAAATAGTCATAAACAGTTATCACTGTCTCTCCACATTGAACAAGAAAGATCATTCATGCGGAAAGCATCGATTACGAAACGCTTTCAAACTGAAATGCAAAATACAATACATTCAGCAGTGATATTTTTTTAATGATCACAGAACTACGATCATTTATTTTACTTCAAAACTTGGAACTTCATCGAAATAATGAACTTTATTTAAATGACGTCATCGAAATATAAATTGTCTGGTTCTCTGTAAAAGCAGTGAATATTTCATTCATACACTTTTATTCCAGACTCCAGAGTTAAATAAATTTTCGTGAAAAAAAATTTAGCTATTCTTATACAACTGATCTTACAATCACTTGTTTACATTCTGCATCCATTAAAATGAGGCTTCGCTGTAGAAATAATCGAAGTTTGAGGATCCTTTAGACTCAAAAAGAGTGTCATTGCGTGGGCGCAGAAAAGAGATGCACAGAAATTACGCAAAAATAAAGCGGTTTTAGGATGAATGCAATATAAAATGTAAATTTAAAAGAACTCTAAAAATCACGATTTTTATTCTGTGAAAAAAGATGGATGCCCTATTTTATTTTGAAGTGGGTCCCGTGATCACTTCGTATTATATGGGTGTCATTATTATTTTAATTTTTATTTACAAAACGACCGAACCTATTTTGCTGAAATTTTCGTTTATATTTTTTGTTATATATTTTATAGGATAATTTGAATATTTCCTAAAACTTTCGAAGCAATTTGTGAATTTTAAATTCGCTTAAAAATGTTTGAATACTGAGGCCTCATAGGGTTCAATGTATTTCATTTTTTCAATACGGGTTCCATCCAAAACTAATTGGGTGATATTATTCAATTACATCCCAAACCGTCTCAACATTATACTGAAATTTCATTTTGTATGCTATTATTTTTACGGCAGTTATCGTGCGAACGGACAGAGGACAGACAGACAAAACGAACAAAGTCATAAACACTTTAAAACTATGTTGTAAAGTGTTAATAAAGTAATGGTCCTTTTATCAACAAACTTTGAAATAAAGGAATAAATATGTTTTAATGTACTAAATAAATGGTCGTTGTATTCGTAATTTCAGATGTAAAAAGGAATTGTTTTCTAGAGATGGTCTTTTTTACTTTCCTTATATGCATAGTATAATGTATAAGTATTGTGACGAGGTCGAACATTCGAATTCGAAGTATCGACGGGAGAGCAAGTTTCAAGCATCCCTGAACACGAATCGAACATTTTTGAAGTCGTGTGTGTGTGTGTGGAGACGATATCTGACGAACAAATGGAGCGATTCGAATGAAATTAGGTACAAAAATTACAATCCGTTAATACTGGGAGTCTATCATTTTTAAACACAATCGAATGTTCAGAACGCTCCACAATTTTCGAATGAAATTTTGAAAAAAATCATCAAAAAATCAAAACCTTTAATAAAGTTACGCTAATGGACATTTATGTGATTTTTCCTTAGAAAACGATTGATATAAACTTTAGAACGCTAGCTTGAACCGTTCTCGAGATACTGCACATTTTTCAAATAAATGTATCAAAAAATCCCATAAGTTAAATAAAACATTAACTGTTGAGAAACATGTACACTTTTCATATGTAAAATCACGCGATAAATTGGGTTACATAATTCTCGTAGATCTAGCTCGTTCCATTCATCAGAAAAGAGACTTTGAGTCATATTTTTGTATTTGAACGCCAATAGTCATTATCTACTATAAGAATAACTTATTTCTCTGTCCATAACGCTTGGCGATATTTTGGCGATGCATTGGGCGGAATGTAGCCCACTTGGCGACTTTATGAAATGTTGCCAAATTAACGAAAATCTCACCAAATGGATAAAAATGACACTAAATCAATGAAAATGACGACTCATTGACGAAAATATAAAAGAATATAAATATCTTCAATAAGAAAAACCTATTTTTTTATTGTAAAAGTAGTAAATCCATTGCATCATATAAGGAAAGCCATGTGTTGTCCACATCAGATTTTTACTTTACTTATATACAATAATGTATAAGGAAAGTATTGTGACGGGATCGAACATTCGAATTCGAGTTTTCAACGGGAGAGCACGTTTCAAGCATCCCTGACCACGAATTAAACATTTTTGAAGTGATGTCTGTGTGTGTGTGTGTGTGTGTGAAAGTATGTGTGTGTGTGTGTGTCATTTAGTCTGTGGCGACGATAACTGACGAACGAATGGCCCGATTCGAACGAAATTTGGTACAAAACTCACAATCCGTAAACACTGGAAGCCTATTGTTTTTATACGCAATCAAATGTTCAGAACCCCCCTAAATTTTTGAATGAAATTTTGAAAAAATAACTAAAAAATCAAAACCGCTAAAAAAGTTAGGCTAATAGACATTTCTTATGTAATTTTTCATTAGAAAACGATTGACATAAATTTTAGAACGCTAACTTGAACCGTTCTCGAGATATTGTACATTTTTCAAAAAAATTATGAAAAAGTCACATAAAAAAAAAAAAATTCCTATTGAGAAACATGTTCACTTTTCATATGTAATACCATGCGATAAATTGAGTGACATCATTCTCGTGGATCTACACCCCCTAAATTTTCGAGTGAAATTTTGAAAAAATCTTCAAAAAAGCAAAACCTCTAATAAAGTTACGCAAATAGACATTTCTTGTTGTTGAAACCCAGACCGTCCGACCTACCAGAAAGGTGTAAGGTAACTGTTTGGACGGTCGGGAAGTGCCACCCAATTTAGACCGGAACCCAGTGGGGGAGGCATCCACAGGGACCGTACCCTCCTTCCCCTACCACCAACCTCTCGGAAGGACTTTCGGACCCACATGTTTAACGTGATCGTACTCCGCATGAACACGGCGGCAGTTTTGGCAGTGGCTGGAATCGAACCCGGGCCTACCGAGTGCAACTCCAGCGCGCTAACCAATGGGCTACCGCACCCCTAGACATTTCTTGTGTAATTTTTCATTAGAAAACGATTGACATAAATTTTAGAACGCTAACATGAACCGTTCTCGAGATATTGTCCATTTTTCAAATAAATTTATCAAAAATCCTCATAAATTAAAAACAAATATTAACTGTTGAGAAACTGTTGGCGGAATGTCGCCAACTTCCCGACTTTTTGAAATGTTGCCAAAGTAACGAAAATCTCGCCAAATGGATGAAAATGACGACTCATTGTCGAAAATTCAATATCTTGGAAAGATTATAAGTATCTACTATAAGAAAAACCTATTTTTTTTACTGTAAAAGTAGTCAATTCATTGCATTATATAAGGAAGTCATATCGTATTGCCCACATCAGATTTTTACTTGCCTTATATACATAATGTATAAGAAAAGTATTGTGACGGGGTCGAAAATTCGAATTCGAGTTTTCGACGGGAGAGCACGTTTCAAGCATCCCTGATCACGAATCAAACATTTTTGAAGTGATGTCTGTGTGTGTGTGTGTGTGTGTGTGTATGTGTGTGTGTGTGTGTATGTGTGTGTGTGTGTGTGTCAGTGAGTCCGTGGAGACGATAACTGATGAACGAATGGACCGATTCGAACCAAATTTGGTACAAAAATCACAATCCGTAAACACTGAAAGCCTATTGTTTTTATACGTAATCGAATGTTCAGAACCCCCCTAAATATTCGAATGAAATTTTGAAAAAATCGTCAAAAAATCAAAACCGCTAATAAAGTTACGCAAATAGACATTTCTTATGTAATTTTTCATTAGAAAACGATTGGCATAAATTTTAGAACGCTAACATGAACCGTTCTCGAGATATTGTGCATTTTTAAAAAAAATTATGAAAAAGTCACATAAAAAAAAAATTCCTATTGAGAAACATGTTCACTTTTCATATGTAATACCATGCGATAAATTGAGTGACATCATTCTCGTGGATCTAGCTCGTTCCATTCATGAAAAAACATACTTTGAATAATACTTTTGTATTTGAACGCCAATAGTCATTTATCTGCTGTAAGAATAACTTTTTTCTTCGTGCATAACGCTTGGCGAGATTTTGGCGACGAATTTGGCGGAATGTCGCCAACTTGGCGACTTTTTTGAAATGTTGCCAAATTAATGAAAATCTCGCCAAATGGATAAAAATGATGCTAAATCAATGAAAATGACGACTAATTGTCGAAAATTCAATATCTTGGAAAGAATATTAGTATATACTATAAGAAAAACCTATTTTTTTACTGTAAAAGTAGTAAATTCATTACATTATATAAGGAAAGTCATGTGTTGCCCACATCAGATTTTTTGTATTGTAAAAGTAGTAAATTCATTGCATTATATAAGGAAAGTCATGTGTTGCCCACATCAGATTTTTTAGTATTGCATTCGTCCTAAAACCTCTCTATTTTTTCGTATTATTTGTGTATCTAAATTATGTGCCTACGCAAGTGCAATATATCTGATTTTAAATTATCACAAAATTATTTCTACAGCGAAATCTTAATTTTGAAGCATGCAGAACGTAAACAAATCAAGCGATTGTGTGGCGAGTTGTATAAGAATTGCTGAACTTTTTTCACGCAAAATTAAGGAAGTCTGGAATATAAGTGATATACATGAAATATTCATTAATTTTGCATAGAAAGGCAGACGATTCAATGGCGTTATTTGAATAAAGTTCATTTTGTGTAACTCGTATTGTCTTTTTCGATGAGGTTTTCAGTTTTCAAATATAACAAATTACTGTAGTATTGTGATCATTAAAAAAATCATCAGCGCTGAATGTATCCCCTTTTAGAAATGTTTAAATAAAATTACATTTCAGTTGGAAAGTGTTTCTTAATCAGTGTTTTATGCATGATTGATCTTTCTTGTTTAAATGTATACTGTTATTTTATAATGCAATTGAATTGCGGCAAATCTCCTCCGTGACAGCAGCACCTCGAAGCAAACAATTCTAGAAAAACTAAGGAATGGACGACCTATTTCACAACATAGTTGAAAAGTGTTTATGACTTTGGTCATTCTGTCTGTCTGTTTGTCTGCTTGCCTGTCTGTTCGCACGATAACTGCAGTAAAAATAACCTGATCGAAAGGAAATTTTAGTATGTTGTTGAGACGGTTTGTGAAACATATGGAAATGACAATGAATAATATCACCCAATTCGTTTCGGATTGAACCCAGGTTGAAAAAATGAAATACATTGAACCCTATGGGACCTCATTTTTCAAACATTTTTTTAAGCGAAGTTTAAACTCAAATTGCTTCGAAAATTTTAGAAAATATTCAAATGATCCCATAAAAACTATAAAATAAATTTGAGCAAAATAGGTTCGGTAGTTTTTTAAATAAAATTTAAAATAATAATGACACCCATATAATAGGAAGACATCACGTGACCCACTTCAAAATAAAATAGGGCATCCATCTTTTTTTCCTAGAGTAAAAATCGTGATTTTTAAAGTTTTTTAAAATTTTTACTGAGTGTTGCATCCGTCCTAAATCCGCTTTGCGTATTTTCTATGCATCTATATTTTGCGGCAACGCAATGACAGTATTTTTGAGTTTAAAGGATCATCCAACTTTTATTATTTCTTCAACGGAGCCTAATTTTAACATATGCAGAATGTAAACAAATCAAGCTATAAGATGAATTGTATAAGAATGGCTGAATTTTTTTCACGCAAAATTATTGAGTTCTGGAGTCTGGAATATAGGTGATATGATTAAAATATTCACAGATTTTATATAGAAAAACAGATGGTTTTCTAGCATTGACTTTTTCGATGAAGTTTTAAGCATGGAGTTAGAAAGTACTTTTACCTTCATGGCTTTAAGTTTGTAAGTAAAATAAATTATTGCAGTACTCTGTTCATTTAAAAAAATATCACCACTGAATGTATCACATTTTAGAGATGTTTAAAAAGAATTGCATTGCAGTTGGAAGGTGTTTTTTAATCAATCCTTTATGCATGATTGATCTTTCTTGTTTTAATCATTAAAATTGTCAAATGATTGAAACAGTCATCCAACCATTTTCATCATTGTTTCAATCATTAATATCGCCTCGAGAAAGCTGTTATTCGGCGAAAATCGGGTCCATAATCCTAAAAAATATATAGTACTCAACCATAAGATGCATTACAAAAAAAATCTGTTGAACGCACAACACTTCCTACACATGAAACAATTTCGATGGTCTTATCGGTCGATCTCGCACAAAATCGGTTAGCTTGTTGTTATCCATCCATCTCATTTCGTGGAAATCGCTTGATTTCCCCCCCCCCCCCCCAAAAGATATCCTTTTCGAGAAAGTTAAATCTATTTATAACTCGATAACAGCTCGCGATCACTTCTAAAAATAGCTTCCATTCATCTGTGGGTTGAAAATGGACTTGCATTCCCACTCATTCTACCATAAGGATCCTATTTAATCTATATAAATAAAATCGAAAGTCTGTCTCCCTCATCATCACGGGAGTACGGATGAACTGAATTGGATGAAATGTTGTGGGCAGGCTTGGAATGTCCCCACTTAAAAAGAAGTCCATGTTCAGAGTTTGTATGACCAAAGGTTGGCTAGATATTCATTAAACCTTCCATAGACATAGCATTATAACAAAGATTCTTAAACTTCGTTTCATTTTAACAGAATGCTATTGTCATTTAAAATAGGAATTTTAACATAATTATGTATTTTAAGGGGACGGTGGACGTTGAAATTTTTTTATTTATTTATTGACTTAGAAGCGTGCAAATGTGTATAAATATTCCTCTTAACATTACTATATACAATTAATTTTTTTTTTCAATTTTGTTATAATTTTGTATTTTTTTTTTAATTTAAATTTTTTTAACGAAAATTTGAAAATGCTCCTTGCGCGCCATTTGTTCACATTTTTGATTCATTTTACATTATGATCACTCAAAAACACATTATGAACAAATTTGGGTATTCATTTTAAAATCCCTTAGAAAGTTAATTTTTTTTAAATATTTTTCTGCATTAAAACTTAATTTTCATCATTTATTGGGTTTTCATTCACTTTTAATTACCTTAATAAACTCCAATTATAACATGCATACCCAGTTTCATTAAAAAGTATGAGAGGTATCTTCTTGCCAAATTCCATACATCTCGGACAAAAATTAAGACGCAAGGAGCATTTTAAAAATGTAAAACTTTTGAAAATTCCGTTTCGAAAAAAATGTATTCAACCTTTTGCTTACGGGTGGGACAGCGTCCATCCCAAACAAAGAACCTCCCAAAAAGACAGGTATTTGACATACCCTATCCCAAACAGTTTGACCCCCTTTGCAGGCATTGGCGTCCATGGAAATCGCAGACAGAAACATTGCACCTGCTGCAGCAGGTGCAATATTTAAGCAAATTTAAATATGTAAAATAAAATTAAGAAAAGTTAAATATGTAAAATAATGTTATATATTAAAACTTTTTTTAGTCGATTTTTGCTCATTTCAACGTCCGCCGTCCCCTTAAGTTCTTTATATTATATATTTCGTACGAAGAACGGATATACTGCTAGTATTTTATAATTTTGCATTGCGCCGAATGTGTCATTCATGCGTCTGTGGTGTGGAGGCCTTTTCATGCTGTTCCTGTAAACAAGATCAAAATGGTTCGAAACAAATTCTTGAGATGTCTGCATTATAAGAAAACTGGTATTTTTTACTTTCCTTATATACGTAATGTATAAGGAAAGTATTGTGACGGGGTCGAAAATTCGAATTCGAGTTTTCGACGGGAGAGCACGTTTCAAGCATCCCTGATCACGAATCAAACATTTTTGAAGTGATGTCTGTGTGTGTGTATGTGTGTGTTGTGCCGAATAAATTAATTCAGCAAATAAAGCTGTAATTAAATCTCCCCCCCCCCCCGAATTGGAATTGGGGCTTAGAAATTCCAGACCGGGCACACCTGTGACCCTTTGAATGTTAAAGACAGCAGAGGTCACCAGAACAATGGACGTCGCGAATCCCGCGCCACCATGTCTGGAAAATTGACAGTTAAGAAGAAAGGCTAAGCTGGCATGAACCGCCTTGAGTGATCGCGTGGACGTTAGCTCCAGACGTGAGGGGAGTGTCCCCTAGACTTACTGGCGCGAGTCTCCGGACAAATGAGACTCAAGAAAAATGACATCACGGATATTAAGATCCAATAGAAAAATAGAGAGTAAATTGTCCCCTGGTGGCTCTTTTTCTGAGGGCGACCGGAGCAGGGTTTGAGAGAGCAGTTAAGATCTGATCTTCGACAAGAGAGCTCGTCTTTTTGGAAAGAGAGTGCTTCTCGGGCATAGGCCCTGTATTTGGTTTTTGAGCAGAAACCTTCTGCGATAGTTCCTGACCTAAGGACGGAACGGAAGAGAGATCGAGGGCCCAGTAGGACTCGATCCATATAGACTACCGCTAGTCTAAAATTCAGACCACCCGGGTCTAGCATCGTCGTGACAGGACGTCACCGCATCGTGGACTTACGTCAGTTTCATCTTGAAACCTAGTTAGAGAATCACCTCTCATAGACTTTCCACTGGAAATTGATGTGGACATTTTCTTGAACACGTCAGAGTGACCTCAGCGGACTATTCGCCTCACATCAGATTTGGATACATTTGTAACCTAAATTGTATATTACCTAATTGCTGTAAATAAATAAAGAATTGAAGTCACTCGAGAGTTATTTGGCTGTGACTATAAAACCACGCTACCACTACGCCACAGCCATTTTGGTGGCAGCTGAGTTGGATAAATCGATCGTCAAATTAAAGACGACAGGCCCACACTTCATCAAGAAGTTGAAGCAAGTAAACAGACCGGACTACTGCGGACTGGAGCTGTAGGACATCCCGTCCAAGACTTTAAGAGGACATCCCGTCCAGGAGCGAGTACCAGATCCCTTCTGAAACCGTTGCGAGTCATCCTGTGGTGAAAGGTTACGTCAGAGGAGACGGCATCGTCATCGAGCTGAGTGACATCGACACAGAGCGAGGGTCTTCAGACAAGGTAAGCCTGACTCATTTTTTGGAGGCAAGCAAAATTTTGGTAGAATTGGATTAATTTGTAATTTGTGAAAAATAACTAATTTAATTAAGAACCAGATTAAATTGTTGTATGTGCGTAACTGTCAAACAGTATGCAAGTCTGTGTTCTAGGAAATTTTTAAAATATTCCAGTTTAGTAAACTATTTTTTTTGGCAAAATGTTATTATATATGTCTTACATTAATTTAAATTAATGCCATACATTCATATTGTATAGTGTTGGAAGTTGCATTTAAACTTAACTAAATTGTGGCATAAGTATCCGAATAATTATAATTGAATGACCAAGATAAAATCTTGTAAAGTGTTATTGCAACTAATAGTTTTATTTAATGTAAATTGCATAACCATTGCTAGTCAGGAGATAGATGTGTTATTGTGTGTTATAATCCTTAGAGGCTTAGAGCTGTGGGGATAGTTAAGCCGTGCTAGACACGCCCCAGGCAGTTTCAATTGAAAGGAATTCTCCCCTTCTTCAGATGAGAGTCTTATTGTTAAGTAGGGAAGAGGGATTAGTGTATTGTGGGATAAATTATAGGTACTGTGTGTATTGACCTTTGGAAAGGGACGTTTTAAAAATTGGATTATTGTTCTAATTAAAGTGTTAGTGATTCCCCGTGAATTCACGAATTATTTGAAATGGCATTTTTAAAAAGGCATAGAAAAACGGATCTTCAAAGCCTCGTTGTAGAATTAGGTCTAGAGTTGGGAGAGGAGGAAAAAATAATTGACCTTGTGAAAAAAATTCAGGAGAGTCCAGAATTTGACGAACCAGGTGTTAAGGCCATGTTAGAAACGATTATAGAGGAACGACAATTAAATGAATCCAGGGAATCGGAATCAGAAAAATTAAGAGAGGAACGGGCATACGAACTTGAAAAGTTGCGTTTGGCTCAAAGTGGGGAAACAATTAGCTTGGCCTCGTCGAGTCGTGAGAGCGCGAGACCCCCTAGAAATTTAATATCTGTAATGCACAAATATGAACCCGAAAAATCGGATATGGCTCTATTTCTGACGTTATTTGAGCGTCAAGCTCGTAAGAATGGAATCGAGAAGGAGGAATGGGTAACTCAATTACTTAGTTTGATTCCGATTGAGATCGCCGAAATTATAATTAGAGAGCCCGAAGAGAAAGTCGATGACTATGAACACATTAAGTCGGTACTGATGGAAAGATTTAAACTTAACTCAGAGACCCTTAGGACCAAATTCCAAACACATAAAAAACGAGAAGGAGAGCTCTGGAAAGACCTCGTTTTTGAGTTACGGGCATATCTCGAAGGATGGCTAAGAGAAATAGAGGTTCAGGATTTTGAATCTTTAAAAGAATTGATGGTGGCGGACCAAATAAAAAGACGCGTGTCGGCCGAAGTGAAAGAACACTTCATCGATAATTGGGGAAAGGTTAACAGACCAAGCGAACTAGCAAAGAAATTAGATGATTATGAGGCATCTAGACGGTTTATAAAGAAACCCCAAATTTTTAAACCTCCCGAAAGGAAATTTGTAGACCGCCCAAAAACAACCGAACAAACCCAAGCTGGGAAAAGGGTGGATGTAAATAGGAACGTGCCTAAAAATGGGTCGAGTGCTAATCAAACAAATAACGATTGGAGAACGAGGGAATTCGAGCGGAAGAAAAGTGTGACGTGCTATCTCTGCCGGAAAATCGGACACATCAGTACGAACTGTACCGAATCAAAAAGGGGCGCGGAGATTGTAAATAATCTAGAGATGACCGACCATTTTAATGCTTCATTTAAACCCTATTTAAGCCGGGCAAAAGTGAATTCCATAGATACGCTTATACTTCGTGACAGCGGAAGTAGCATAGATCTTGCGTCCATCAATCTAGTAAAACCCGAAGATTTTACAGGGGGAGACCGTGTGGGTAAAGCAACCCTTAGGAAATGATTTTATGTATCTACCGCTAGCTCGTGTAATTTTGGAAAGCACTGAATTCGGAACCATTCGAACCAAAGCAGCCATCGTGGGCAAATCAGTGGAAATGAATCACTATCTGTTGGGGCAGTTACCTTACACCTTTCTGGTAGGTCGGACGGTCTGGGTCTCAACAATCAACAACAACAACTATCTGTTGGGGAACTCAAGTCAGGAATTAATCGACTTAAATAAGGGTAACCTCCAAAGAATTAATGCTATGATTACGAGGAGTCAAAGCAAATCTAAAAAGGCAACCGAAGAACCAAAAGGGAGCGCGGAAACGGGAAATAAAGGAAATTTCGATGAAAAATTAAAATTGATTGAGTCAGAACCCGCAAATGTGGCGGAAAGTGAAGAATTAATAGATGGGCAAGAAGAACCGATTGATTTACCTCCGGTTGAACCATATACCTACGCAAGAATTGATAAACGTAGACGCTACTGAATTCTTAGAGGAACAGAAAATATGCCCAAATTTAAAGTCTCTCTGGGAAAAGGTAGAGCAAAATAAAACGTCGGAATTTGTAATTGAACGCGAATTACTGTTCAGAAAATCGACAGATCACCGAGGATTAGTTAGGAAACAGCTGTTGATTCCCACTAAGTATAGATCAAAAATATTAAGTCTTTGTCATGAAGGTTTTGGTTCGCACATGGGAACTACTAAGACCAAGGATAAGCTTTTGAGACACTATTTTTGGCCTCAATGCTTTAAAAACGTCGAAGAAATGGTAAAAACTTGTGATGCATGTCAGCGGGTGGGGAAATCATTAGAAAAGAAAAAAGCCCCACTTAAACTTGTGCCTGTGATTTCAGAAATATTTTCAAAAATAAACATAGATACCGTAGGGCCGCTGCCGGTATCTTCGAAAAATAATAGGTATCTCCTAACTTGTATTGACATAGCCTCTAAATATCCTGAAGCTATACCTTTATCTACGGTAAGCTCGCAGAACGTGACGGATGCTTTGTTGTTGTTATTTAGCCGCATTGGGTACCCAAGGGAAGTCCAATTGGACAATGGAAGCTATTTCACTAGCAACTTGACTACAACGTTCTTCGAAAAGTTTGGAGTGAAAACCACCCATAGTTCTATTTATCACCCCCAGTCAAATCCAGTCGAGAGATTTCACCGAACAATTAAAAGACTTTTGCGTGCAATGTGTGCCAAAACCGGTACTGAATGGGAGCGACATTTGCCCTCAGTCTTGCTGGCATTACGCAATGTCACCCACGAATCTACTGGATTTAGTCCCTCCGAGTTAGTTCACGGCAGGAACCTTCGGACACCGGAGACTCTATTGTTCGAGCAATGGGCGCGTGAGCCGATAACAGATGATGTGGTCACGGATTATGTATTTGACCTTTTAAACCGATTAAGGCATTGTCAGCAGCTGGCTTCGGAAACGGAGACAGATAACAAAATAAAACGAAAGGAGTATTATGATAAGGGTTCCGTTAAAAGAGAATTTAAGACAGGGAATCAGGTTTTGGTTTTGGCGACACACCGGCCGAATAAATTAGCCGTTAAGTGGATAGGTCCCGGGACTATTGAGAGACAATTATCCGAGACAAATTACACTGTAAGGATGCCAGGGAAATCTGAAAAGGTACAAGTGTACCACGTAAATTTATTAAAACCATATCACCAGCGCGTGGAGTGCGTGAATGTTTTAATAAGCGAAAATGTTGCAGAGGAAACGAAGGATTCGGAGTTGGATATTTCATATCCCGTAGCTAATCCCAACATTTTTGATTTCGAGGAAATCGTCACGGACAGTGCGTTACGAGAAAAGTGCACTTCAGAACAGATTGAAGAGTTGAGGAAATTACTGAAATCGCATGAAAATCTATTTTCAAATGATCCAGGCAGAACGCATTTAATCGAGCACGATATTGAACTTATAAGCAATAAACCCGTACGCTCTAAACCGTATAGGACGTCCCCGAGACAGAACGATATTGTGAAACGGGAGATTAAGAGAATGCTGGAATTAAAAATCATTGAGATTGGAGAGTCGGATTATACTTCACCCATAATCCTAGTGGAAAGTCCAGGGAAGGACCCGAGATTATGTGTCGATTACAGGCGGTTAAATTCAATTATTCGCACAGAATATTATCCGCTACCTAACATGGATGATAGGATAGAGAAGGTGTCGTCAGCGAAGTTCATTACGGTAATTGATCTGACCAAGGGGTACTGGCAGATCCCCTTAAGCCCTAGAGCTCAAAGGTTAGCCGCGTTCGTCACGACCTTCGGAACGTACCGACCGTAAGTGCTTCCGTTCCGTTTAGTCAACGCCCCCTATTGTTTCTCCAAGTTCATGGCACAATTGTTACAGGGTTGTGAGGAGTTTTGTGTTCCATACCTGGACGACGTTGCCATTTTCTCAGAGACCTGGGATGAACATTTAAAACACCTGGATGTTGTTTTGAGGAAAATCGCTTCTGCCAAACTAACGATAAAACCTGCCAAATGCAAATTTGGACAGAGTTGTGTTAAATACTTAGGACACATGGTAGGGAACGGTCAAAGGACGTCGACCGAGGCGAAAATTAAAGCGGTGTTAGATTTTCGGACGCCCCGAAATAAAACCCAAATCAGGCAGTTTTTAGGCCTTAGTGGTTATTACGCACGCTATATACGTAATTACGCAATTATTGCCGAACCTCTGACTCGGGCACTGAAAGGAAAGAATAGGAAGGAGGAGATAGTATGGACGGAAGAGTGCGAGAGCGCTTTTAACGAGCTTAAAACAAAACTGACAGAAAAGCCTGTGTTATACGCACCCGATTTCACTAAGGAGTTTATCCTTCAAACTGACGCGTCATTAAAAGGGCTGGGCGTAATAATGGCTCAGAAGGGGGCGGATAATACTGACCACCCAATATTATATTTGAGTAGGAAATTTACGACAACGGAACAAAGGTTTGGAACCACGGAGAAGGAATGCGCAGGCATAATTTTTGCAATAAAAAAGCTGCGACATTACCTTGATGGTCAAAAGTTCACAATCGAAACCGATCATAACCCATTAGTGTTCCTTAAAACCAATTCTGGTCAGAACCCTAGATTGATGAGATGGGCCCTAGCTCTACAGCCTTTTAACTATCAGATCATTCACCGGGCTGGAAAGGATATCGGACATGCAGACTGTCTGAGCAGAATGCTGCCAGATTAGAAAAAACTGTATTACATTGTGCTGTATATATTTTTATAATTTTTGTAGGAATTGTTTTTGTGTATATATTTAATTTTTGTTTGTTTTATTTTAATCCTTGTTGCCTCTAATGATGTTGTCAGGTGAACCATGTCTAACCCTTTGCCTTACAGATTTTGCCTGCTAGACAAAATCTCCCTAAGGGGGGAGGGATTGTGCCGAATTAAATTAATTCAGCAAATAAAGCTGTAATTAAATCTCCCCCCCCCCGAATTGGAATTGGGGCTTAGAAATTCCAGACCGGGCACACCTGTGACCCTTTGAATGTTAAAGACAGCAGAGGTCACCAGAACAATGGACGTCGCGAATCCCGCGCCACCATGTCTGGAAAATTGACAGTTAAGAAGAAAGGCTAAGCTGGCATGAACCGCCTTGAGTGATCGCGTGGACGTTAGCTCCAGACGTGAGGGGAGTGTCCCCTAGACTTACTGGCACGAGTCTCCGGACAAATGAGACTCAAGAAAAATGACATCACGGATATTAAGATCCAATAGAAAAATAGAGAGTAAATTGTCCCCTGGTGGCTCTTTTTCTGAGGGCGACCGGAGCAGGGTTTGAGAGAGCAGTTAAGATCTGATCTTCGACAAGAGAGCTCGTCTTTTTGGAAAGAGAGTGCTTCTCGGGCATAGGCCCTGTATTTGGTTTTTGAGCAGAAACCTTCTGCGATAGTTCCTGACCTAAGGACGGAACGGAAGAGAGATCGAGGGCCCAGTAGGACTCGATCCATATAGACTACCGCTAGTCTAAAATTCAGACCACCCGGGTCTAGCATCGTCGTGACAGCACGTCACCGCATCGTGGACTTACGTCAGTTTCATCTTGAAACCTAGTTAGAGAATCACCTCTCATAGACTTTCCACTGGAAATTGATGTGGACATTTTCTTGAACACGTCAGAGTGACCTCAGCGGACTATTCGCCTCACATCAGATTTGGATACATTTGTAACCTAAATTGTATATTACCTAATTGCTGTAAATAAATAAAGAATTGAAGTCACTCGAGAGTTATTTGGCTGTGACTATAAAACCACGCTACCACTACGCCACAGTGTGTGTGTGTGTGAAAGTATGTGTGTGTGTGTCAGTGAGTCTGTGGAGACGATAACTGACGAACGAATGGACCGATTCGAACCAAATTTGGTACAAAAATCACAATCCGTAAACACTGGAAGCCTATTGTTTTTATACGTGATCGAATGTTCAGAACCCCCCTAAATTTTCGAATGAAATTTTAAAAAAATCGTTAAAAAATCAAAACCGCTAATAAAGTTACGCAAATAGACATTTCTTATGTAATTTTTCATTAGAAAACGATTGGCATAAATTTTAGAACGCTAACATGAACCGTTCTCGAGATATTGTGCATTTTTAAAAAAAATTATGAAAAAGTCACATAAAAAAAAAATTCCTATTGAGAAACATGTTCACTTTTCATATGTAATACCATGCGATAAATTGAGTGACATCATTCTCGTGGATCTAGCTCGTTCCATTCATGAAAAAACATACTTTGAATAATACTTTTGTATTTGAACGCCAATAGTCATTTATCTGCTGTAAGAATAACTTTTTTCTTCGTGCATAACGCTTGGCGAGATTTTGGCGACGAATTTGGCGGAATGTCGCCAACTTGGCCACTTTTTTGAAATGTTGCCAAATTAATGAAAATCTCGCCAAATGGATAAAAATGATGCTAAATCAATGAAAATGACGACTAATTGTCGAAAATTCAATATCTTGGAAAGAATATTAGTATATACTATAAGAAAAACCTATTTTTTTACTGTAAAAGTAGTAAATTCATTACATTATATAAGGAAAGTCATGTGTTGCCCACATCAGATTTTTTGTATTGTAAAAGTAGTAAATTCATTGCATTATATAAGGAAAGTCATGTGTTGCCCACATCAGATTTTTTAGTATTGCATTCGTCCTAAAACCTCTCTATTTTTTCGTATTATTTGTGTATCTAAATTATGTGCCTACGCAAGTGCAATATATCTGATTTTAAATTATCACAAAATTATTTCTACAGCGAAATCTTAATTTTGAAGCATGCAGAACGTAAACAAATCAAGCGATTGTGTGGCGAGTTGTATAAGAATTGCTGAACTTTTTTCACGCAAAATTAAGGAAGTCTGGAATATAAGTGATATACATGAAATATTCATTAATTTTGCATAGAAAGGCAGACGATTCAATGGCGTTATTTGAATAAAGTTCATTTTGTGTAACTCGTATTGTCTTTTTCGATGAGGTTTTCAGTTTTCAAATATAACAAATTACTGTAGTATTGTGATCATTAAAAAAATCATCAGCGCTGAATGTATCCCCTTTTAGAAATGTTTAAATAAAATTACATTTCAGTTGGAAAGTGTTTCTTAATCAGTGTTTTATGCATGATTGATCTTTCTTGTTTAAATGTATACTGTTATTTTATAATGCAATTGAATTGCGGCAAATCTCCTCCGTGACAGCAGCACCTCGAAGCAAACAATTCTAGAAAAACTAAGGAATGGACGACCTATTTCACAACATAGTTGAAAAGTGTTTATGACTTTGGTCATTCTGTCTGTCTGTTTGTCTGCTTGCCTGTCTGTTCGCACGATAACTGCAGTAAAAATAACCTGATCGAAAGGAAATTTTAGTATGTTGTTGAGACGGTTTGTGAAACATATGGAAATGACAATGAATAATATCACCCAATTCGTTTCGGATTGAACCCAGGTTGAAAAAATGAAATACATTGAACCCTATGGGACCTCATTTTTCAAACATTTTTTTAAGCGAAGTTTAAACTCAAATTGCTTCGAAAATTTTAGAAAATATTCAAATGATCCCATAAAAACTATAAAATAAATTTGAGCAAAATAGGTTCGGTAGTTTTTTAAATAAAATTTAAAATAATAATGACACCCATATAATAGGAAGACATCACGTGACCCACTTCAAAATAAAATAGGGCATCCATCTTTTTTTCCTAGAGTAAAAATCGTGATTTTTAAAGTTTTTTAAAATTTTTACTGAGTGTTGCATCCGTCCTAAATCCGCTTTGCGTATTTTCTATGCATCTATATTTTGCGGCAACGCAATGACAGTATTTTTGAGTTTAAAGGATCATCCAACTTTTATTATTTCTTCAACGGAGCCTAATTTTAACATATGCAGAATGTAAACAAATCAAGCTATAAGATGAATTGTATAAGAATGGCTGAATTTTTTTCACGCAAAATTATTGAGTTCTGGAGTCTGGAATATAGGTGATATGATTAAAATATTCACAGATTTTATATAGAAAAACAGATGGTTTTCTAGCATTGACTTTTTCGATGAAGTTTTAAGCATGGAGTTAGAAAGTACTTTTACCTTCATGGCTTTAAGTTTGTAAGTAAAATAAATTATTGCAGTACTCTGTTCATTTAAAAAAATATCACCACTGAATGTATCACATTTTAGAGATGTTTAAAAAGAATTGCATTGCAGTTGGAAGGTGTTTTTTAATCAATCCTTTATGCATGATTGATCTTTCTTGTTTTAATCATTAAAATTGTCAAATGATTGAAACAGTCATCCAACCATTTTCATCATTGTTTCAATCATTAATATCGCCTCGAGAAAGCTGTTATTCGGCGAAAATCGGGTCCATAATCCTAAAAAATATATAGTACTCAACCATAAGATGCATTACAAAAAAAATCTGTTGAACGCACAACACTTCCTACACATGAAACAATTTCGATGGTCTTATCGGTCGATCTCGCACAAAATCGGTTAGCTTGTTGTTATCCATCCATCTCATTTCGTGGAAATCGCTTGATTTCCCCCCCCCCCCCCCCAAAAGATATCCTTTTCGAGAAAGTTAAATCTATTTATAACTCGATAACAGCTCGCGATCACTTCTAAAAATAGCTTCCATTCATCTGTGGGTTGAAAATGGACTTGCATTCCCACTCATTCTACCATAAGGATCCTATTTAATCTATATAAATAAAATCGAAAGTCTGTCTCCCTCATCATCACGGGAGTACGGATGAACTGAATTGGATGAAATGTTGTGGGCAGGCTTGGAATGTCCCCACTTAAAAAGAAGTCCATGTTCAGAGTTTGTATGACCAAAGGTTGGCTAGATATTCATTAAACCTTCCATAGACATAGCATTATAACAAAGATTCTTAAACTTCGTTTCATTTTAACAGAATGCTATTGTCATTTAAAATAGGAATTTTAACATAATTATGTATTTTAAGGGGACGGTGGACGTTGAAATTTTTTTATTTATTTATTGACTTAGAAGCGTGCAAATGTGTATAAATATTCCTCTTAACATTACTATATACAATTAATTTTTTTTTTCAATTTTGTTATAATTTTGTATTTTTTTTTTAATTTAAATTTTTTTAACGAAAATTTGAAAATGCTCCTTGCGCGCCATTTGTTCACATTTTTGATTCATTTTACATTATGATCACTCAAAAACACATTATGAACAAATTTGGGTATTCATTTTAAAATCCCTTAGAAAGTTAATTTTTTTTAAATATTTTTCTGCATTAAAACTTAATTTTCATCATTTATTGGGTTTTCATTCACTTTTAATTACCTTAATAAACTCCAATTATAACATGCATACCCAGTTTCATTAAAAAGTATGAGAGGTATCTTCTTGCCAAATTCCATACATCTCGGACAAAAATTAAGACGCAAGGAGCATTTTAAAAATGTAAAACTTTTGAAAATTCCGTTTCGAAAAAAATGTATTCAACCTTTTGCTTACGGGTGGGACAGCGTCCATCCCAAACAAAGAACCTCCCAAAAAGACAGGTATTTGACATACCCTATCCCAAACAGTTTGACCCCCTTTGCAGGCATTGGCGTCCATGGAAATCGCAGACAGAAACATTGCACCTGCTGCAGCAGGTGCAATATTTAAGCAAATTTAAATATGTAAAATAAAATTAAGAAAAGTTAAATATGTAAAATAATGTTATATATTAAAACTTTTTTTAGTCGATTTTTGCTCATTTCAACGTCCGCCGTCCCCTTAAGTTCTTTATATTATATATTTCGTACGAAGAACGGATATACTGCTAGTATTTTATAATTTTGCATTGCGCCGAATGTGTCATTCATGCGTCTGTGGTGTGGAGGCCTTTTCATGCTGTTCCTGTAAACAAGATCAAAATGGTTCGAAACAAATTCTTGAGATGTCTGCATTATAAGAAAACTGGTATTTTTTACTTTCCTTATATACGTAATGTATAAGGAAAGTATTGTGACGGGGTCGAAAATTCGAATTCGAGTTTTCGACGGGAGAGCACGTTTCAAGCATCCCTGATCACGAATCAAACATTTTTGAAGTGATGTCTGTGTGTGTGTATGTGTGTGTTGTGCCGAATAAATTAATTCAGCAAATAAAGCTGTAATTAAATCTCCCCCCCCCCCCGAATTGGAATTGGGGCTTAGAAATTCCAGACCGGGCACACCTGTGACCCTTTGAATGTTAAAGACAGCAGAGGTCACCAGAACAATGGACGTCGCGAATCCCGCGCCACCATGTCTGGAAAATTGACAGTTAAGAAGAAAGGCTAAGCTGGCATGAACCGCCTTGAGTGATCGCGTGGACGTTAGCTCCAGACGTGAGGGGAGTGTCCCCTAGACTTACTGGCGCGAGTCTCCGGACAAATGAGACTCAAGAAAAATGACATCACGGATATTAAGATCCAATAGAAAAATAGAGAGTAAATTGTCCCCTGGTGGCTCTTTTTCTGAGGGCGACCGGAGCAGGGTTTGAGAGAGCAGTTAAGATCTGATCTTCGACAAGAGAGCTCGTCTTTTTGGAAAGAGAGTGCTTCTCGGGCATAGGCCCTGTATTTGGTTTTTGAGCAGAAACCTTCTGCGATAGTTCCTGACCTAAGGACGGAACGGAAGAGAGATCGAGGGCCCAGTAGGACTCGATCCATATAGACTACCGCTAGTCTAAAATTCAGACCACCCGGGTCTAGCATCGTCGTGACAGGACGTCACCGCATCGTGGACTTACGTCAGTTTCATCTTGAAACCTAGTTAGAGAATCACCTCTCATAGACTTTCCACTGGAAATTGATGTGGACATTTTCTTGAACACGTCAGAGTGACCTCAGCGGACTATTCGCCTCACATCAGATTTGGATACATTTGTAACCTAAATTGTATATTACCTAATTGCTGTAAATAAATAAAGAATTGAAGTCACTCGAGAGTTATTTGGCTGTGACTATAAAACCACGCTACCACTACGCCACAGCCATTTTGGTGGCAGCTGAGTTGGATAAATCGATCGTCAAATTAAAGACGACAGGCCCACACTTCATCAAGAAGTTGAAGCAAGTAAACAGACCGGACTACTGCGGACTGGAGCTGTAGGACATCCCGTCCAAGACTTTAAGAGGACATCCCGTCCAGGAGCGAGTACCAGATCCCTTCTGAAACCGTTGCGAGTCATCCTGTGGTGAAAGGTTACGTCAGAGGAGACGGCATCGTCATCGAGCTGAGTGACATCGACACAGAGCGAGGGTCTTCAGACAAGGTAAGCCTGACTCATTTTTTGGAGGCAAGCAAAATTTTGGTAGAATTGGATTAATTTGTAATTTGTGAAAAATAACTAATTTAATTAAGAACCAGATTAAATTGTTGTATGTGCGTAACTGTCAAACAGTATGCAAGTCTGTGTTCTAGGAAATTTTTAAAATATTCCAGTTTAGTAAACTATTTTTTTTGGCAAAATGTTATTATATATGTCTTACATTAATTTAAATTAATGCCATACATTCATATTGTATAGTGTTGGAAGTTGCATTTAAACTTAACTAAATTGTGGCATAAGTATCCGAATAATTATAATTGAATGACCAAGATAAAATCTTGTAAAGTGTTATTGCAACTAATAGTTTTATTTAATGTAAATTGCATAACCATTGCTAGTCAGGAGATAGATGTGTTATTGTGTGTTATAATCCTTAGAGGCTTAGAGCTGTGGGGATAGTTAAGCCGTGCTAGACACGCCCCAGGCAGTTTCAATTGAAAGGAATTCTCCCCTTCTTCAGATGAGAGTCTTATTGTTAAGTAGGGAAGAGGGATTAGTGTATTGTGGGATAAATTATAGGTACTGTGTGTATTGACCTTTGGAAAGGGACGTTTTAAAAATTGGATTATTGTTCTAATTAAAGTGTTAGTGATTCCCCGTGAATTCACGAATTATTTGAAATGGCATTTTTAAAAAGGCATAGAAAAACGGATCTTCAAAGCCTCGTTGTAGAATTAGGTCTAGAGTTGGGAGAGGAGGAAAAAATAATTGACCTTGTGAAAAAAATTCAGGAGAGTCCAGAATTTGACGAACCAGGTGTTAAGGCCATGTTAGAAACGATTATAGAGGAACGACAATTAAATGAATCCAGGGAATCGGAATCAGAAAAATTAAGAGAGGAACGGGCATACGAACTTGAAAAGTTGCGTTTGGCTCAAAGTGGGGAAACAATTAGCTTGGCCTCGTCGAGTCGTGAGAGCGCGAGACCCCCTAGAAATTTAATATCTGTAATGCACAAATATGAACCCGAAAAATCGGATATGGCTCTATTTCTGACGTTATTTGAGCGTCAAGCTCGTAAGAATGGAATCGAGAAGGAGGAATGGGTAACTCAATTACTTAGTTTGATTCCGATTGAGATCGCCGAAATTATAATTAGAGAGCCCGAAGAGAAAGTCGATGACTATGAACACATTAAGTCGGTACTGATGGAAAGATTTAAACTTAACTCAGAGACCCTTAGGACCAAATTCCAAACACATAAAAAACGAGAAGGAGAGCTCTGGAAAGACCTCGTTTTTGAGTTACGGGCATATCTCGAAGGATGGCTAAGAGAAATAGAGGTTCAGGATTTTGAATCTTTAAAAGAATTGATGGTGGCGGACCAAATAAAAAGACGCGTGTCGGCCGAAGTGAAAGAACACTTCATCGATAATTGGGGAAAGGTTAACAGACCAAGCGAACTAGCAAAGAAATTAGATGATTATGAGGCATCTAGACGGTTTATAAAGAAACCCCAAATTTTTAAACCTCCCGAAAGGAAATTTGTAGACCGCCCAAAAACAACCGAACAAACCCAAGCTGGGAAAAGGGTGGATGTAAATAGGAACGTGCCTAAAAATGGGTCGAGTGCTAATCAAACAAATAACGATTGGAGAACGAGGGAATTCGAGCGGAAGAAAAGTGTGACGTGCTATCTCTGCCGGAAAATCGGACACATCAGTACGAACTGTACCGAATCAAAAAGGGGCGCGGAGATTGTAAATAATCTAGAGATGACCGACCATTTTAATGCTTCATTTAAACCCTATTTAAGCCGGGCAAAAGTGAATTCCATAGATACGCTTATACTTCGTGACAGCGGAAGTAGCATAGATCTTGCGTCCATCAATCTAGTAAAACCCGAAGATTTTACAGGGGGAGACCGTGTGGGTAAAGCAACCCTTAGGAAATGATTTTATGTATCTACCGCTAGCTCGTGTAATTTTGGAAAGCACTGAATTCGGAACCATTCGAACCAAAGCAGCCATCGTGGGCAAATCAGTGGAAATGAATCACTATCTGTTGGGGCAGTTACCTTACACCTTTCTGGTAGGTCGGACGGTCTGGGTCTCAACAATCAACAACAACAACTATCTGTTGGGGAACTCAAGTCAGGAATTAATCGACTTAAATAAGGGTAACCTCCAAAGAATTAATGCTATGATTACGAGGAGTCAAAGCAAATCTAAAAAGGCAACCGAAGAACCAAAAGGGAGCGCGGAAACGGGAAATAAAGGAAATTTCGATGAAAAATTAAAATTGATTGAGTCAGAACCCGCAAATGTGGCGGAAAGTGAAGAATTAATAGATGGGCAAGAAGAACCGATTGATTTACCTCCGGTTGAACCATATACCTACGCAAGAATTGATAAACGTAGACGCTACTGAATTCTTAGAGGAACAGAAAATATGCCCAAATTTAAAGTCTCTCTGGGAAAAGGTAGAGCAAAATAAAACGTCGGAATTTGTAATTGAACGCGAATTACTGTTCAGAAAATCGACAGATCACCGAGGATTAGTTAGGAAACAGCTGTTGATTCCCACTAAGTATAGATCAAAAATATTAAGTCTTTGTCATGAAGGTTTTGGTTCGCACATGGGAACTACTAAGACCAAGGATAAGCTTTTGAGACACTATTTTTGGCCTCAATGCTTTAAAAACGTCGAAGAAATGGTAAAAACTTGTGATGCATGTCAGCGGGTGGGGAAATCATTAGAAAAGAAAAAAGCCCCACTTAAACTTGTGCCTGTGATTTCAGAAATATTTTCAAAAATAAACATAGATACCGTAGGGCCGCTGCCGGTATCTTCGAAAAATAATAGGTATCTCCTAACTTGTATTGACATAGCCTCTAAATATCCTGAAGCTATACCTTTATCTACGGTAAGCTCGCAGAACGTGACGGATGCTTTGTTGTTGTTATTTAGCCGCATTGGGTACCCAAGGGAAGTCCAATTGGACAATGGAAGCTATTTCACTAGCAACTTGACTACAACGTTCTTCGAAAAGTTTGGAGTGAAAACCACCCATAGTTCTATTTATCACCCCCAGTCAAATCCAGTCGAGAGATTTCACCGAACAATTAAAAGACTTTTGCGTGCAATGTGTGCCAAAACCGGTACTGAATGGGAGCGACATTTGCCCTCAGTCTTGCTGGCATTACGCAATGTCACCCACGAATCTACTGGATTTAGTCCCTCCGAGTTAGTTCACGGCAGGAACCTTCGGACACCGGAGACTCTATTGTTCGAGCAATGGGCGCGTGAGCCGATAACAGATGATGTGGTCACGGATTATGTATTTGACCTTTTAAACCGATTAAGGCATTGTCAGCAGCTGGCTTCGGAAACGGAGACAGATAACAAAATAAAACGAAAGGAGTATTATGATAAGGGTTCCGTTAAAAGAGAATTTAAGACAGGGAATCAGGTTTTGGTTTTGGCGACACACCGGCCGAATAAATTAGCCGTTAAGTGGATAGGTCCCGGGACTATTGAGAGACAATTATCCGAGACAAATTACACTGTAAGGATGCCAGGGAAATCTGAAAAGGTACAAGTGTACCACGTAAATTTATTAAAACCATATCACCAGCGCGTGGAGTGCGTGAATGTTTTAATAAGCGAAAATGTTGCAGAGGAAACGAAGGATTCGGAGTTGGATATTTCATATCCCGTAGCTAATCCCAACATTTTTGATTTCGAGGAAATCGTCACGGACAGTGCGTTACGAGAAAAGTGCACTTCAGAACAGATTGAAGAGTTGAGGAAATTACTGAAATCGCATGAAAATCTATTTTCAAATGATCCAGGCAGAACGCATTTAATCGAGCACGATATTGAACTTATAAGCAATAAACCCGTACGCTCTAAACCGTATAGGACGTCCCCGAGACAGAACGATATTGTGAAACGGGAGATTAAGAGAATGCTGGAATTAAAAATCATTGAGATTGGAGAGTCGGATTATACTTCACCCATAATCCTAGTGGAAAGTCCAGGGAAGGACCCGAGATTATGTGTCGATTACAGGCGGTTAAATTCAATTATTCGCACAGAATATTATCCGCTACCTAACATGGATGATAGGATAGAGAAGGTGTCGTCAGCGAAGTTCATTACGGTAATTGATCTGACCAAGGGGTACTGGCAGATCCCCTTAAGCCCTAGAGCTCAAAGGTTAGCCGCGTTCGTCACGACCTTCGGAACGTACCGACCGTAAGTGCTTCCGTTCCGTTTAGTCAACGCCCCCTATTGTTTCTCCAAGTTCATGGCACAATTGTTACAGGGTTGTGAGGAGTTTTGTGTTCCATACCTGGACGACGTTGCCATTTTCTCAGAGACCTGGGATGAACATTTAAAACACCTGGATGTTGTTTTGAGGAAAATCGCTTCTGCCAAACTAACGATAAAACCTGCCAAATGCAAATTTGGACAGAGTTGTGTTAAATACTTAGGACACATGGTAGGGAACGGTCAAAGGACGTCGACCGAGGCGAAAATTAAAGCGGTGTTAGATTTTCGGACGCCCCGAAATAAAACCCAAATCAGGCAGTTTTTAGGCCTTAGTGGTTATTACGCACGCTATATACGTAATTACGCAATTATTGCCGAACCTCTGACTCGGGCACTGAAAGGAAAGAATAGGAAGGAGGAGATAGTATGGACGGAAGAGTGCGAGAGCGCTTTTAACGAGCTTAAAACAAAACTGACAGAAAAGCCTGTGTTATACGCACCCGATTTCACTAAGGAGTTTATCCTTCAAACTGACGCGTCATTAAAAGGGCTGGGCGTAATAATGGCTCAGAAGGGGGCGGATAATACTGACCACCCAATATTATATTTGAGTAGGAAATTTACGACAACGGAACAAAGGTTTGGAACCACGGAGAAGGAATGCGCAGGCATAATTTTTGCAATAAAAAAGCTGCGACATTACCTTGATGGTCAAAAGTTCACAATCGAAACCGATCATAACCCATTAGTGTTCCTTAAAACCAATTCTGGTCAGAACCCTAGATTGATGAGATGGGCCCTAGCTCTACAGCCTTTTAACTATCAGATCATTCACCGGGCTGGAAAGGATATCGGACATGCAGACTGTCTGAGCAGAATGCTGCCAGATTAGAAAAAACTGTATTACATTGTGCTGTATATATTTTTATAATTTTTGTAGGAATTGTTTTTGTGTATATATTTAATTTTTGTTTGTTTTATTTTAATCCTTGTTGCCTCTAATGATGTTGTCAGGTGAACCATGTCTAACCCTTTGCCTTACAGATTTTGCCTGCTAGACAAAATCTCCCTAAGGGGGGAGGGATTGTGCCGAATTAAATTAATTCAGCAAATAAAGCTGTAATTAAATCTCCCCCCCCCCCGAATTGGAATTGGGGCTTAGAAATTCCAGACCGGGCACACCTGTGACCCTTTGAATGTTAAAGACAGCAGAGGTCACCAGAACAATGGACGTCGCGAATCCCGCGCCACCATGTCTGGAAAATTGACAGTTAAGAAGAAAGGCTAAGCTGGCATGAACCGCCTTGAGTGATCGCGTGGACGTTAGCTCCAGACGTGAGGGGAGTGTCCCCTAGACTTACTGGCACGAGTCTCCGGACAAATGAGACTCAAGAAAAATGACATCACGGATATTAAGATCCAATAGAAAAATAGAGAGTAAATTGTCCCCTGGTGGCTCTTTTTCTGAGGGCGACCGGAGCAGGGTTTGAGAGAGCAGTTAAGATCTGATCTTCGACAAGAGAGCTCGTCTTTTTGGAAAGAGAGTGCTTCTCGGGCATAGGCCCTGTATTTGGTTTTTGAGCAGAAACCTTCTGCGATAGTTCCTGACCTAAGGACGGAACGGAAGAGAGATCGAGGGCCCAGTAGGACTCGATCCATATAGACTACCGCTAGTCTAAAATTCAGACCACCCGGGTCTAGCATCGTCGTGACAGCACGTCACCGCATCGTGGACTTACGTCAGTTTCATCTTGAAACCTAGTTAGAGAATCACCTCTCATAGACTTTCCACTGGAAATTGATGTGGACATTTTCTTGAACACGTCAGAGTGACCTCAGCGGACTATTCGCCTCACATCAGATTTGGATACATTTGTAACCTAAATTGTATATTACCTAATTGCTGTAAATAAATAAAGAATTGAAGTCACTCGAGAGTTATTTGGCTGTGACTATAAAACCACGCTACCACTACGCCACAGTGTGTGTGTGTGTGAAAGTATGTGTGTGTGTGTCAGTGAGTCTGTGGAGACGATAACTGACGAACGAATGGACCGATTCGAACCAAATTTGGTACAAAAATCACAATCCGTAAACACTGGAAGCCTATTGTTTTTATACGTGATCGAATGTTCAGAACCCCCCTAAATTTTCGAATGAAATTTTAAAAAAATCGTTAAAAAATCAAAACCGCTAATAAAGTTACGCAAATAGACATTTCTTATGTAATTTTTCATTAGAAAACGATTGGCATAAATTTTAGAACGCTAACATGAACCGTTCTCGAGATATTGTGCATTTTTAAAAAAAATTATGAAAAAGTCACATAAAAAAAAAATTCCTATTGAGAAACATGTTCACTTTTCATATGTAATACCATGCGATAAATTGAGTGACATCATTCTCGTGGATCTAGCTCGTTCCATTCATGAAAAAACATACTTTGAATAATACTTTTGTATTTGAACGCCAATAGTCATTTATCTGCTGTAAGAATAACTTTTTTCTTCGTGCATAACGCTTGGCGAGATTTTGGCGACGAATTTGGCGGAATGTCGCCAACTTGGCGACTTTTTTGAAATGTTGCCAAATTAATGAAAATCTCGCCAAATGGATAAAAATGATGCTAAATCAATGAAAATGACGACTAATTGTCGAAAATTCAATATCTTGGAAAGAATATTAGTATATACTATAAGAAAAACCTATTTTTTTACTGTAAAAGTAGTAAATTCATTACATTATATAAGGAAAGTCATGTGTTGCCCACATCAGATTTTTTGTATTGTAAAAGTAGTAAATTCATTGCATTATATAAGGAAAGTCATGTGTTGCCCACATCAGATTTTTTAGTATTGCATTCGTCCTAAAACCTCTCTATTTTTTCGTATTATTTGTGTATCTAAATTATGTGCCTACGCAAGTGCAATATATCTGATTTTAAATTATCACAAAATTATTTCTACAGCGAAATCTTAATTTTGAAGCATGCAGAACGTAAACAAATCAAGCGATTGTGTGGCGAGTTGTATAAGAATTGCTGAACTTTTTTCACGCAAAATTAAGGAAGTCTGGAATATAAGTGATATACATGAAATATTCATTAATTTTGCATAGAAAGGCAGACGATTCAATGGCGTTATTTGAATAAAGTTCATTTTGTGTAACTCGTATTGTCTTTTTCGATGAGGTTTTCAGTTTTCAAATATAACAAATTACTGTAGTATTGTGATCATTAAAAAAATCATCAGCGCTGAATGTATCCCCTTTTAGAAATGTTTAAATAAAATTACATTTCAGTTGGAAAGTGTTTCTTAATCAGTGTTTTATGCATGATTGATCTTTCTTGTTTAAATGTATACTGTTATTTTATAATGCAATTGAATTGCGGCAAATCTCCTCCGTGACAGCAGCACCTCGAAGCAAACAATTCTAGAAAAACTAAGGAATGGACGACCTATTTCACAACATAGTTGAAAAGTGTTTATGACTTTGGTCATTCTGTCTGTCTGTTTGTCTGCTTGCCTGTCTGTTCGCACGATAACTGCAGTAAAAATAACCTGATCGAAAGGAAATTTTAGTATGTTGTTGAGACGGTTTGTGAAACATATGGAAATGACAATGAATAATATCACCCAATTCGTTTCGGATTGAACCCAGGTTGAAAAAATGAAATACATTGAACCCTATGGGACCTCATTTTTCAAACATTTTTTTAAGCGAAGTTTAAACTCAAATTGCTTCGAAAATTTTAGAAAATATTCAAATGATCCCATAAAAACTATAAAATAAATTTGAGCAAAATAGGTTCGGTAGTTTTTTAAATAAAATTTAAAATAATAATGACACCCATATAATAGGAAGACATCACGTGACCCACTTCAAAATAAAATAGGGCATCCATCTTTTTTTCCTAGAGTAAAAATCGTGATTTTTAAAGTTTTTTAAAATTTTTACTGAGTGTTGCATCCGTCCTAAATCCGCTTTGCGTATTTTCTATGCATCTATATTTTGCGGCAACGCAATGACAGTATTTTTGAGTTTAAAGGATCATCCAACTTTTATTATTTCTTCAACGGAGCCTAATTTTAACATATGCAGAATGTAAACAAATCAAGCTATAAGATGAATTGTATAAGAATGGCTGAATTTTTTTCACGCAAAATTATTGAGTTCTGGAGTCTGGAATATAGGTGATATGATTAAAATATTCACAGATTTTATATAGAAAAACAGATGGTTTTCTAGCATTGACTTTTTCGATGAAGTTTTAAGCATGGAGTTAGAAAGTACTTTTACCTTCATGGCTTTAAGTTTGTAAGTAAAATAAATTATTGCAGTACTCTGTTCATTTAAAAAAATATCACCACTGAATGTATCACATTTTAGAGATGTTTAAAAAGAATTGCATTGCAGTTGGAAGGTGTTTTTTAATCAATCCTTTATGCATGATTGATCTTTCTTGTTTTAATCATTAAAATTGTCAAATGATTGAAACAGTCATCCAACCATTTTCATCATTGTTTCAATCATTAATATCGCCTCGAGAAAGCTGTTATTCGGCGAAAATCGGGTCCATAATCCTAAAAAATATATAGTACTCAACCATAAGATGCATTACAAAAAAAATCTGTTGAACGCACAACACTTCCTACACATGAAACAATTTCGATGGTCTTATCGGTCGATCTCGCACAAAATCGGTTAGCTTGTTGTTATCCATCCATCTCATTTCGTGGAAATCGCTTGATTTCCCCCCCCCCCCCCCCAAAAGATATCCTTTTCGAGAAAGTTAAATCTATTTATAACTCGATAACAGCTCGCGATCACTTCTAAAAATAGCTTCCATTCATCTGTGGGTTGAAAATGGACTTGCATTCCCACTCATTCTACCATAAGGATCCTATTTAATCTATATAAATAAAATCGAAAGTCTGTCTCCCTCATCATCACGGGAGTACGGATGAACTGAATTGGATGAAATGTTGTGGGCAGGCTTGGAATGTCCCCACTTAAAAAGAAGTCCATGTTCAGAGTTTGTATGACCAAAGGTTGGCTAGATATTCATTAAACCTTCCATAGACATAGCATTATAACAAAGATTCTTAAACTTCGTTTCATTTTAACAGAATGCTATTGTCATTTAAAATAGGAATTTTAACATAATTATGTATTTTAAGGGGACGGTGGACGTTGAAATTTTTTTATTTATTTATTGACTTAGAAGCGTGCAAATGTGTATAAATATTCCTCTTAACATTACTATATACAATTAATTTTTTTTTTCAATTTTGTTATAATTTTGTATTTTTTTTTTAATTTAAATTTTTTTAACGAAAATTTGAAAATGCTCCTTGCGCGCCATTTGTTCACATTTTTGATTCATTTTACATTATGATCACTCAAAAACACATTATGAACAAATTTGGGTATTCATTTTAAAATCCCTTAGAAAGTTAATTTTTTTTAAATATTTTTCTGCATTAAAACTTAATTTTCATCATTTATTGGGTTTTCATTCACTTTTAATTACCTTAATAAACTCCAATTATAACATGCATACCCAGTTTCATTAAAAAGTATGAGAGGTATCTTCTTGCCAAATTCCATACATCTCGGACAAAAATTAAGACGCAAGGAGCATTTTAAAAATGTAAAACTTTTGAAAATTCCGTTTCGAAAAAAATGTATTCAACCTTTTGCTTACGGGTGGGACAGCGTCCATCCCAAACAAAGAACCTCCCAAAAAGACAGGTATTTGACATACCCTATCCCAAACAGTTTGACCCCCTTTGCAGGCATTGGCGTCCATGGAAATCGCAGACAGAAACATTGCACCTGCTGCAGCAGGTGCAATATTTAAGCAAATTTAAATATGTAAAATAAAATTAAGAAAAGTTAAATATGTAAAATAATGTTATATATTAAAACTTTTTTTAGTCGATTTTTGCTCATTTCAACGTCCGCCGTCCCCTTAAGTTCTTTATATTATATATTTCGTACGAAGAACGGATATACTGCTAGTATTTTATAATTTTGCATTGCGCCGAATGTGTCATTCATGCGTCTGTGGTGTGGAGGCCTTTTCATGCTGTTCCTGTAAACAAGATCAAAATGGTTCGAAACAAATTCTTGAGATGTCTGCATTATAAGAAAACTGGTATTTTTTACTTTCCTTATATACGTAATGTATAAGGAAAGTATTGTGACGGGGTCGAAAATTCGAATTCGAGTTTTCGACGGGAGAGCACGTTTCAAGCATCCCTGATCACGAATCAAACATTTTTGAAGTGATGTCTGTGTGTGTGTATGTGTGTGTTGTGCCGAATAAATTAATTCAGCAAATAAAGCTGTAATTAAATCTCCCCCCCCCCGAATTGGAATTGGGGCTTAGAAATTCCAGACCGGGCACACCTGTGACCCTTTGAATGTTAAAGACAGCAGAGGTCACCAGAACAATGGACGTCGCGAATCCCGCGCCACCATGTCTGGAAAATTGACAGTTAAGAAGAAAGGCTAAGCTGGCATGAACCGCCTTGAGTGATCGCGTGGACGTTAGCTCCAGACGTGAGGGGAGTGTCCCCTAGACTTACTGGCACGAGTCTCCGGACAAATGAGACTCAAGAAAAATGACATCACGGATATTAAGATCCAATAGAAAAATAGAGAGTAAATTGTCCCCTGGTGGCTCTTTTTCTGAGGGCGACCGGAGCAGGGTTTGAGAGAGCAGTTAAGATCTGATCTTCGACAAGAGAGCTCGTCTTTTTGGAAAGAGAGTGCTTCTCGGGCATAGGCCCTGTATTTGGTTTTTGAGCAGAAACCTTCTGCGATAGTTCCTGACCTAAGGACGGAACGGAAGAGAGATCGAGGGCCCAGTAGGACTCGATCCATATAGACTACCGCTAGTCTAAAATTCAGACCACCCGGGTCTAGCATCGTCGTGACAGGACGTCACCGCATCGTGGACTTACGTCAGTTTCATCTTGAAACCTAGTTAGAGAATCACCTCTCATAGACTTTCCACTGGAAATTGATGTGGACATTTTCTTGAACACGTCAGAGTGACCTCAGCGGACTATTCGCCTCACATCAGATTTGGATACATTTGTAACCTAAATTGTATATTACCTAATTGCTGTAAATAAATAAAGAATTGAAGTCACTCGAGAGTTATTTGGCTGTGACTATAAAACCACGCTACCACTACGCCACAGCCATTTTGGTGGCAGCTGAGTTGGATAAATCGATCGTCAAATTAAAGACGACAGGCCCACACTTCATCAAGAAGTTGAAGCAAGTAAACAGACCGGACTACTGCGGACTGGAGCTGTAGGACATCCCGTCCAAGACTTTAAGAGGACATCCCGTCCAGGAGCGAGTACCAGATCCCTTCTGAAACCGTTGCGAGTCATCCTGTGGTGAAAGGTTACGTCAGAGGAGACGGCATCGTCATCGAGCTGAGTGACATCGACACAGAGCGAGGGTCTTCAGACAAGGTAAGCCTGACTCATTTTTTGGAGGCAAGCAAAATTTTGGTAGAATTGGATTAATTTGTAATTTGTGAAAAATAACTAATTTAATTAAGAACCAGATTAAATTGTTGTATGTGCGTAACTGTCAAACAGTATGCAAGTCTGTGTTCTAGGAAATTTTTAAAATATTCCAGTTTAGTAAACTATTTTTTTTGGCAAAATGTTATTATATATGTCTTACATTAATTTAAATTAATGCCATACATTCATATTGTATAGTGTTGGAAGTTGCATTTAAACTTAACTAAATTGTGGCATAAGTATCCGAATAATTATAATTGAATGACCAAGATAAAATCTTGTAAAGTGTTATTGCAACTAATAGTTTTATTTAATGTAAATTGCATAACCATTGCTAGTCAGGAGATAGATGTGTTATTGTGTGTTATAATCCTTAGAGGCTTAGAGCTGTGGGGATAGTTAAGCCGTGCTAGACACGCCCCAGGCAGTTTCAATTGAAAGGAATTCTCCCCTTCTTCAGATGAGAGTCTTATTGTTAAGTAGGGAAGAGGGATTAGTGTATTGTGGGATAAATTATAGGTACTGTGTGTATTGACCTTTGGAAAGGGACGTTTTAAAAATTGGATTATTGTTCTAATTAAAGTGTTAGTGATTCCCCGTGAATTCACGAATTATTTGAAATGGCATTTTTAAAAAGGCATAGAAAAACGGATCTTCAAAGCCTCGTTGTAGAATTAGGTCTAGAGTTGGGAGAGGAGGAAAAAATAATTGACCTTGTGAAAAAAATTCAGGAGAGTCCAGAATTTGACGAACCAGGTGTTAAGGCCATGTTAGAAACGATTATAGAGGAACGACAATTAAATGAATCCAGGGAATCGGAATCAGAAAAATTAAGAGAGGAACGGGCATACGAACTTGAAAAGTTGCGTTTGGCTCAAAGTGGGGAAACAATTAGCTTGGCCTCGTCGAGTCGTGAGAGCGCGAGACCCCCTAGAAATTTAATATCTGTAATGCACAAATATGAACCCGAAAAATCGGATATGGCTCTATTTCTGACGTTATTTGAGCGTCAAGCTCGTAAGAATGGAATCGAGAAGGAGGAATGGGTAACTCAATTACTTAGTTTGATTCCGATTGAGATCGCCGAAATTATAATTAGAGAGCCCGAAGAGAAAGTCGATGACTATGAACACATTAAGTCGGTACTGATGGAAAGATTTAAACTTAACTCAGAGACCCTTAGGACCAAATTCCAAACACATAAAAAACGAGAAGGAGAGCTCTGGAAAGACCTCGTTTTTGAGTTACGGGCATATCTCGAAGGATGGCTAAGAGAAATAGAGGTTCAGGATTTTGAATCTTTAAAAGAATTGATGGTGGCGGACCAAATAAAAAGACGCGTGTCGGCCGAAGTGAAAGAACACTTCATCGATAATTGGGGAAAGGTTAACAGACCAAGCGAACTAGCAAAGAAATTAGATGATTATGAGGCATCTAGACGGTTTATAAAGAAACCCCAAATTTTTAAACCTCCCGAAAGGAAATTTGTAGACCGCCCAAAAACAACCGAACAAACCCAAGCTGGGAAAAGGGTGGATGTAAATAGGAACGTGCCTAAAAATGGGTCGAGTGCTAATCAAACAAATAACGATTGGAGAACGAGGGAATTCGAGCGGAAGAAAAGTGTGACGTGCTATCTCTGCCGGAAAATCGGACACATCAGTACGAACTGTACCGAATCAAAAAGGGGCGCGGAGATTGTAAATAATCTAGAGATGACCGACCATTTTAATGCTTCATTTAAACCCTATTTAAGCCGGGCAAAAGTGAATTCCATAGATACGCTTATACTTCGTGACAGCGGAAGTAGCATAGATCTTGCGTCCATCAATCTAGTAAAACCCGAAGATTTTACAGGGGGAGACCGTGTGGGTAAAGCAACCCTTAGGAAATGATTTTATGTATCTACCGCTAGCTCGTGTAATTTTGGAAAGCACTGAATTCGGAACCATTCGAACCAAAGCAGCCATCGTGGGCAAATCAGTGGAAATGAATCACTATCTGTTGGGGCAGTTACCTTACACCTTTCTGGTAGGTCGGACGGTCTGGGTCTCAACAATCAACAACAACAACTATCTGTTGGGGAACTCAAGTCAGGAATTAATCGACTTAAATAAGGGTAACCTCCAAAGAATTAATGCTATGATTACGAGGAGTCAAAGCAAATCTAAAAAGGCAACCGAAGAACCAAAAGGGAGCGCGGAAACGGGAAATAAAGGAAATTTCGATGAAAAATTAAAATTGATTGAGTCAGAACCCGCAAATGTGGCGGAAAGTGAAGAATTAATAGATGGGCAAGAAGAACCGATTGATTTACCTCCGGTTGAACCATATACCTACGCAAGAATTGATAAACGTAGACGCTACTGAATTCTTAGAGGAACAGAAAATATGCCCAAATTTAAAGTCTCTCTGGGAAAAGGTAGAGCAAAATAAAACGTCGGAATTTGTAATTGAACGCGAATTACTGTTCAGAAAATCGACAGATCACCGAGGATTAGTTAGGAAACAGCTGTTGATTCCCACTAAGTATAGATCAAAAATATTAAGTCTTTGTCATGAAGGTTTTGGTTCGCACATGGGAACTACTAAGACCAAGGATAAGCTTTTGAGACACTATTTTTGGCCTCAATGCTTTAAAAACGTCGAAGAAATGGTAAAAACTTGTGATGCATGTCAGCGGGTGGGGAAATCATTAGAAAAGAAAAAAGCCCCACTTAAACTTGTGCCTGTGATTTCAGAAATATTTTCAAAAATAAACATAGATACCGTAGGGCCGCTGCCGGTATCTTCGAAAAATAATAGGTATCTCCTAACTTGTATTGACATAGCCTCTAAATATCCTGAAGCTATACCTTTATCTACGGTAAGCTCGCAGAACGTGACGGATGCTTTGTTGTTGTTATTTAGCCGCATTGGGTACCCAAGGGAAGTCCAATTGGACAATGGAAGCTATTTCACTAGCAACTTGACTACAACGTTCTTCGAAAAGTTTGGAGTGAAAACCACCCATAGTTCTATTTATCACCCCCAGTCAAATCCAGTCGAGAGATTTCACCGAACAATTAAAAGACTTTTGCGTGCAATGTGTGCCGAAACCGGTACTGAATGGGAGCGACATTTGCCCTCAGTCTTGCTGGCATTACGCAATGTCACCCACGAATCTACTGGATTTAGTCCCTCCGAGTTAGTTCACGGCAGGAACCTTCGGACACCGGAGACTCTATTGTTCGAGCAATGGGCGCGTGAGCCGATAACAGATGATGTGGTCACGGATTATGTATTTGACCTTTTAAACCGATTAAGGCATTGTCAGCAGCTGGCTTCGGAAACGGAGACAGATAACAAAATAAAACGAAAGGAGTATTATGATAAGGGTTCCGTTAAAAGAGAATTTAAGACAGGGAATCAGGTTTTGGTTTTGGCGACACACCGGCCGAATAAATTAGCCGTTAAGTGGATAGGTCCCGGGACTATTGAGAGACAATTATCCGAGACAAATTACACTGTAAGGATGCCAGGGAAATCTGAAAAGGTACAAGTGTACCACGTAAATTTATTAAAACCATATCACCAGCGCGTGGAGTGCGTGAATGTTTTAATAAGCGAAAATGTTGCAGAGGAAACGAAGGATTCGGAGTTGGATATTTCATATCCCGTAGCTAATCCCAACATTTTTGATTTCGAGGAAATCGTCACGGACAGTGCGTTACGAGAAAAGTGCACTTCAGAACAGATTGAAGAGTTGAGGAAATTACTGAAATCGCATGAAAATCTATTTTCAAATGATCCAGGCAGAACGCATTTAATCGAGCACGATATTGAACTTATAAGCAATAAACCCGTACGCTCTAAACCGTATAGGACGTCCCCGAGACAGAACGATATTGTGAAACGGGAGATTAAGAGAATGCTGGAATTAAAAATCATTGAGATTGGAGAGTCGGATTATACTTCACCCATAATCCTAGTGGAAAGTCCAGGGAAGGACCCGAGATTATGTGTCGATTACAGGCGGTTAAATTCAATTATTCGCACAGAATATTATCCGCTACCTAACATGGATGATAGGATAGAGAAGGTGTCGTCAGCGAAGTTCATTACGGTAATTGATCTGACCAAGGGGTACTGGCAGATCCCCTTAAGCCCTAGAGCTCAAAGGTTAGCCGCGTTCGTCACGACCTTCGGAACGTACCGACCGTAAGTGCTTCCGTTCGGTTTAGTCAACGCCCCCTATTGTTTCTCCAAGTTCATGGCACAATTGTTACAGGGTTGTGAGGAGTTTTGTGTTCCATACCTGGACGACGTTGCCATTTTCTCAGAGACCTGGGATGAACATTTAAAACACCTGGATGTTGTTTTGAGGAAAATCGCTTCTGCCAAACTAACGATAAAACCTGCCAAATGCAAATTTGGACAGAGTTGTGTTAAATACTTAGGACACATGGTAGGGAACGGTCAAAGGACGTCGACCGAGGCGAAAATTAAAGCGGTGTTAGATTTTCGGACGCCCCGAAATAAAACCCAAATCAGGCAGTTTTTAGGCCTTAGTGGTTATTACGCACGCTATATACGTAATTACGCAATTATTGCCGAACCTCTGACTCGGGCACTGAAAGGAAAGAATAGGAAGGAGGAGATAGTATGGACGGAAGAGTGCGAGAGCGCTTTTAACGAGCTTAAAACAAAACTGACAGAAAAGCCTGTGTTATACGCACCCGATTTCACTAAGGAGTTTATCCTTCAAACTGACGCGTCATTAAAAGGGCTGGGCGTAATAATGGCTCAGAAGGGGGCGGATAATACTGACCACCCAATATTATATTTGAGTAGGAAATTTACGACAACGGAACAAAGGTTTGGAACCACGGAGAAGGAATGCGCAGGCATAATTTTTGCAATAAAAAAGCTGCGACATTACCTTGATGGTCAAAAGTTCACAATCGAAACCGATCATAACCCATTAGTGTTCCTTAAAACCAATTCTGGTCAGAACCCTAGATTGATGAGATGGGCCCTAGCTCTACAGCCTTTTAACTATCAGATCATTCACCGGGCTGGAAAGGATATCGGACATGCAGACTGTCTGAGCAGAATGCTGCCAGATTAGAAAAAACTGTATTACATTGTGCTGTATATATTTTTATAATTTTTGTAGGAATTGTTTTTGTGTATATATTTAATTTTTTTTTGTTTTATTTTAATCCTTGTTGCCTCTAATGATGTTGTCAGGTGAACCATGTCTAACCCTTTGCCTTACAGATTTTGCCTGCTAGACAAAATCTCCCTAAGGGGGGAGGGATTGTGCCGAATTAAATTAATTCAGCAAATAAAGCTGTAATTAAATCTCCCCCCCCCCGAATTGGAATTGGGGCTTAGAAATTCCAGACCGGGCACACCTGTGACCCTTTGAATGTTAAAGACAGCAGAGGTCACCAGAACAATGGACGTCGCGAATCCCGCGCCACCATGTCTGGAAAATTGACAGTTAAGAAGAAAGGCTAAGCTGGCATGAACCGCCTTGAGTGATCGCGTGGACGTTAGCTCCAGACGTGAGGGGAGTGTCCCCTAGACTTACTGGCACGAGTCTCCGGACAAATGAGACTCAAGAAAAATGACATCACGGATATTAAGATCCAATAGAAAAATAGAGAGTAAATTGTCCCCTGGTGGCTCTTTTTCTGAGGGCGACCGGAGCAGGGTTTGAGAGAGCAGTTAAGATCTGATCTTCGACAAGAGAGCTCGTCTTTTTGGAAAGAGAGTGCTTCTCGGGCATAGGCCCTGTATTTGGTTTTTGAGCAGAAACCTTCTGCGATAGTTCCTGACCTAAGGACGGAACGGAAGAGAGATCGAGGGCCCAGTAGGACTCGATCCATATAGACTACCGCTAGTCTAAAATTCAGACCACCCGGGTCTAGCATCGTCGTGACAGGACGTCACCGCATCGTGGACTTACGTCAGTTTCATCTTGAAACCTAGTTAGAGAATCACCTCTCATAGACTTTCCACTGGAAATTGATGTGGACATTTTCTTGAACACGTCAGAGTGACCTCAGCGGACTATTCGCCTCACATCAGATTTGGATACATTTGTAACCTAAATTGTATATTACCTAATTGCTGTAAATAAAGAAAGAATTGAAGTCACTCGAGAGTTATTTGGCTGTGACTATAAAACCACGCTACCACTACGCCACAGTGTGTGTGTGTGTGAAAGTATGTGTGTGTGTGTCAGTGAGTCTGTGGAGACGATAACTGACGAACGAATGGACCGATTCGAACCAAATTTGGTACAAAAATCACAATCCGTAAACACTGGAAGCCTATTGTTTTTATACGTGATCGAATGTTCAGAACCCCCCTAAATTTTCGAATGAAATTTTAAAAAAATCGTTAAAAAATCAAAACCGCTAATAAAGTTACGCAAATAGACATTTCTTATGTAATTTTTCATTAGAAAACGATTGGCATAAATTTTAGAACGCTAACATGAACCGTTCTCGAGATATTGTACATTTTTAAAAAAATTATGAAAAAGTCACATAAAAAAAAAAAATTCCTATTGAGAAACATGTTCACTTTTCATATGTAATACCATGCGATAAATTGAGTGACATCATTCTCGTGGATCTAGCTCGTTCCATTCAAGAAAAAATATACTTTGAATAATACTTTTGTATTAGAACGCCAATAATCATTTATCTGCTGTAAGAATAACTTTTCTCTTAGTGCATAACTCTTGGCGAGATTTTGGCGGAATGTCGCCAACTTGGCGACTTTTTTTAAATGTTGCCAAATTAATGAAAATCTCGCCAAATGGATAAAAATGATGCTAAATCAATGAAAATGACGACTAATTGTCGAAAATTCAATATCTTGGAAAGAATATTAGTATGTACTATAAGAAAATCCTATTACTTTCCTTATATACATAATGTATAAGGAAAGTATTGTGACGGGGTCGAAAATTCGAAATCGAGTTTTCGACGGGAGAGCACGTTTCAAGCATCCCTGATCACGAATCAAACATTTTTGAAGTGATGTCTGTGTGTGTGTGTGTGTGAAAGTATGTGTGTGTGTGTGAGAGAGTCTGTGAAGACGATAACTGACAAACGAATGGACCGATTCGATCCAAATTTGGTACAAAAATCACAATCCGTAAACACTGGAAGCCTATTGTTTTTATTCACAATCGAATGTTAAGAACACCCCTAAATTTTCAAATGAAATTTGGAAAAAATAGTCAAAAAATCAAAAACACTAATAAAGTTACGCATATAGACATTTCTTATGTAATTTTTCATTAGAAAACGATTGACATAAATTTTAGAACGCTAACATGAACCGTTCTCGAGATATTGCACATTTTTCAAAAAAATTATCAGAAAGTCATATAAAATAAAAAAAAAAATATTTCCTCTTGAGAGACATGTTCACTTTTCAGTAATACCATGCGATATATTGGATGACATCATTCTCGTGGATCTAGCTCGTTCCATTCATGAAAAATGATACTTTGAGTAATACTTTTGTATTTGAACGCCAATATTCATTTATCTGCTGTAAAAATAACTTATTTCTTTGTCCATTATGCTTGGCGAGACTTTGGCGACGAATTTTGGCGGAATGTCGCCAACTTGGCGACTTTTTGAAATGTTGACAAATTAACGAAAATCTCGCTAAATGGATAAAAATGACGCTAAATCAATGAAATGACGACTAATTGTCGAAAATTCAATATCTTGGAAAGAATATTAGTATCTACTATAAGAAAAACCTATTTATTTTACTGTAAAAGTGGTAAATTCATTACGTTATATAAGGAAAGTCATGTGTTGCCCACATCAGATTTTTTTGTTATGCTTTTTCCGCTACTTTTCTTCGTGATGTGTTTAATATCAAAAGCTTACACAACAGAAGGGATTTTATTTTGTTTTCATTCTTCAGGAATCTGTTCGATAACAGAATGGATGGTGTCGCATGGTAAACCTATGATCCAATATTTTCGGGGGGGGGGGTGCGATCTGGAGTTTACGCATTTATTTTGGGGGTCAGCCTTTTCGTTTGGCCAGTTGCTCTCCGAAGTAATAGAAGACGGGATGTCGGGGAGTGTTCTTTGGATATCACATTTTTACCGAAAGATTTAATGTTTGTCCTGTTCGGACGGATCATAGGGCTGGCGGCCTGTTTCAATTAGTGGCCGAAAGCATATCAGTTTCGCCGGGGCTTGAGAAGGGGGCTTTTCGTTTCGGGAGGTCTAAAGCCAATGGCGTTGCTTTGGGGTCAAGGGGTTAAGACCCAGAATCCAATGGGATGTTTGTATGCGCCTCAAGGGCGTGTTTTAAAATCTTGGAGAGAGAGAGTTTTTCAGAAATTTAAAAAAGGAGCGAGGAGAAGGAACCGCGACTCGTAAGAAAAAAGAGGTGAAAAGATCGGCTCCTATCCAAAGAAGTGCGACGATAACCAGAGAAGTTCGGTGAGTTACCCATCTGGGACCTATTTCCTATTATGTATTTGTTCGACCTCTCTCTCCGTTTTTATGATGATTAAATACAACTTAGGGATAGTGAATTTTAGTTTTAATTACCATCTTTTCAAATTTAGTCTGTGAGACTCTATTGTTTTGTTTATCTTAAATTGGTATACATTCCATTTTCAATATGGGAAGTTGTATTTTAAATATTTTGAATCAATATTATGTAAATATTTATATAGTGTAAATAAATTAATGTTTTGTATATATTGTATATACACACGGCCTTATTCTTTTTCGCGCTCTTACCGGGCGTGTCCTAAAAGAGGAAGTTACCTCGGGACAGATGGTTCCCCTGTCTTGGGTGGGATCTGGTTTCGCGTTCCCCAGTATTCAACCGGGAGCATGAGTCTATTTGCTGTCAGGAATTTGAATTCGAATATGGGTTGTTATTGTGCGATAAGTCATTTTTGGAAACTATACAACGACTTTCCCGATCATCTCGGTGTTTTTGATTCATCGAAAATGAATTTCAGAAATCATTTGTTGTCAGTATTTTATATTTTAATATATTTATCCATTTACGGGTGCTTTCGAAAATCCTTTGTTGTCCCTAGTTTGCATTTGAATGTATTTTATTAGATTTTAATCTGTATATTACTTTCCTTATGTACATAGTATAATGTATAAGGAAAATAGTATGACGGGGTCGAAAATTCGAATTCGAGTTTTCGACGGGAGAGCACATTTCAAGCATCCCTGATCACAAATCGAACATTTTTGAGGTGATGTCTGTGTGTGTGTGCGAAAGTATATATCTCACGAACGAATGGGGCGATTCGAATGAAATGGGGTACAAAAATTGCAATCCGTGAATACTGGAAGCCTATTCTTTTGAAACGCAATCGAATGTTCAGAATCCCCCTCAGTTTTCGAGTGAAATTTTGAGAAAATCATTAAAAAATCAAAACCTTTAATAAAGTTACGTAAATTGCCATTTCTTATGTAATTTTTCATTAGAAAGCAATTAACATAAACTTTAGAACGCTAACATGAACCATTCTCGAGATATTGCACATTTTTCAAATAAATTTATCAAAACATCTCATAAATTAAAAAATATATATTAACTGTTGAGAAACATGTTCACTTTTCATACGCAATATCATGCAATGTATTTGAAGACATCATTCTGGTGGATCTAACTCATTCCATTCAAGAGAAAAATACTTTGAGTGATACTTTTGTATTTGGACGCCAGTAGTCATTTGTCTGTTATAAGAATAGTTTATTTCTCGTCCATAACGCTTGGCGATATTTTATCGGAATGTCGCCCACTTGGCGACTTTTTAAATCTTGCCAAATGAACGAAAATCTCGCCGAATGGATAAAAATGACGCTCAATCCATGAAAATGACGACTCATTGTCGAAAATTCAATATTTTGGAAAGAATATAAGTATCTACTATAAGAATAACCCTTCTTTTTACTGTAAAAGTAGTCAATTTATTGCATTATATAAGAAAAGTCATGTGCTGCCCACATCAGATTTTTTTTGTAATGTATTTTATCTTGCACGCTATTACAGGGACTTTGTCCTGTAGCGTGCATTCTTTTGTTTAGATGAAATGTGTTGACTGTGTGGTATTTATGTTAAACAAAGGTGGATCTCCCTCGCAGCTGCCTGAAAGTGATGCCCGTGGGAAAACGAGCGATTAAGCGGCTCATTTGAGCTCACTGGAGCTTAAATAAACCCACAGTGACGAACCTATATATGTCTGTGGAGCACTAGCTGGGAGATTAAACGACGGGTAGAGAGCCCCAAACACTCATAATCAAATCCATTATTTCCGAATTGTTGGATAGCAGAGAGTCCAACCACCCCTGCTCCAAAAAGGAAAACTGGGAAAGAGTGTCTTTTGTGCAAAATCATATTCGATGGTCGTTCAATTGCCTCCTTTATTGTTCGCTCTCGGTGGAAGCGGAAGGTTCTAATGATTCCATAATTCTTTCTATATCCGGATATTTGGGCGAAGGTCCGTCTCGCATGAGCTCGGTTCCTGTATCTCGGATATATTCAGGCTGTTGACGTTCACGGGAAAATTAGATCCTCTCCTAAAAACTTTCAAAACGATGGTTCACAAGCATCGTCATTTGAAATGCAACGACCTTTTACGCAGAGCCTGATTAACCCACCCAGACCCATTTAGGAGAAGGACAACCCAACGTTAATAAAATATTAATTGCACCCCAGTTACTAGCTTGCACACAGTTAGTATTAGATAAATATTTAAATAGTTTCCGATCAACGTTTCTCAATAGTTTTTCTCTTCTCTGTCAGAGAACGGGTCTAGCTAAGGCTCCTCTATATATGAGCTGAGTCATCAAGCATATTGAAGCCCACCAGCTGGATGCGCAAGCCATGAGCATTAGCTCTATTCATATTTTTACTTTAGGAAGTATAGTTGAAATAATTAAGGTGGTTGTTCTGCACCGAACTGCTCTAATCATTCTAAAAAGGATTTTAGGCTATTTCGCTTTCCTAGAAACGAAGAAAGAAGAAAACAATAAATAATTGGATACCCGGTACTGGAGCATACTTGTGCGAGCTAAGTTCTACAATATTCTAATTGAAACTTCTTTTTTTATATAAAGTATTTATTTTAAACACTTATTTTATAATTTCTATAACTGTAGTATGAAACCCTATGGGCTTCAATATGCTTGTTAAGTCAGCCTGTAATAGAGGAGCTCTAGGTCTAGCTAAGGCTCCTCTATATACGAGCTGACTCATCAAGCATATTGAAGCCCACCATAACTGGAAGCGCAATCCATTAGCATTAACTCTATTCTTATTTTCACTTTAGGAAGTATAATTAAAATAATTATGGGTTCTGCGTCGAACTGCTCTAATCATTCTAGAAAGGGTTTTAGGCTATTTCGCTTCCTAGAAGCGAAGAAAGAAGAAAACAATGGCTAATAAATAAATAATTGGATGCCCGGTACTGGAACATACTTGTACGAGCTAAATTCTGCAATATTCTAATTGAAACTTCTTTTTTTATATAAAGTATTTATTTTAAACACTCATTTTACAATCTCTGTAACTGTAGCATGGAACCCTATGGGCTTCAATATGCTTTATAAGTCAGCCTGTAGTAGAGGAGCTCTCAGTGACGTCACTCATCTTTCCTTCCTGGGGCAAGTTTTCCCCGAACGAGACAACCTTATATATAAGATATTCTACGGACCTTGAGCACAGCCCCATTTTTATTTTGTGAGCATGGTCCAAGAAATTCCCCATGCACTCATCGGTTCTTGAAAAATTCTACTACCGCATTGCCCTGGTCAACTAACAGGTCTCATCAACCAACTGATTTTTTTACTGTTTACATGTTCCAAAAATCCTAAACCATAGTCTATTTTATTGAATCACGGGTGGTCGGTCCATGCTTACTTTTGCAGTGAGTTCTAACTGAAATATTAACTGCCATGCTACTTTTTGCCGTTAACGGGTTTAATATTTAAATGTAAGAAAAAGCAAATATGGGCAAAACAAATCTGGACTCAGATAACCCAAATATTTTTGTGTTTGCCTATATGGGAAAGATACTATTTAACTTGACTATTCGACAAATAACTTACATTTTAGAAAAGTATAGATCGGGGATGCCATTTCGGGCCCTTCTCAATCTTTTGAAGGCAAGCTGCTTACCGTGCCTTTTCGGTAATCAAGCCCTGGTAACAAACAGTATTACTGGACAGGTTTCGTTCTTATTACAGCTCATCAACATCGAATAGCTGTTAACCGCATTAGTGAGAGAAAAAAACCCTGCCGAATTCGCAAAACGAATTGCATGTGCACATATCAAGTAGTAACTGTCTTCGCATAGAACTCGTGCTGTATACAACTGGAAATAGGACACAACAGACGACATCGAAGACGGAAAGTCGGCAGCGGCTCCAGTCCGATGGAACAGAAATATTTTTGCATAAAATGAATGATGTTTTGCAAAACAAGAAAGATCAATCATGCATAAAGCATCGATTAGGAAACAATTTCCAGCGGACATTTTTATTGAAACATCTCTAAAGGCGATACATTCGGCGATGATATATTTTAAATGATCGCAGTACTACAATCATTTATTATATTTGAAAACTTAAAACTTCGTCGAAATAAAAAATATTCAAATGACGTCATCGAAATAGAAATCGTGTGGTTGTTCTCTTTGTAAAAGGAGCTAATATTTCGTTCATACACTTAAAATAATTTTGCATGAAAAGAATTCAACCATTCTTATACAACTCATCTTACAATCACTTGTTTACATTCTGCATCCATTAAAATGAGACTTCGTTGTAGAAATAATCAACGTTGGAGGATCCTTTAAATTCAAAAATAGTGTCATTGCGTCGGCGCAGAATAGAGATGCACAGAAAATACTCAAAAGTAAAGCGGTTTTAGGACGGATGCAACACTCAATATAAATGTAAAAGTATTTTAAAAAGTCATGATTTTGACACTGGGAATAAAGATAGATGCCTATTTTATTTTGAAGTGGTTCACGTGATCTCTTCCTTTAATATGGGTTCCATTATTACTTTAATTTTGATGTTAAAAACGACTGAACCTAGTTTGCCGAAATTTTTTTTATATATTTTATGGGGTAAGTTAAATGATTCCTAAAATTTTCAAAGCATTTTGAGAATTTTAACTTCGCTTAAAAAATGTTTGAAAAATGGGGGTCCCATAGGGTTCAATGTGTTTCATTTTTTCCACCCGGGTTCAATTCAAAACGAATTGGCTGATATTATTAATTCATCCCACATGTCCCATAGCCCGTCTCAATAGCAGACTAAAATTTCATTTTGATAAAGTTATTTTTACGGCAGTTATCATACGAACGGACAGACAGACAGAATAAACAAAGTCATGGACACTTTTCAACTATGTTGCCAATGTCAATTGCTATGTCAACTACTATCTATGTCAATTTTCCCTAAGCCGCATAGTTTCGAAATATAAAATGTCAATATCTTTGAAAATGCCACATAAATGACTTTTCCTGCTTTATGATGCGGCAGTGCTTATTTAGGGGGAAAAAAATTCATATCTCTGTGTCCAATTTACATATCGCTACCCAATTTTTACCACATATTAATAAAATAGTATAGATTTCAGAAAAAAAATATTGTACTACTTATGAGAGACAGTAATATTTAATTAATTTTATATTATTAAACACATTAAGTGCAAAGGCATGTTCATCATGCGAGCATTATGACATTTTTTTTTCAACTGAACTTAGTATGAGTATGCTCTAAAAGGCTGCGAAGGAGAAGCGGTGGCATTTTGATTGCTAATAGTTTTAGTAGTTGGAAAGGAAAGCCAATCCATAAAAAACTACAGGGTCATTCCATATCTATCACACAATTCAATTTTTAAATGACATCACACAACTCCGATTTTCATGAATTAGTTTTTTTTTTTTTTACTTATGACCAGTAGCGTAGCGTGATATTTTTGACTGGGGAGGCTGAGCGATGGGCGTTTAAACTTGGAAAAAGTTTTGCATTATAAGTGAAATCTATATTGGAATTCACACTTTGAATACGTTTTATTTCCTTGGTGAGTTGCATAAAATAATTTAACATAAAAATGCTAAGAGTGAATGATATTTTAAAATATATTACCTATGTAAGATACAAAATATAACATTTTAAATGTTTCCTTAATTCTAAATGAGTTGAACCAATTTATTAAATATAAAGTGATGGTCGCTCCCCTCAGAAAACGTTCTACAGGCGTCCATTTATGAAAGAGTGCACTGAAAATGGGTCAGAAATCTGGAACATAAGCTTAGTTGAAGATCAGTAATATCCTTAAACAATATTGTATAATAATTATTTACAAACACTGTGCTATGAAAACTTTAAAATATCTTATAATTACAATATGCTAAGAATTAGCTAGGAAATTATCCACCTCTTTTTTTTTTAATATAACTGAGATTCTCGTGTAAGATGGAATTTTTAAATGGAAATCAGATTCACTCTTTCTAAAACTCCCAAATACACAAACGGATGCTTCGATATATGGATGCCGATATAAAGAGCTAAGTCTACTTTGCAAACTACTTAAGTTTAATGGAAGTCATTATTAGTATATTTCTTCACTTTGATATTGTTTAAAGTTAAGTAAATGCTAGGTTATTCGTGAAAAATGACTCAAATTCTTTAGTATTACAAATAAGGAATATTTTCTGCGAATATTAATAGAATCACGTTTGATCCGAAATGGAGGATCATTAGTCCCGCACTACCCACCCCCACCTACCCATCGTGGATGAACCGTCACGTATCATATCCTATTTCTATTCTATCATTGGATTTTCATTTTTAATATATATATATATATTCATTCATTTTCTCTTTATTTCATTGATAATTCATTAATTTGAGTTTAATTGCATTAAATAACACGCATAAATAATGGACTCAAAGTCGACATAGCAAAGATGCGAAAATATTAAAATATCTCGAAAACGGCTAACCCTAATGGGGTTGGTCTTATTCTTTTCATTGATAAAAATTATGTGTAAATAAGCATTTTATTGATATATTTGAGCATAAGTAGTATTATATTTTATACTTTTGCGATTTCTGCGGACCATTTTGCATAAAAAATGTAGGTTACTTTTTTTCGAATCGTACCAAAATTTAATCAGCACCAGAGTATCCCACAAGTGACTTATCTACCAAATTTTGTGAAATTTGATCTATTATTTTTTCAGCTAGAGTGGATACAGGCCATTTTTGCGGGTCATTTCGCAAAACAAAGCGGATTGTTTTTTCCTGAATCGTACAGAAAAATCATCAGCACCAGGGTCACACACAAGTGACTTACTTACCTACCAAATTTTATGAAATTCGATCTATTAGTTTTTGAATTAGAGTAGATGCATACATTTCACAGACAGACACACGGACAGACAGCCAGACACACACACATACGGCACGCTAAAAATAGTTTTTTCGTGCTCTAGAGGTCCTGCAACGTGTTAAAAACTCGAGTTGCGATTTTCGGCATGATTCCAATACTTTTCCAATACATTACCATGTATTGCAGGGAAAGTAAAAATAATATTTTAAAGAATTTTTACGAATTCTTACTTTCTTTGCAATACATGGTAATGTATAGGGGAAGTATTGGAATCATGTAGAAAATTGCAACTCGAGTTTTCGAAGGATCTACACGTTTCGAGACCACTAGAATACGAAAATACTATTTTTTGACGTGACGTCTGTGTGTCTGTCTGTGCAATGTATGTATCCACTCTAACTAAAAAACTAATGGACCGAATTTCATAAAATTCGGTTGATAAGTCGCTTGTGGATTACCCTGGTGCTGATTAGACTTTGGTACGATTCGGGAAAAATAACCTGCCTTTTTTTGCGAAATGGTCTGCAAAAATCGGCAAAATCAAAAAGTACGTATACTCAACTATATCAATTAAATGCTTGTCTTATATGTCATTTTTAACGGTAAAAAGAATAAGACCAATACTATTACACTAGAACTATAGCCGTTCTCGAGATATTTTTTTTTTCGTATTTTCTCTACGCTACCTTTGAAAATAAGTCCAGTTACCAAATGAGAATGAAAATTGAATTAAAAGTGCAAATTCAGTGTAATTTCAAATAAGAAAACAAATTTAAGTCTGCAGGGAAAGTCATGTGCTGCTCACATCAGATATTTTACTTTCCCTGCAATACATGGTAATGTATAGGGAAAATAGTGGAATCATGCCGAAAATCACAACTCGAGTTTTCGACGGCTCGATACGTTTTGGGACTTCTAGAATACGAAAAAACTATTTTTAGCGTGATCTCTCTCTCTCTCTCTCTCTCTCTCTCTCTCTGTGTGTGTGTCTGTCTGTCTATGTGTCTGCCTGTCTGTGCAATGTATGTATCCACTCTAACTCAAAAACTAATAGACGGAATTTCATAAAATTTTATAGGTCACTGGTGTGTGACCTTGGTGCTGATTAGATTTTGGCATGATTCGGGATAAAAAAACCTTTTTTTTGCGAAATGGTATCCACTCTAGCTGAAAAACTAATGGACTGAATTTCACAAAATTCAGTCCATTAGTTTTTCAGCTAGAGTGGATAACGGCACACACATAGAGTGGATAGCGGCCACAAGCGGCACTTATCTACCGAATTTCACAAAATTCGGTAGATAAGTGCCGCTTGTGGGTCACCCTGGTGCTGATTAGATTTTGGTACGATTCGGAAAAAAATAATTTTTTGGCAAAATGACCCGCAAAAATCGTCCAAATCTAAAATAAAAAACTACGTATGCTGAAATATATCTATTAAATGCTTGTTTTTATACGTAATTTTTAACGAGGAAAAGAATGAGGCCAACCCCATTACTGTAGGACTAACCGTTCTCGAGATATTCGTGATTTTTCGTATTATTGTTACGCCGCCTTTGAAAAAAAATATCCAGTTACCAAATAAAAACAAAAATTGAATTAAAAGTACACATTCAGTGTTATTTTGTGCAATTATACTTAATTTAATGAATTATTAAAGAAATAAAGAGAAAATGTATTTGAGTCTGCAAAGGAAGTCATGTGTTGCCTACATCAGATTGTTTTATTTTGATCCAACTGGACATAATCAATATGCATGAGAAGGTCGAGTGGAGACCTACTTTAAAATAAACCCTTAAGATATAAGAGAACTGTAAAAGTGCAAATTAAAAGACGTTACGTTAATTTCCCTTTTGAATCGACGGTCACAGTTGATTGCCGCCGCTCAACCGACTGAAGTGCGCAACAAGCGCTGGATCCTCAGGGGAGGAATTCTCGCCAGCGGCAGAAAGTGAAAGTGCGAAATAATGCGTGCACTCGGCAGAATCCCCAATGTTTGTTGTCCATTCTTTTTCCTCGTCATTCCATTAATCCCCCGCTGCTTTCTCAACTCGGCTCGCTCCTAGGAGGAAAAAGGATTCCATATTCATCCATTAAGAACGTTTTTCTGAGACAAAAAACTTGCGCGGGTTGTTTCCTGTGTGCCACTTTCCGACGCCGCGTCGGAAATCGTATGAAAGGGGTAGATAAAATGAGCGCCGACGAAAATTCTTCGAGGAAGTGGTTACTCGGGGAAGAGCCGCCCTTTTACTGGGCCGAAAAGGGGTCAAAAAATAAAATAATGTGGCCCCATTCACTGGACACAAATAACGTCGGGGCCTCTGTCCGAGGATGGCTGGAATGGGTCAGCGAAACTGATGTGCTGTGATCGTGAAACTTTCACAGGGCCATAATGCATGTGTGGTGATAGACATGATGTAAGATTTTCCATGAATAGAATAATTAAAATCAATAACACAACAAGAAAAATCAATCATGTATAAAGCATTGATTATGAAACTCTTTCCAACTGAAATGAAATGTCATTTAAACATCTCTAAAATGCGATACATTCGGCGGTTATATTTTTTTAATGATCACAGAACTACAATAATAATTTATTTTACTTAAAACTTAAAACTTCATAGAATAAAATGAACTTTATTCAAATGACGTCATCGAAATATAAATCGTCTGGCGCAGTGAATATTTCATTCATATACTTTTATTCCAGACTCCAGAGTTGAACAATTTTGAATGAAAAAAATTCTGCCATTCTTATACAACTCATCTTACAATCGTTTGTTCACATTCTGCATTCATTAAAATGAAGCTTCGTTGTAGAAATAATAAGTTTGATAATAATTTAAACTCAAAAATATTGTAATTTTATTTATATATTATTTTTTTTTATTTATATTTATTTTTTTATATATATATTTCGTAGGATCATTTGCTAATATTTTGTGAATTTTAACTTCGTTTAAAAAATGTTTGGAAAATGAGGTCCCATAGGGTTCAGTGTATTTCATTCTTTCAACCCGGGTTCATCCCATGGGTCCCGGATTCCCCCCGGGTTCATCCTCATTCTATCCCACAGACCATCTCAACACCCTACTAAAATTTTATTTTGATAAAATCATTTTTACGGCAGCGATCGTGCGAACGGACAGACAGACAAACAGAATGAACAAAGTCATAAACACTTTTCAACTGTGCTGTAAAGTGTTACGACAGCATCACGACAGCATGTAAGTTAAGTACTGGGGTGGGTTCAAAAATCTGGCTGTCGGATTTGAATGCATCTACGCGTTTTGAGTATCCCCGCTTACGAATCAAACATTTTTCAATGTTTGTCAAGTGCGACCACGGTATCTTTCGAACACATTGAGCGAATCGAAGGAAGGGGAATAGGATTATTTCCATCTATAAAGGTCAGGCACTTTGAGTTTCGTAAACTAATCAATTTTTCGATTATACTCCCTCCCTCCACCCCGAAAAAAAAAGGGGGGAAAAGAAAGAATTAAAGAAAAAATGCTGTAAACAGTAGCATAGGCAGGGGTCATTACTGAACCCATGTATAAATATCCCATGTAATTTACATTCATTTTTCTCATTTTCTACCTTATTACTTTCCTTATATACATAATGTATAAGGAAAGTATTGTGACGGGGTCGAAAATTCGAATTCGAGTTTTCGACGGGAGAGCACGTTTCAAGCATCCCTGATCACGAGTCGAACATTTTTGAGGTGGTGTCTGTGGTGTGTGTGTGTGAGTGTGGAGAAGATATCTCACGAACGAATGGAGCAATTCAAATGAAATTTGGTACAAAAATTACAATCCATGAATATTAGAAGCTTATTCTTTTTAAACACAATCGAATTTTCAGAACCTCCCTAAATTTTCGAGTGAAATTTTGGAAAAATCACCAAAAAATCAAAACCTTTAATAAAGTTGCGTAAATAGACATATCTTATGTCATTTTTTTTTAGAAAACAATTGACGTAAACTTTAGAATGGTAGCGTGAACCATTCTCAAGATATTGCACATTTTTCATATAAATTTATCAAAAAAACCAATAAGAAAAAATAAAATCCGATGTGGGTAGTACATGACTTTCCTTATATAATGCAATGTATTTACTACCTTTACAGTAAAAAAAATTGTTATTCTTATAGTAGATACTTATATTGTTTCTAAAATATTGAATTTTCGTCAATTAGTCGTTATTTTCATTGATTTAGCGTCATTTTTATCTATTTGGCGATATTTTCTTTAATTTGGTAACATTTTAAAAAGTCGCCAAGTTGGCGACATTCCGCCAAATTTGTCACCAAAATCTCGCCAAGCGTTATAGACGGAGAAATAATTCATTCTTATAGCAGATAAATGAGTATTGGCGTTCAAATACAAAGGTATTACTCAAAGTATCTTTTTTTATGAATGGAACAAGCTAGATGCACAAGAATGATGTCACCAAATTTATCGCATGATATTACATATGAAAAGTGAACCTGTTTCTCAATAGGAAATATTTTTTTTATTATTTTATATAATTTTTTGATATTTTCTTTTATATGTGCAATATCTCGAGAACGGTTCATGCTAGCGTTCTAGAATTTCTGTTAATCGTTTTCTAATGAAAAATTACATAAGAAATGTCTATTTACGTAACTTTAGTAGAGGTTTTAATTTGTTAATGATTTTTAATGATGAACATTCGACTGCGTATAAAAACAATAGACTTCGAGTATTCACGGATTGTAATATTTGTACCAAACTTCGTTTGAATCGGTCCATTCGTTCGGCAGTTTTTGTCTCCACAGTTTCTGACACACACACACACCTCAAAAATGTTCGATTCGTGATCAGGGATGCTTGAGACGTGCCCTCTCGTCGAAAACTGGAATTCCAATTTTTGACCCCGTCACAATACATACTTTTCTTATACATTATTATATATAAGGAAGAGTAAAAATATTAACTGTTGAGAAACATGTTCGCGTTTCATATGTAATATCGTGCGAAAAATTGGGTGATATCATTCTCGTGGATCTAGCTTGTTCCATTTATGAGAAAATATACTTTGGGTAATACTTTTGTATTTGAACGCCAATAGCCATTTAACTGCTATAAGAATAACTTATTTCTCCGTCCATAATGTTTGATGAGACTTTGTCGGAATGTCGGCAACTTGTCAATTTTTTTATATGTTGCCAAATTATCGAAAATCTCGCCAAATGGATAAAAATGACGACATTGATGAAAATTCAATATCTTGTAAATAATATAAGTATCTACTATAAGAGCAACCTACTTTTTTATTTTTTTTACTGAAAAAATAGTAAATTCAGAGCATTATATAAGGAAAGTCATTTTTAACACTTTAAAACAAAGTTGAAAAGTGTTTATGACTTTGTTCAATCTGTCTGTCTGTCTGTCCGTTAGCACGATAACTGCCGTAAAAATGACTTAATCAAAATGAAATTGTAGTATGTTGTTCAGACGGTCTGAAGGACCTATGGGAATATAAATGAATAATATCACCTAATTAGTTTTGGATTGAACCCGGGTTGAAAAAATGAAATACATTGAGCTTTACGGGACCTAATTTTTCAAACATTTTTTACGCGGATTTAAAATTCACAAATTGCTTCGAAAATTTTAGGTAATATTCAAATTGTTCCATAAAATATATAAAAAAAAAATTCAGCGAAATATATTCAGTAGTATTTTAAATAAAAATTAAAATAATAATAACACCTCTTATATGAAGCGATCACGTGACCATGATATGAAAAGATCACGTGACCCACTTCAAAATGATATATGGCATCCATTTTGTCTCAAAATCGTGATTTTTAAAGTTCTTTTTAATTCATATTGAATGTTGTATCCGTCCTAAAACCACTTTATTTTTGCTTAAATTCTGTGCATCTACATACTGAAACAACGCAATTACAATATATTTGAGTTCAAATGCTAAACCAAATTTGATTATTTCTACAACGAAGGTTATTTTTCACTTATGTAAAATGTAAACAGCAAAATATGTAAAATGAGTTGTATTAGAATTGCTGTATTTCTTTAACATAAAATTATTTAGCTCATGGAGTCTGCATAACTGATATGAATGAAATCTTCATTGATTTTACAGAGAAGGATGATTTTTTTCGATGAAGTTTTAAGCATAGAGTTTAATTACGTTAAAGGCCCAGACCATACAGCCAACCCAGGGGTTTACGGCAATTGAGCGTATGGCCGGAGAGTTTAATTACGTGTAGCTCCACGGTCTTAATTTTTAAATAAAATAAATTTTTATAGTATTGTGATGAATGAAATGAATGGGAAAATGTTATGAATGAAATGCTGCTTTTATAGAGAGATCCAGGGGTGTTATTTTTTTCTATGACGTCATTTGAATGAATTTCAGTTGTTTTCGATGAAGTTTTCAAATATAATAAATTATCGTAGTATTATGATAATTCTAAAATTATTACCGAGGAATGTATCGCATTTTAGAGATGTTTAAACCAGTCAATTTACATTGCAATGCCGTCATTTGAATGAAGTTCATTTTTTTCGATGAAGTTTTAAGTTTTCAAATATAATAAATTATTGTAGTATTGTGATAATTTTAAAAATATTACCGCTGAATGTATCGCATTTTAGAGATGTTTAAATAAAATTGCATTGCAGTTGGAAAGTGTTTCATAATCAATCCTTTATGCATGATTGATCTTTCTAATTTGTTATGTCTCCTCCTTCAAAAATATTTGTGGAACTTTCCCTAGTCCAGATTCTCTGCTAGGCACATACTGCTGTTATTGTAAATACTGAAGTTGATGCTGCTATCTATCGGAAGTAAAAATAGTTACAAGATTAAAAGGGTCTTATCCAATGGTACTCAAACAAGCTTTGGAGGGAAGAAGCTTTGTAGCAAAAGAATCACACACCAAGCTCCTTATGGGCAGCTGTGGCTTGTGCTTCTTCTAATGTATTCGCTATTTTTCTTGTACTGCAGCAAGAAACGCGCTTTATTTCCGAAACTGTTTTCACTATGGTAATTATTTTTTATGCTACTATCGAGAGATTTCAAACGGACACTTGGGAAGGAGTTCGGAGAGTGGAGAAAATATATTTATTTGAGATTGAACAAAACTGCAGATTTACGATACCGTTATAGAGAGATTTAGCTGCAAATTTTTACTAGAGGGCTTTGAATATCCTCCTCCCTCCCCCATGTCCTTAAATATGTCTCTGTATCCTGCATACTAGCGATAACGGAGATTTTTCCCAGAATCCATATAAACTGTTGAAACGTTAAACGGTTCATACTAGAACTCCAGATGGCAGCACCAAGCATTAGCTTATTACTAGCCGAATACCCGTTGAAAATCAACGGTCTCGCAATAAACAATCCCTGAATAAAGTAAATTTTATAATAATTCGCGTTTCACATTTATTCGACAAATCGAATATTTAGGTGTGCAGAACCCCCTAAAGACGCAAATATTGGGAAACTAAACTTGCGCATTTCTTCCTCTGTTTGTCTTGTGTTCTTTATCAGATGATTGGCCCATATACCAAATATCAAGCCTGTATCACATTTAAAAGGAAGCGTGCCTCATTTATTCGGAAAATCGAACATATTATTGTGCGCACCCCTCAAAGTAGCAAATATTGGAAATCTGAAATTTCACACTTTATTCCTTTCAAATTATCTACCTTTACACCAAATTTGATATCTCTATCTCATTTCGAAGGATTGTTGTTTTAACAATTCACTTTTCGAACGTTTCGAACGTATAGATAGACAGACATCGACACCCCCTACAATAGCAAATGTTAGAAGACTGAAATTGCACACTTTATTCCTTTCCAACTTTTTACCCGTACACCAAATTTGAAGTCTCTATCTCATCGTGAAGCATGCTTTTCTAGCATTCCATCTTTCGAATGCTTTTGTGTGGAGAACCCAACCCCTTAACTATGCATTTTTTAAAAACTCTATTCTTTTTGTGATTTCTATGAGATGTTTCGCCCATATACCAAATATAAAGCCTCTATCACGTTTTTAAAGAAGCGTTTCTCCTTTATTCCGAAAATCGAACATTTTAGTGTGCGGCACCCCCTAAAGTAGAAAATATTGGTAAACTGAAATTGTACACTTTCGTCCTTTCAAACTATCTATCCTTACACCAAATTTGATATCTCTATCTCATTCCAAAGCATGGTTTTTTTATCAATTGACTTTTCGAACATTTTACTCTGGAGCACCCCCTTAAACGAACATTTTTGAAAAACTGTATTCGTCTTGAATGTTTTTGTCAAATTATTAGCCCATATACCAAATTTTAAGCCTCTATCAAATTTTAAAGGCGTCTTTTCTCATTTTTTCGGTAAATCGAACGTTTTGGTGTGCGACACCCCCTTAAGTAGAAAATATTGGAAATCTGAAATTGTACACTTTCTTCCTTTCGAACGATTTACCCATACACCGAATTTGAAGTCTCTATCTCCTCGCAAAGCATGCTTTCCTATCATTTCACTTTTCGAATGTTTTGGTGTACGGCACCCCCTTAAGTAGAAAATATTGGAAATCTGAAATTGCACACCTTCTTCCTTTCGAAAGATTCACATATACACCAAATTTGAAGTCTCTATCTCATCGCAAAGTATGCTTTCCCATCTTTTCACTTTTCGAACGTTTTGGTGTGGGGCACCCCCTCTATAGAACGTTTTCGGAAAATTCGATTTTTCCAGGGGGTTTTATCGAACGACCGAGCCGTGTACCAAATTGCAAGTCTCTATCTATTCAGGAAGTGCCTGAAAAAAGCGTGACAGACAGACAGACAGACAGACGGACACTTGGCAATTAGTATATACTAGCCGCATACCCGTTGAAAATCAACGGCCCCACATTAAGCAACCCCTGAATAATGTAAATTTTTTAATAATTCGCGTTTCTTATTTATTCGACAAATCGAACATTTAGTTTTGAGGCACCCCAAAAAGTTCAAAATATCGGAAAACTGAAATTGCACATGTTCTTCCTTTCGAACTATCTACCTGTACACCAAATTTGAGGTCTGTATCTTATTTCGAAGCATGTTTTTTTTTATCAATTCACATTTCGAAAGTTTTCCTCTGGAAAACCCCCTTAAGCGAACATTTTTGAAAAATTATATTCGTTTTGGGTGTTTCATCAAATGATTAGTCTATATTTAAAATTTTGAGCCCCTATCAAATTTTAAAGGGGCCGTTTCTCATTTATTCGGAAAATCGAACATTTTTGTGTGCGACACCCCTTTAAGTAGGAAATTTTGGAAATCTGAAATTACACACTTTCTTCCTTTCTAACGGTTTACCTATATACCAAATTTGAAGTCCCTATCTTATCGCAAAGCAGGCTTTCCTATCATTTCACTTTTCGAACGTTTTGGTGTGCGGCACCCCCTTGAGTAGAAAATATTGGAAATCTGAAAATGCACACTTTCTGCCTTTCGAACGATTTACCCATACACCAAATTTGAAGTCTCTACCTCATCGCAAAGCATGCTCTCCTATCATTTCACTTTTCGAACGTTTTGGTGTGCTGTACTCCCCCCCCCCCCTTAAGTAGAAAATATTGGAAATCTGAAATTGCACACTTTCTTCATTTCGAACGATTTACCCATACACCAAATTTGAAGTCTCTATCTCATCGCAAAGCATGCTTTCGAGTCATTTCTCTTTTCTAACTTTTTGGTGTGGGGCACCCCCTCTATAGAACGTTTTTGAAAAATTCGATTTTTCCAGGGGATTTTATCGAACGACCGAGCCGTGTACCAAATTGCAAGTCTCTATCTATTCGGGAAGTGCCTAAAAAAAGCGTGACAGACAGACGGACAGACAGACACTTGGCAATTAGTATATACTAGCCGCATACCCGTTGAAAATCAACGACCCCACATTAAGCAACCCCTGAATAATGTCAATTTTTTAATAATTCGCGTTTCTTATTTATTCGACAAATCGAACATTTTGTTTTGAGGCACCCCCAAAAGTTCAAAATATCGGAAAACTGAAATTGCACATGTTCTTCCTTTCGAACTATCTACCTGTACACCAAATTTGAAGTCTGTATCTTATTTCGAAGCATGTTTTTTTTTATCAATTCACATTTCGAACGTTTTCCTCTGGAGAACCCCCTTAAACGAACATTTTTGAAAAATTATATTCGTTTTGGGTGTTTTCATCAAATGATTAGTCTATATATAAAATTTTGAGCCTCTATCAAATTTTAAAGGGGCCGTTTCTCATTTATTCGGAAAATCGAACATTTTCGTGTGCGGCAACCCCTTAAGTAGGAAATATATGAAATCTGAAATTACACACTTTCTTCCTTTCGAACGGTTTACTTATATACCAAATTTGAAGTCCCTATCTTATCGCAAAGCAGGCTTTCCTATCATTTCACTTTTCGAACGTTTTGGTGTGCGGCACCCCCTTGAATAGAAAATATTGGAAATCTGAAAATGCACACTTTCTGCCTTTCGAACGATTTACCCATACACCAAATTTGAATTCTCTACCTCATCGCAAAGCATACTCTCCTATCATTTCACTTTTCGAACGTTTTGGTGTGCTGCACCCCCCCCCCCCCTTAAGTAGAAAATATTGGAAATCTGAAATTGCACACTTTCTTCCTTTCGAACGATTTACCCATACACCAAATTTGAAGTCTCTATCTCATCGCAAAGCATGCTTTCCTGTCATTTCACTTTTCGAACGTTTTGGTGTGGGGCACCCCCTCTATGGAACGTTTTCGAAAAATTCGATTTTTCCAGGGGTTTTTATCGAACGACCGAGCCGTGTATCAAATTGCAAGTCTCTATCTATTCGGGAAGTGCCTAAAAAAGGCGTGACAGACAGACAGACGGACAGACAGACAGACAGACAGACAGACGGACAGACAGACAGACAGACAGACGGACAGACAGACAGACGGACACTTGGCAATTAGTATATATAATAATAATAATAGATCTTATATTAGAGAGCCTAGATATAGTGTGACCATACATAAAGGTTTTTCGATATTCCCGTCGTTTTAATAAAAATATTCAATGTGTCCTGTTTTTAATAAAAACTATAAATTTATTTTATTATTGGTCCATCAAAAATCACAAATAAAAATATAAATAACCAAACGAGACTCAATATCGATATCTAATAGATCTATTCAGAGAAAATCTCAAATATATGTTGTCAACACTTGCGCGTCTGTTTAGCTGTAACTCGTGTAACATTTGTTTTGGTTTTGGTTTTATACAAGCAACATGTTTATGCAATGAAACACAAAATTTTCATGATTACTGAAAATGTCCCGTTTTTGTCTAAAGGAAAAAGGGTCGTCCTACCTAGATAGGAAATGATCAAAGCTCTCTAGTATTAGAGAGTCTTGATTACTTTATCATATTTTTACTTTATAGTCGACTTATATTGTTTCAGCTGAATCTTTTGCCTTTTTCAGGAAATAGTTACGTTTTAGAGGCACGAAATCTAAATCTAAAGAGTGCTAAATGTAGGTGAAACCATAACTATAGATTGTAACATCCTGGGATTTTCCTAAACTTTTACACGAACTTGAAGTTCTATTTAACCTTCAACTGAGCATTATATGTCCCTTCGACTGAGCTGCCTTCTAGTATTATGTTAGTTTAAAAAAGTATAAAAGTTATCAAGTAAAGTCTCTGTTATAAAAGTAAATGATGTATTTAGTGGTTCAAAAAATTTTAAAAATTGTGTTACAAATGTTTTTATTCTTCAAGTTTTCCTATCATAGCTTCTCATATTTTTAACAATTATTTGATTTCAATCAATATACAATTGGTTTTCTGTGGTATAGCATTGACTTATTCCGCACCTTTTGTGTTTTACAAATTGCTATCAAGTATAAAGAATATTTATGAGAGAAATATTTACCATTATCTCAATGGGCGCCCATAGAACTTGTACCAGAGCAGAGAGGGTGGCAAATTCAAGGACAAGACGTACCGTACAATATTGATATCTGCCTTCATGACCTTGAACGTCCAGATGGAGCAAGCCCCCACCCCACCCCCATTTTTCCTTCTCGTTCCCCTTCCTGTGGCCGCCAAGACTATACCGCAGAGCTTGTTTGATTCCCATTGGATAGGATCCTTTTCATCTTGTAATTATTTTTATTTCCGATAGATAGCAGCACCAACTTTAGTACTTCCAATAGACAGCAGCAATACATGAGTGCCCTTTACACTTCATGGCAGTATGCACACATGATACACAAATAGTACAAACAATTTCCTAGCCACAACCCACAGGGTGATTGTAATTATTTCACAAATCACACATTATTAATTACTTTTTAAATTTAAAAGTAATTAAATAGTATTTAAAATTGTTTCAAAGTAATTAAATTATTAATTACTTTTTAATATTTTATTTAAAATGATAGAATTTGCATCCAGAAGATATATTCATAACTATTCAAAATGCATTTCAGATCAGGAACCAGGATTCATAGTCTGTATATGGGAGAGATGGGGGGAGGGGTGGTCGACGATCGAATAAAGGAATATGGAAGTGCTATTTTCTAATACAGACCCTATAAAATATTAATGAAATTGTTTAGACAATGGGTGTGACCCCCACCCCCGTAGCGTTATCAGAAAAAAAAAATTGGACCGGGGGAGGGGGGTTAAAGCAATGTCTGGTTTCTAAAAATTTCATTTCTATGAACTTCAGTGACTTCCGGTAGGTTTTTTGAGAGGGGGGGAGATAACCCCCAATTACGACAATGCCGACGCCACTGATAATCTCCACTCTACCCACCTTCCTACTCATACCCCTGATAAACCGTTGCATATAAGCAAGAAAGTGCTCGACATCAACTCTTCACCCTTGGACCATGGTTTCAAGATTTCTACATGGTTTCAAGATTAGAACACGTTCTTGTTTATATGCTAAGGCTTGTTACTGGGCCTAGCTAGCTGCACTGTTATCTTGAGCGAAAAAATATTTAAAATTTTCTCAAGAAAAAAAAAAGTCTAAAATCCTTGTTTAAAAGAATTCTGATTATCATACCTCCTGCTCCACGATGACGAGTCGTGAAAAATGTGAAGCCATGATCCAAGAGTGGTGAGGGGATGACTATGACTCGTTGAATACTTTATTTGTTAAATACATTTGTGTTCACAAGGGTGTTATAGAATCTTGGGGCGACGTAAGGGCGCAATGTAATTTTAGCCTGATGAAAATCCGCCTCTCAAAGAGATCCCCCCTCACTTCAATGTGAAATTTTATACCCCGATTCATATTCATTAAATATGAACTGTCAATTCATCCTTAAATTTCCCAACCTTTTTTCTGTTTGAGTTCGTAACTACCTCCAATCTTGTAAACCGCAGATAGCCATCTTCTGTGGAATCTCAGAGTATAAGTTCCGTGAATTCAAAGCAGGGACGTAGCCAAGTGGGGGACCTCAGGGCCTGCATGCTTCTCTCCCTGAAATTTATATATATATATATATATATATATATATATATATATATATATATATATATATATATATATATATATATATATATATATATATATATACAGGGTTGATAAAATAAAACTGGCCCTGGAAAGTCTCCTAATGATCTCCTTACTGTTTAGATTACGTTTTCACGAAATTCCGAAAACACTTTTCCGGCCAGTTTTATTTTGGTAGCCCTGTATATATATACAGAGTTGCCTGTATATGTCAGGGTTGCCACATCAGATTTTTTTTTATGCATGCATGGGTATCCATAGAACATTTTCATCTAGGGAAGGAAGCAAACCACTGAAGTCACTGGGGCAAATTCAATGCTATAAGATTTACAACATTGATACGCCTGATGCATTACGCCTGATGCTTACCTTTGTGACCTTGAACGTCCAGGGTGAAAGCTCCTTTTGCCCTTCCCTATGGGCGCCCATGGATATATACACATTGAAAATCTATAATTATTTATCAATTATAAATGCGTTTTATTTTAAACATATTATGTTTGGGTACGAAATTGTGCCCTCCCCCTCGCCGAATATTTTTTCTGGCTATGTGCCTGATTCAAAGTATATATAATATCCATCATGAAGGTGGAGAACCCGCTAATCTTCATGTACCTACAAGGAAGGAAATATTTCGATTTGGGAAATAAATATCTCTGGTTTGTGTTTGTATTGTTGCGAACGCGCAATGTTTTGTGTGGCGCTTCCTCTTTCATCTGCCCAGGCGAAGAAAATACAATGCACGACGTCAGCATGACTTGAGCCCAAGGCTGCAGGAATTTCCCAGTTAGAAGACGGGTTTCCAGATTTGGCGACATTCATTTCTTTGCAGTATGTTTCATTATTAATTAATATTGTACAATATTTATTATTAAGTGCGATTTCGCAGGTATAGCTTAAATTTTCATGTAATGTTTATCGTTTTCTATTCATCTTATTTTTGATAAAATCTCAAATTAATTAAACAGTGCTTTCACAGTTTTGTTGTTTACATAAAAATGAAGGATTATGTTTTTCAAAATATGCTATTTCTCCCTTATTTTCTAGGCAATAGAGTCCCTGCATTTTCCAATCCACATTCATCTAATTAACTAAATTACAACTGAACATCTTTTGTTTCAGTGACTCCCCCACTCTAAGATTTCGCTCTATTTATGTAATTAAGGTTTTTTTTATACTGTCTATGTAAAAACATATTTCTTATGCAGTAGGCATTTTCAATGTTATAGTGAGTTAAGATATTTTTTTAAAAAAGCATACATATTTTGTGTGATGCAAATAAATATCCCTATTTTCCTCTAAATGATATTGAACAGGTTATACGCTGACCTGTAGAGCACTGTAAAAAATGTTACTAGATTTTTTTATTCTCCAAAGTTCGCAGGTATGCATTCTTTTTAAAGTGGATTGCAAATAAACGTCGAACCGAGAAAGAAAAAAAGTTCATTTATGTTCATTATAGGACATGAATCTCCTATCAATTTTGAACGACCGGAAAAGCGCTATCATCCTATGAAGAAAGAGAACGAGTCCCATTTTGCGTGCATTTTAAGATGAAACGAGGCGCGCATGCTCAGTCAGTTTCGCTTCTCGGACATGCCGCAATTCCACGCTTCACAATCCTCCCGTAACTTACAAAACGTGATGACGTAAATGGATGTTTTCGAGTCCGCGATTGCGACATCCGACGACACGTTCGCAAACACAGAAAGGTACACAACGCGTGGGATGTTTGGGTTGCACCGGATTAGGTAGTGTGTATGTATTTCCTTTTTCGAAAGGAAGACATTGTTTCAAAAGGTACGATAAGAATGCGGATTTTGTTTTACGCATGAAACCAGTGTCAGGTGAAAATTTTGGAGGATCTTTGAATCGACGATATTTTGAATATGTAACGATGCGAATAATTAAGAAACTTAAGGAACTGCGATTTGAAAAGAAAAAAAGATTAAGAAAAAAAATATGCTCTAGAATGGAGAACTGGGGGGTGGGGGGAGCAGTGCTGGTGTTATTCAAGTTAGGTCGAGATACGAATTAGGTTTATCGAATTCGCCGGATGGAGTCGGAAGTTCGTCAGGTGCGGCCCCGAGCAATTGAAAATGGGCGTCAATAAACAACCTGCGTAGTAAAACGCGCAGAAGCAAAGGGGCATTATTTTTACCATAGCGTGTCATAGTATACGGACGGTGATGGCTCATAAAAATTGAAACTAAACCCATTCAACGTCGAAATTGACCTTTGTGCTGAAAATAAATTATTTAGAATATTTGAGTAACACTATATGTTTAAGGCTTTTATTTGCTAAAATGCACGTTAAGGAATTTTAAGTGGCTGTACACTACTACTCATTTTTACCGTAGTCACAAGCTAGCGTTCTGTCGATGTATACATTGACTAGAAAGTTTTGCAGTGTATACGTGAATTAGAACGGAAAGGTACATAACGAATATCCTACTAAAATTAAATGTTAAACGATTGAACATTTCTAAATTTGCTGTTTTGAATGCAGAAATAATGAAAATGTCCATGCTGCTAAGCATACGAGTATTTTGTTTTGAAAACGTAGGGGCAAAATGCTTCGTGTGACGTCACGTGCCCACTCTCTATCTAGAGCTCCTATACTATATAGAGGAGCCTTACTCTATCTCTTGTGAGGTGCTTCCCTATGCTGCTCAAGTATCTCGCCGGGAACAAACAGCCGTCCGAAGAATGTCCGTGGCCCTGACATCGAAAGCAGATTTTAAGTCCTCTAGATTCAAAATATGAAATTTTATGTTCCATATATATTTACGCGCCCTCTCTGATACGACCAGTGGTATCTCTGAAGGTCTCCGGGCTAGTTACATTTACTTTTTTTTTCTGATCTCTAATGTTACGCCGTGTCATCTTGTATCGTGAGTGTACCCTACTTACGCCGTCATCCGGTGTGCGCCGTGTCATCTTGAATCATGGAATACAAGAATGAGTCCAAAGTTCTGGATAACTAGTAGGTTTATTTATTTACAAAAACAGCATAAACAGGGTCACTCTACAGCAAATATCTTGATAACTATCTGACAAGATCGCCAAACTACTGTCACGTGCAGTAAAACAGTTCCACTCCTTTCACATAACAGCGGTTACTATTCTCAAAACATGGACGCATTCCATAATTCAATGTAGCTCGTATCACGTCAACTGCTCCAACTGAGCGACGATTTCTTTTACATACTCTCATCAGAAACTTTCAGAAAGGGCTCGTATCTCGTAGAATATTCGTCATTTCGAGAAGGTTCCTAAACACTCAAAATGTCGACAAATTGGTACTAAATTGCTAAATATGGCAAGCCTAGATTCACGTCATAGGAATGGCTGCCTGTACGGTGTTTTTCCTTCTGGTTCTTAAAAGAGTTTCCAGTGAAGGAATATTTCATGTTCGTATGAATAATATAATGTGAACAATATAATGAATAATATATAATGCGACGTTAAAAGGGCCCTTTTCTTGGAGCGAACTCGAAGCTTATACCTCTCCCCATCAGGGCCTGATTAACACACAAGGGCCGCGGTATTGGGGTCCCAAATTTTAAGGGCCCTTAATTTTTTTTATCTCTCTATATTGAAAGTATATAGTAGCCGCCGCCGCCACTGTTTGACAAATTTCTCATTTCTAAAGATTCTTTGCTTCGTACCGCAAAAACTGTTGTATATAAAAATATGAAATTTGGTACACATGTAGAAAAAGCTTTGGGAAATACGCTGAAATAAACCGTTTTTAACACTTTACAACAAAGTTGAAAAGTGTTTATGACTTTGTTCATTCTGTCTGTCTGTCTGTCTGTCCGTTAGCACGATAACTGCCGTAAAAATAACTTAATCAAAATGAAATTTTAGTATGTTGTTCAGACGGTCTGTAGGACCTATGGGAATATAAATGAATAACATCACACAATTAGTTTTGGATTGAACCCGGGTTGAAAAAATGAAATACATTGAGCCCTATGGGACCTAATTTTTCTAACATTTTTTAAGCGGATTTAAAATTCACAAATTGCTTCGAAAATGTTAGGTAATAGTCAAATTGTTCCATAAAATATATAAAAAAAAATTCAGCTAAATATATTCAGTAGTTTTTTAAATAAAAATTAAAATAATAATTACACATCTTATATGAAACGATCACGTGACCATGATATGAAACGATCACATGACCCACTTCAAAATGAGATATGGCATCCATCTTGTTTCAAATTCGTGATTTTTTAAAGTTCTTTTTAATTCATATTGAGTGTTGTATCCATCCTAAAACTACTTTATTTCTGCTTAAATTCTGTGCATCTACATACTAAAACAACACAATGACAATATATTTGAGTTTAAATTCTCATTCAAATTTGATTATTTCTACAATTAAGCCTATTTTTCACCTATGTAAAATGTAAACAGCAAAATATGTAGAATGAGTTGTATTAGAATTACTGTATTTCTTTAACACAAAATAATTCAGTCCATGGAGTCTGCATGGCTGATATGAATGAAATATTAATTGATTTTATAAACAGAAGGACGATATTTTTCGATGAAGTTTTAAGCATAAAGTTTATGAATTGTAGCTCCATGGTCTTAATTTTTAAATAAAATAAATTATTATAGTATTGTGATGAATGAAATGGAGAAAGTTATGAATGAAATCCTGCTTTTATAGAGAGATCCAGGCGTGTTATTTTTTCTATGACGTCATTTGAATTAATTTCAGTTGTTTTCGATGAAGTTTTCAAATATAATAAATTATCGTAGTATTATGATAGATTTAAAAATATTACCGTGGAATGTATTGCATTTTAGAGATATTTAAACCACGCAATTTATATTTCAATGCCGTCTTTTGAATGAAGTTCATTTTTTTCAATGAAGGTTTAAGTTTTCAAATATAATAAATCAATGTAGTATCGTGATAAGTTTTAAAATATTACCGAGGAATGTATTGCATTTTCGACTTTTTTGAATAAAATTGCATTGAAGTTGGAAAGTGTTTCATAATCAATGCTTTAAGCGTGATTGATCTTTCTTGTTGATATATATTGCAGTTTAAGAAATATTTAATGTCAAAGACAAAATATTGGAGCTGCGAGTTCGCGCTCCTGTATAGACTAACAGTAGCAAAACCATGAATTTTTGCAGGCAGATGTATACATACATGGGTGAATTTTTGCAGGCCGGTACCTGCTTGGATGATTTTTTGCATGACGGATTCTCTTTTTTAACACTTTACAACGAAGTTGAAAAGTGTTTATGACTTTGTTCATTCTGTCTGTCTGTCTGTCTGTCCGTCCGTTAGCACGATAACTGCAGTAAAAATGACTTAATCAAAATGAAATTTTAGTATGTTGTTCAGACGGTCTGTAGGACCTATGGGAATATAAATGAATAATATCACCCAATTAGTTTTGGATTGAACCCGGGTTGAAAAAATGAAATACATTGAGCCCTATGGGACCTAATTTTTCAAACATTTTTTAAGCGGATTTAAAATTCACAAATTGCTTCGAAAATTTTAGGTAATATTCAAATTGTTCCATAAAATATATAAAAAAAATTCTACGAAATATATTCAGTAGTTTTTTAAATAAAAATTAAAATAATAATTACACCTCTTATATGAAACGATCACGTGACCATGATATGAAAAGATTACATGACCCACTTCAAAATGATATATGGCATCCATCTTGTTTCAAAATCGTGATTTTTTAAGTTCTTTTTAATTCATATTAAGTGTTGTATCCGTCCTAATAGTACTTTATTTTTGCTTAAATTCTGTGCATCTACATACTAAAACAACACAATGACAATATATTTGAGTTTAAATTCTCATTCAAATTTGATTATTTCTACAATTAAGCCTATTTTTCACCTATGTAAAATGTAAACAGCAAAATATGTAGAATGAGTTGTATTAGAATTACTGTATTTCTTTAACACAAAATAATTTAGCCCATGGAGTCTGCATGGCTGATATGAATGAAATATTAATTGATTTTATAAAGAGAAGGACGATTTTTTTTCGATGAAGTTTTAAGCATAGAGTTTAATTACTTGTAGCTCCATGGTCTTAATTTTTAAATAAAATAAATTGTTATAGTATTGTGATGAATGAAATGAATGGGAGAAAGTTATGAATGAAATGCTGTTTTAATAGAGAGATCCAGGCGTGTTATTTTTTCTATGACGTCATTTGAATGAATTTCAGTTGTTTTCGATGAAATTTTCAAATATAATAAATTATCGTAGTATTATGATAGTTTTAAAAATATTACCGTGGAATGTATCGCATTTTAGAGATATTTAAACCAGGCAATTTATATTTCAATGCCGTCATTTGAATGAAGTTCATTTTTTTCAATGAAGGTTTATAATAAATTAATGTAGTATTGTGATAAGTTTTAAAATATTACCGAGGAATGTATTGCATTTTAGACTTTTTTTAAATAAAATTGCATTGAAGTTGGAAAGTGTTTCATAATCAATGCTTTAAGCATGGTTGATCTTTCTTGTTTAATTTCGATGTAGTTTTTGAGATATTTTACTTTTTATGCACTTTTGAAGTGAACTTTTTTTTTCGTATCGACACGTCTAGCGATTTCTCTGTCTCGTACCGTAAAAATTATAGCATACAAAAATATGAAATTGTGTACATTTATAGAGAAATAATAGGGTAACACGATGAAATAAACCGTTTATCAATTTAAACTTTAGTTTGGTATGAAATAGCTCAGGATCATAGAATTCAGTTTTTTATTCCCTGGGCTATGAAAAATCCCTGCTTTTCCCACCAGCGGAAAATAAGTAGGGATAGAAAATAGATTTTTGAAAGTAGAATTTTTAGGAAAGATAGATATGAAGCGAGCTCTGCGAGCGCAGTGAGTAGGGGTTGAAGCCTCCCGAAGGGGGTTGCGCGAGCCGAGCGATCAGGGTACAGAGCCCCCTAGTGTGATAAAAAAGTTTAATCAGAAATCATTTTTTTAAATTAATTTAAAACTAGTAATATTAGTTGTTTTTTTAAATGGTAAAACATGTTAATAGTTTTAAATATTATACATATATTATTTTAAAGTAAAAAGTTCGTATGTACAAAACGGCCTTCGGTTCTGTGATCCTGAATGCACAAATTTATTGTTTTGCTTTGATATGTCGTAGCGGTAATAGGGCCCCAAATTAATGCCATTCCCTGGGCCCCAAATTAGCTTGATCAGGCTCTGCTCGCCATTCCGGGATTCTAGCTACGTCTATGCCTGTAGACTGCAGTTTATGCAAGTTATCGTAAAGACCAGTGGTCGGAAGTAGCGAAACTACAGTAGTCACTACTTTTCTAGTAGTTTGTAGTGCAACGCGCTACTTTTGAAAATAAGTAGTGTAGAGAGTAGTGCGTTACAATAAATCACTAGTTTGTATCGAATTTTGACGATACTTTTAACGTTACTTCAGTAAACAAACAACGTGCCATTCTGCATATCGCATGAGTACTCGTTCTTCCTTTGTACGAAACGTGTTCTGTGCAACGATATGATGTGCTAAGTATCCAGCGCTTTGGAACCAATAAACAAGAAAGATGAATCATGCTTAATTGATTATGAAACACTGCATTGATTATGAAACACTTTCCAACTTCAATGCAATTTTATTTAAACATGTCTAAAATGCAATACATTCCTCGGTAATATTTTAAAACTTATCACAATACTACATTAATTTATTATATTTGAAAACTTAAACCTTCATCGAAAAAAATGAACTTCATTCAAATGACGGCATTGAAATATAAATTGCCTGGTTTAAACATCTCTAAATTGTGATACATTCCTCGGTAATAATTTTAGAATTATCATAATACTACGATAATTTATTATATTTGAAAACTTCATCGATAACAACTGAAATTCCTTCAAATGACGTCATAGAAAAAACAAAAAAGATCAATCGTGCATAAAGAATTGATTATGAAACACTTTCCAACTTTAATGCAATTTCATTTAAACATCTCTAAAATGCGATACATTCCTCGGTAATATTTTAAAACCTATCTCAATACTACATTAATTTATTATATTTGAAAATTTAAAAGTTCATCGAAATAAATGAACTTCATTTAAATGACGTCAATTAAATATAAATTGCCTGGCTCCTCGGTAATGTTTTTAACATTATCATAATACTACAATAATTTATTATATTTGAAAACTTCACCAAAAACAACTGCAATTTATTCAAATGACGCCATCGAAATATAACACGCCTGAAACTCTCTATAAAAGCAGCATTTCATTCATAACATTTTCCCATTCATTTCATTCATCACAATAGTATAATAATTTATTTTATCTAAAAATTTAAGACCATGGAGGAGCAAGTAATTAAACTCTATGCTTAAAACTTCATCGAAAAAAATCGTCCTTCTCTCTGTAAAATCAATGAATAATTCATTCATATCAGCTATGCAGATTCCATGAGCTAAATAATTTTGCGTTAAAGAAATGCAGTAATTCGTTGAAAAATAGACTTCGTTGAAGAAATAATCAAATTTGGATGATCATTTAAACTCAAATATATTGTAATTGCGTTGTTTCAGTATGTAGATGCAGAGAATTTAAGCAAAAATAAAGCGGTTTTAGGACGGATACAACACTCAATATGAATTAAAAAGAACTTTAAAAATCATGATTTTGAGACAAGATGGATACCATATTAAATTTTGAAGTGGATCACGTGATCTTTGGTCACATGATCGCTTCATATAAGAGATGTATTTATTATTTTAATTTTTATTTAAAAACTACTGAATATATTTTGTTGAAATTTTTTTATATATTTTTTATTGGATGATTTGAATATTACCTAAAATTTTCGAAGCAATTTGTGAATTTTAAATCCGCTTAAAAAATGTTTGAAAAATTAGGTCCCATAGGGTTCAATGTATTTCATTTTTTCAACCCGGGTTCAATCCAAAACTAATTGCGTGATATTATTTATTTATATTCCTGTAGGTCCCACAGATCGTCTGAACAACATACTAAAATTTCATTTTGATTAAGTCATTCTTACGGCAGTTATCGTGCTAACGGACAGACAGATAGACAGACAGAATAAACAAAGTCATAAACACTTTTCAACTTTGTTGTAAAGTGTTAATAACACGCCTGGCTCTCTCTATAAAAGCAGCATTTCATTCATAAATAATTTTCCATTCATGTCATTCATCACAATACGATAATAATTTATTTTATTTAAAAATTAAGACCATGGAGCTACAAGTAATTAAACTATATGCTTCTCTTTGTAAAATCAATGAATATTTCATTCATATCAGCTATGCAGACTCCATGAACTAAATGATTTTGTGTTACAGAAATACAGCAATTCTAATACAACTCATTCTACATATTTTGCTGTTTACATTTTACATAGGTGAAACATAGGCTTCGTTGTAGAAATAATCAAATTTGGATGAGCATTTAAACTCAAATATATTGTAATTGCGTTGTTTCAGTATGTAGATGCACAGAATTTAAGCAAAAATAAAGTAGTTTTAGGACGGACACAACACTCAATATGAATTAAAAAGAACGTTAAAAATCACGATTTTGAGACAAAATGGACGCCATATATCATTTTGAAGCGGGTCACGTGATCTTTTCATATCATGGTCACGTGATCGCTTCATATAAGAGGTGCTATTATTATTTTAATTTTTATTTATAAAACTACTGAATATATTTCGCTGAATTTTCTTTTTATATATTTTATGGAACAATTTGAATATTACCTAAAATTTTCGAGGCAATTTGTGAATTTTAAACCCGCTTAAAAAATGTTTGAAAATCGAGGTCCCTTAGGGCTCAATGTATTTCATTTTTTTAAACCTAGGTTCAATCCAAAACTAATTGGGTGATATTATTCATTTATATTCCCATAGGTCCTACAGACCGTCTGACCAGCATACTAAAATTTCATTTTGATTGTCATTTTTACGGCAGTTATCGTGCTAACGGACAGACAGACAGACAGAATGAACAAAGTCATATTTATTTTCTAGCTAGACGCAATATATCAACGCTTAAAGCGGATGATAACGCAGATAGAGACGGCATGTGCGATGCACATGCCGTCTCTATTCCTTAAAAGTTAGTAGAAATCCCTATATAGCTAAAAAATTCTCAAAGCTTCCTCTAAAAATTTGTTGTATGCCCTTTAGTATGTCTTTATATCCCTTTAAAAATTAGTGGAAATCCCTATTTAGCTAACAAATTCTCAAATTCCCTTCTAAAAATTTGTTTTACACCCTTTAGTATGCCTTTCTATCCCTTTAAAAATTAGTAGAAATCCATATTTAACTAAACAATCCAAAGTTACGTACTTATAAATTATCCATAGTTCACAATTTTACAGTTATATCGAGTATGTGTATCATACATAGCCCATTAAAAGTTCCTGAACATGTACATTTACTTCGAAATTTGAAGTTCAGTCTTTTACTAAGATTTAGATTCGTTTCGTATGTCAGTGTTAAATAATATCATAATATCACCGTCACCTTACAGAGTTATTTTCATTTAAACAATGTGTTTACTTCCAACCATGGACTGGAGTAGTAAAAACATGGGTGTTCACTGGCGGAGACGGAGCAGTGCGGAGCAAGGAGCAAAATGGTCGCCATCTTGAATTCCATAATCCTGGACGGGGGTGTAAAAAGGGGAAAATAGTCTTGTACGAGGGGTTTGGGGGTAAATAAATCTTTGAAGTTCACCTTTGAAGTAAGATCTTTGAAGTTCACCTTTTTTAAACAATGTTTAAGTTTTTCTTTCCTGTTATGTATCGGCGTTGTATTCATTCCAAAGTCAGTATAAATTGCCATTTATCTGAAACTTCTAAAGTCTTTACTTTAAAAATTTATCTTAGTTCATAATTTCACCGCTAGGTGCCTTGAGTGAGTACACCCCCATTCCACCTCATTAGATGTTTTCATCCTCTTTAAATGTTTCTTGATATCTCATTTAGTACCAAAATCTAAAGTCCTATCTTTAAAAATTGTTATAATACCCCCCTTTCTAATGTTATACGCTGCTCATGTGCATTATAACATACGAATAGTGTAAGCACTCTTTTTTAGAATGCGGAGGGATATTGTAAGAATGATGGCCTTGGCATGCCCCTGGTATACTCCTGGCATGCTCTTGGTCTGCCTAATCACTTTATTTCATTCATTCTAATTAACACCCTTTAATTAATTTAGAAAAAAAGAAAAAAATTCCATTAAGGGAGAAAAATCCCAAGCTCCAATTTTTATATTTAAAATTAGAAATATCTCCCCCATAGTTTCCCTTTCCGCCGCTAGTGGGCGCTAATGGCACTGCTCCGCCTCTGTCGCAGAGGCGGAGGTGTTGCCATCCCCCAAAAAGTTACTCCCCTACTTAGAAAAAATCCTAAATATCACCCCATAGTTCAGCATTCTGCCGCTAGGGGGCGCTGATGGTATTGTTCCGCCTCTATCGCAAAGCCGGAGGTTTTGCCCTCTCCAAAAAAGTTTCTTCCCTACTTAGAAAAAACTCATTAGAAAAAAATTTATTTACCCCCAAACCCCTCGTACAAGACTATTTTCCCCTTTTTACACCCCCGTCCAGGATTATGGAATTCAAGATGGCGACCATTTTGCTCCTTGCTCCGCACTGCTCCGTCTCCGCCAGTGAACACCCATGTTTTTACTACTCCAGTCCATGGTTGGAAGTAAACACATTGTTTAAATGAAAATAACTCTGTAAGGTGACGGTGATATTATGCTATTATTTAACACTGACATACGAAACAAATCTAAAATCTGTAAAGATCCTTGCTGTCCCAACCGGGAATCGAACCCAGGATCTCCGAATTTGCCAGCCGAAACTCTACCGCCGAGCTACTGGACGAAATGGTGAGCTCTTACTGTCGAAGTGGACCCTGCAAATCTTTAAAGGGCGATGTACATTTATCTTTTTTCTTACGTCACGAACTATTTTTGGCAGTAGCACGTCCAATCCCATCCTAGTCCCAATCCTATCTTAGTGAAGCAGTCAAGGAATTGGAAGAATGAACGCAGATGAAGGCTTATTTGCTTAACACTATGACACGACACGTCGCCTCTGCCTCCACCAACAGCGGACGCGTCCAGTAACGGGCCAGGGACCATCGGACTGGACTAAGGCTTATATATTTATCAGGCTAGTAAACTTTGGGGAGGCTATCTCTGTTCTCCCGAGTCCGTTCCGCTCCTCCCAAATCAAAATTCTGCGTTTCGCCACTGGTTGTCGAATTGTCCAGAAGAGGATAAAATCCTCCCTTTAAACTTCTAGCGAAGATCAAAGAAAAGGAGTTTCATAAGATAAAGTTGACATCTAATGGAAGCTTGGAAAAGGGTGGTGATGACTGAGGTCATACCCATCTCCAAGTTTTAAGTAAAAATGAGAGCTCAAGCAGGTACAGAGTTAGAACCTTCGAGGAGTAATCTAACGAGAAGTAATTTAACGAGGAGTAATCTGACGAGGAGTAAGCTTGGTTAGAACCGTGGAAGGGAGGGTCTATACGCAGGCCCCCCCACATCCAATTTTGGGCCGAGGTACCAACTCGATTTCGAGGCAAAAGTAAAGGGGATACACCTCCTCCTCTTTTCTATTTTATTTAGGGGCAGTGTTGAATTTCATTAAATATATCATGTGCAAGGTTTAGCACAATATTACACAGAAGACATTTATGAACGATTTTTCGTATAATGGCAAGTGGTGTGTACATTTCATTTCAGAAGAAATAGTTTTATGCTCTGCACGCGTAGTTCGCATACTCATACAATTTTGGGGACAATAGGAAGTGACATTTCCCGAACTAAGGCTCCTAAATATACAGGCTGGCGCAACAGCGGCCATCTCGACTCCCGGGGGAGCGATGGCTGTACAAGACGAAAGCAGGTTCACTTTCTCGATATCTCGAGAAAATCAAAGCATTCCAGCCGACTTTCTGGAAGGATGGGTCCAATCTTTCGAAAGCAGAAGCGCCTATTTTACAGCTAAATTACGTATCCAATATCAGCCATGCCATTGAAATAGCACGAGCAGACAGACTATAACTGACTGGACCAGTTGGAGACAATCAGCCTGTATATATAGGAACCTTATCCCGAACCAGAAGTGTGCGCCATTGCTCCCTCCCAGATTCGATGCTAAATCCATATCAGTCATTAATATGTATTAAAGGTGGAATGTGCGCAGTTTTAAAAGCGTGTGTGTAGGGTGGGGGGGGTAAGTCAACACTGTTATCAACGAGAGTGAAGAGGAACAATCGAGAGTGACTCGGTCGAAATTTTCTGAATGGGCGCGCGATAAGCCCCCATTCACGAGCAGCGTTACGCAACTCCGAACAATCTTGAGAAAAATTTACGACTCGGACTCGAGTGCAAAGAGGGCAGGGGCGCAAACAACGTTTCTCTCGGAATGCGAAAGTCAGGCGCCCGTCGGAGGTCCCGATAAGGAGAGACGAGAAACCCTTTGCTCGTGACTGCGGATAAGCCTGATAACGGCGTTTTCGCGATCTACGTTTCGTATTAAAACGAAAGAGGAAATATCGCTCATCCATTGCACTCAAGTGAACCCGAGGCGGCTCAAAATTGAATGAGGGGGCTGATACCCTGTGTTCTATGCATTCGTAGCGGCGTAGGTAGAACCAGAGGCGTCCAGAAGACCAAGCAGCCTAAGCGACCGCTTCGCCTCATGTTTACGGAGAGCCTCAAAATTGTGTACATTATTTTGGTACTTCCTCATTATAGCGGTCCCCGAGGATGAATCTCCATGCGACCGAGATGTATCGCCAAGGTAGGTTGTAAAATCTCGGTGTTTGCACGAAAAGCGATATGACGAGACGATATAAGCACGTGCTGCTTCTTTAGGACTGCAAACGTTTGGCGAGATTTTACAACCTACCTTGGCGATACATCTCGGTTCGGGGGCCGCTATAAGCAGTACCATTATTTTTATTGGACTTATCTTGAAATTTTTCATAATTTTTTGACTCAATGCATTATACCCAATAAAACATTTCCTTAGTATTTTATATAATTATGCCTTTTATTATTAGGTGTTTATAGTACTCTTAACGTTTTGTCTACAATCTGTTTATCGAATTGCAGTTGAGCAGATTGAGGTCGTTATACTATAATTTCCATGGTGCACTTTCATATATAACCAGGGCAGGATTATCTTTCCAGTACTGTCCTTCATACAGAGGCCCTCAAAATAGTGTCGATCCGGGGGCCCGAGCTTCTATATTTCAGAGTGAAGAGACTAACGTATATATGTTTGTTGAGGATCTTATCGAATTTTGTGTAAAAGAAAGTGGCGGTCTTTTTACGTTTCATTTAAAACTTAACAACACATCACAATATTTTGTATTGGGGGGAATAAATCCCGGAAACTATAATATGGGGAAAAGTTCTCGCTTGAGGATACAACCTCCTTGTTTGAAAGCTATTGAGTTCTACAAAACACAAAGTTCTCTGCTGCGTCACGATGTAGCTCGATGCGACGACAGAATTCTCGCGCATGCTCAGACAGTGTTAGTCTTTTAATAAATCCGTATATTTTTTAACTTGCAAAGACAACATAAATAAATTGTCGGATAGTCGATTCTCCGGATTAACAATTTTCGGATGTGTAAAGTGTTGATGTAATAATTGTTGAGGTGGGGCCTTTTTATAAAAGTTCGCTTGGGACGACGCTACTATTGACTTCACAATTACATTGATTCTCCACAGGGTCTATATAGAGCATGGGTACGAGCGTCCATAAACAGCCTACGTAGTAGAATGCGCAGAAACGTAAGGGCATTATTTGTACCATACCGGGTCATGGTAAACGGACGATGATGGCAAATAAAAAATTAAATTTAGACACATTAAACATCGACATTTATCTTTGTGCGGATAATAATTTTTTTTGGAAAACTTGAGTAACAATATATGTTTAAAACCCAAAGGAGATGACTCTTCCCCACTGAGTGGTCATGTTTTATGCCATTCTTGGGCAATGGATTGGTGGGGTGGGCGAAACGTCTGCGGGGCTAATTGTAGGGACACCGTGGGGCATGGTTTCGCGATGAACCTCTGTGGTACACACAGTCTGGTGCAAATGAATAAGATAGAGGGAATAGAGAAAGATTGAATAACTAACTCCATCTCCTCTCCAGTGCGTCGTAAACAAGTGTTTTGTATCAAAATAGGTCGCTTTAGCTGCATAAACGGCATAGATGAGGTAAACGACATCTTTGAAAGACGAATACGGAAAGAGAGGCTGATATTCGTCCTGGATTCGCATATAGGGGTTCGAATTGGCTCAAATCTCATTTCTCTGGAAGCAATTAGACTGAAATACGTAAAGAGCTCTCCTTGCCAGTGCTGTCTTTACTTTTTTTTTTGTAGTGAAGTACAACTACTTTACGACAAATATAGTTAACTACAACTATTTTTCTTTAAAAGTGGTAACCCCCAAACTACTTTTAAAATGGAATTACTACTTTTATAAGACGAATTTTGCCAGAGCTGCAATTTATATAAAATATTGAAGATATGGGTATACTGTAGTAATTTAACACACCTCTTCGGAATAAGAACCCAAATTTACTGATCAAGTTACACTTTACGCTTTTACCCATTTCTGAAAAGAATAAAACAAGAAAGATCAATCATGAATAAAGCATTGATTATGAAACACTTTCCAACTGCAATGCAATTTTATTTAGACATCTCTAAAATGCGATACATTCAGAGGTGATATTTTCAAAATTATCACAATACAACAATTTATTATACTTGAAAACTTCATCAAAAATAAATGAGTTTTATTCAGAAAACGTCTTCGAAATATAAATCGTCTGGCTCTCTATATAAAACCAGTAAAAATTTCATTCATAAACCTTTTTCCATTCCTTTCATTCAGCGGCGATATTTTTAAAATTATCACAATACTACAATAACTTATTTTACTTAATATATTAAACTTAAAATCATGGAGATAAAAGTACTGTATAACTCCATGCTTAAATCTTCATCGAAAAAGGAAATATAATAATAATCGTCTGCTTCTCTATGTAAAATCAATTAATGTTTCATTCATATCAGCTATATTGCAGACTCCAGAGCTAGATAATTTTGCGTTAAAGAAATTCAGCAATTCTTATACGACTCATCTTACATCTTGATCTCTTTACATTCTCCATACGTGAAAATCAGGCTTCGTTGTAGAAATAATAGTAGGGGAATAGGGAGAGTTCTGCGCCAATTCAGAGGCGGTGAACCCTATACTTTAACATGGGGACCCTCCGAGGCCAGAAAAATGAGTGCATCAACAGGGGCGGTGGTAAAATCCCATGCATTAACATAGGGGTTCTCAGAAGTCGGTGTGGGGTGGCACAGCTACATAAGATGACGTCACAGAAGAGGGTACAGTTTATTACGTATAAAATATTGCTGCTGTTATTTTTTTGTGTTTTTACTAACAAAATTTCCTAACTAAAGTTTTTTCTTATAATTTTTCTAAAAAAAAGTTTTTTACTTTTCAAAAAACACACATGTGCTAATTTCTCCATGGAAATTAACATAGGTTTTCGCACTTGTGCTACTTTTTAACATTTTTTCACATAAACGCGATTTTTACTAACAAAATTTCGTAAATGTAAGTTTTTTTCTTTAAATTTTTCGCAAATGTAAGTTTTTTACTTTTCAAAAACAAGACATGTGCTAATTTCTCTATGGAAATTACCATAGGTTTTCATACTTGTGCTATTTTTTAACGTTTTTTTCACAAAAAACGATTTTTACTAACAAAATTTCATAAGTGTAAGTTTTTTTCTTATAATTTTTCGCAAATGTATGTTTTTTACTTTTCAAATATATTTCGTTGATATATTGCGTCTAGTTCCAAAATCTAAAGTCCTATCTTTAAAAATTGTTCTAATACCCCCTTCCTAATGTTATATGCTGCTCATGTGCATTATACATACCCCTCGGTAAGCGCTAGCACCCTCTAAGATTTAGTGGATTCCCCACTTAACTGAAAAAAGTTAAAGTCACATCTTTAAAAACTGCTCTGATATCACTTTTCCGTCACTGTGATCGGGCATGTGTATTGTACATAGTCCATTAAAAGTTTCCAAACACCTACATTTACTTCGAAATTTGAAGTTCGGCCTTTAAACAATATTGAAGTTTTCCTTTCGCTGTCCTATATTAGTTGTATGTATTATGGATACTACCTTATCATATGTTTATATCTCTTTAAATGCCTCTAAATACCCCATTTACTTAAAAATTCCATATCTTCTCCTAAAACTACTAGTCTTAGATCTGCATTCCGCCGGTGGGTGTTGGTTATATGCCTTATATATACATAACCCCTTTCACTATGCATTTCTGCCTTTGCAGTAGTTAGTAGAAATCATGTTTAATTATAAATTCATGTTCTAACCTTAAAAAATCTCACTTCAAAAAATCTCACTTAGTTCTCCACTTCATGGCTATGTATCGGCTATAAGTATCATGTATGCAGCCTCAGTAAGTGTTTCCAACCCTTTAAAAGCTACAAAACATTGTATTTAGCTAGGATATTTAAATTTTCCATCGTAGAAATATTCATCTTAGTTCGACACTTTGTAACTAGCTACCGATGATGGGTTCGCCTTATACTCACTCTGTAAGTAACATCATCCTATAAAATGTTAGCACATACTACATTTAGCTAAAAACTTCAAAGTCCTATACTTGCAAACTTAGCCTAGTTCCTCATTTTATTGTCATGTATCGGTCATTGACACGCTAAATAACCCCAAATACCCTATTTATCGAAAACATTTCAAAGTCTCGTCTTTAAAAAAACTATCTCACTATTTATTTCCACCGATTTGCGTTGGGCGCGTGCATCATATGTATCAACTCATTAGGCGTTTATCCCTCCCTTAGAAAGCTATATGCGATAAATTTCACTTAAAACTAGTATGCTTACGAAAATATATGTTATTCACCGTAAGGAAATTAGCGCGCATGTTGTTATTTTAAACACAAGATAACCATTTTCGGCTCTATATCCCCTGAATAGAGATTCCCTCGTATTTCGGATAAAACAATTTCTAATCAGACACTATGACACGTGCGAACGCCCACTGTGTATTCTCCTGATGCCGAGAATGCTTTAAATATTCCCCTCCATCCGCACAAAAGGGTTGGGCGGGGCATTCATAGCTATATCATTTTTTACGAGACTTAAACGTGGAGGACTCTAGTATGTACTGTTGTTTTGGAAAATGGTGGTGTTTAGAGAAATTAGGCACACTATGCGTATAAACTGGGACATTAACCCTTTTTTCAAATACTTATTTTTAAAATAGGTATATTCTCTGGGATTTTTCTAGATTTTCAGACTAAAATGGATGTGGGATTCGTAACATTACTCACTTAAATGTTTCGCGGATCGCTGATAAACGGTCTACGGGTTCCCTCATTGGGTATATACATCCCCTCAAATAGAGCCAATCACGCGATTCTGCTACTTTAAAATACCAATTCATGCCATTCTGCTACTTTAAAACATTAATTCACGCGATTCTGCTACTTTAAAACACTAATTCACGCGATTCTGCTACTTTAAAAACATGATTTTGTTAGGTTTTTTACTAGTAAAAGTGTGTTTTTGTGAAAAAACGTTAAAAAAACACAACCTATGCCAATTTCCATGCAGAAAACAGAACATGTGTGGTTTTTGAAAAGTAAAAAACTTACAATTGCAAAAAATAATAAGTAAAAACTTACATATACGAAAAATCGCGTTTTTGTGAAAAAACGTTAAAAAAAAGCACAAGTGTGAAATCCTATGTTAATTTCCATAGAGAAAACAGCACATGTGTGGTTTTCGAAAAGTTGAAAACATGTTTTTCTTAGTTTTTTACAAGTAAAAAGTGTGTTTTGGAAAAAAATTGCAAAAATGTTAATTTTTTCCAAAACCACATTTTGTTAACACTTTTGCAAAAACGCACAATTTTGTAAAAAAAATGCACAAAAGTGTGAAAACCTATGTTAATTCCCATAGAGAAATCAGACATTTTGAAAAAAATCTCAAAAATGTTAATTTTTTCCGAAACCACATTTTGATAACACTTTTACATAAACGCACATTTTTTTTATAAAAATTGCACAAAAGTGTGAAAACCCATGTTATTTCCCATAGAGAAATCAAACAATCTCAGAACCTCAACTTGTTAAAAAAAACGCACATATTTGTTATTTTTTAAAGTTTATGAAACTTTTTGTGAAAAAAAGCTAAAAATGACACACGTTTAAAATTCAAGTGGGTTCAAATATATTTTAAGACATTGTCAAGTATCTCACTTCATCATACGATATTCTCACAGTTCACTTCGTAACCGCCTTTAACATACGAATAGGGTAAGCACTCTTTTTTAGAAGGCGGAGGGATATTGTAAGAACGATGGCCTTGGCATGCTCCTGGTATACCCCTGGCATGCTTTTGGGATACCTAATTACTTTATTTAATTCATTCTAATTAACACCCTTTAATTAGTTTAGAAAAAAAGAAAAAATCCCATTAAGGGAGAAAAATCCCACGTTCCAATTTTTATATTTAAAATTAGAAATATCTCCCACATAGTTTATCTTTCCACCGCTAGGGGACATTAATGACACTGCTCTGTCTCTGTCGCAGAGGCGGAGGTGCTGCCATCCCACCAAATGTTTCTCCCCTACTTAGAAAAAATCCTAAATATCACCCCATAGTTCAACATTCTGCCGCTAGGGGGCTCTGATGGCACTGCTCCGCCTCTATCGCAGAGGCGGAGGTGTTGCCATCCCTCAAAAAATTCCTTCCCTACTCATTAGAAAAAAATTTATTTACCCCCCAAACCCCTCGTACAAGACTACAAAATCGTTGCCACCCGAAAATAAGTTTCTAAAAAAATTTTATCTCCACCTTTTTTCATTTTCCCTCTTTACACCCTCGTCCAGGATTACGGAATTCAAGATGGCGGCCATTTTGCTCCTTGTTCCGCACTGCTCCGCCTCCGCCGGTGAACAGCCATGTTTTTACTACTGACTGGCTACCATTTTGACCCGTAAACACAGTGACTAATGGGGTCTTGCTGAGGTCCCTTACAATTTGAAAAGGACTACATTTGAAAGGAGTAACTTAAACCCTCTTAAAGCCGTTTAGTCCATAAATCCATCTCTGATGCTAAGGAATTAAGTGGATCCCTAGCCCAGAATATCTGCACATGTTTGGTTTTCCCTATTTTTCCCTTTTTCGTCAACTCGTACAGTTTTTAAAATTTTCCCTTCCTATTAACCCTCCCCGTAAATTTACCATTTTTCATTAGTTATACTGAAACCATTATTTAATTTCTAAATGCTATGTGTTACGTCTGAAATAAATGCATCTCTTGCGATTTTTTGAAAAAGTGTAGCCCCCCCCCCCCCCCCCATTGCTTGACGTCTACGAAAAGCTTTAGTCCCCTTTGACGCGAATTGAATGAAATTATCCTACCCAGTTTCTTTTAACTAGTTCAATTTGCTCGAGAGATATCGTGCCCACACACTCTGGTTTTTCCCCCTCATCGCAATATTTTCCCTTCGCGTATAATATGTATTGTGAAGAGTCAAGTAAAAATCCATTCAAATGCGTTATGCTCCTTGACAACACACGCGAGAACGATTGTTGAAATCGCTACGATATAGTTGACACAGAGCGCAAAACATTCAGGAAAACTCACCCAGTGATCGAGTTTGCGAAACTCCAATTTACTTTTATAATTCTACAAAATTTCATTTCTAACCATTTAGTAGAAGCTTCTAGGCCAACCTTTTCGGAATGTCTCTCCATTTAACTTTCTCTACAACATATAGTAATGTAAAAAATAAGCATATGGGTTAAAAATCAAACGCTCATATTTTGGTGGATCTACCCATTTTTTGAGCATCTAAGAACTATTGTTGCGAACGAGCAATGTTCCATTTGGCGCCGCCTCTTTCGTCTGTCTTGGTCAGGCGAAAAAGATACAGGGCATGACGTCGCCATGACGTGAACTCAGGGTTTCCAGGATTTCGCAGTTAGGTTTTCCAGATTTGGCGATTTATCGCCCATTTGGCAACTTCCGAAATCTTCTAGAAACTTCTAGATATGCTCTTTATGTTATGCTCTTTAAAAAGAGGTGCTCCTCAGATTAGCTTCTCAACAAAATAAAAGGAGGACCTGATGCATGAGTCAGTAGGGGACAAGTTCTCGTCTCTAGCGACCATCTGCGTACTTACATTTACTATGGAATTCGCAACATACTTATCTAAACAGTGATGATATATCTACGACCCAACCTAGCTTACGGACAGGTGCAGATGATAAAGTTTGTAGCACGCTTTTACTTTATTTCATTTTACTTTTTTACTCCTGAACCATTTGTGTTCGGTAGCCAAGCAGGATATTTCCTCGCCAGCTGCTGTCTCCAACCCCAAAAGAAGCCTCTACCCCCCCCCCCCCCCCCCCCCCATTCCTTTATTTTTTAAATATTTTTCCTTCCTCTTCTCATCCCGGTCTTCCTCTTCTGGACCGCGAAAGGTCCTCCCCACCTTTTCGAGTCACAATTTCTTTTCTAGTGGGATTCAGTGGGTAAAAAAGAGGATGCCAGAAGCGTGTCTGTCGTGCGTCTGCGCAGCCGCAGTAGCTGCTTTGGCGTCTGCCAGGTGTTTGGTTCGTAAATGCAGGTTCCCGTTTCTGCTCCGTTCTGAGGACGAATGTTTTTAATTTTGAGAAGGAATGGGAGGTCAGGAGTACCGAGGATTTTTCGTAAGAGGGAGGGAGGGGGGGTCTTTATTCCACTACTAAGATCCTTTTAAATGGCTCGCTGTCATTCGCGTTTCCACAAATAAAAAATTTGATGTGTGCAGCACATGACTTTCCCTGCAGACTGATATTCACGTTCTCTTTATTTCTTCAATAATTCATTATATTGAGTTTAATGGCACAAAATAACACTCATCATTATTTTTAATGATGGGTGTTAAAATGATGGGCGTTCTGGCACTTTTAATTCAATTTTCGTTTTCATTGGGTAACTGGACTTATTTTCAAAAGTGGCGTAGAGAAAATGCGAAAAAAATAATATATCTCGAGAACGGCTAGTCCCAGTGCAATGGGGTGGGTCTTATTATTTTCATCGTTAACTATTACGTATAAAAGAAGTATTTAATTGATATATTTGAGCATATATAGTTTCTTATTTTGGATTTTGACGATTTTTGCGGGTCATTTCGCAAAAAAAAAGGGCAGGGTTTTCTTTTTCCCGGGTCATACCAAAATCTAATCAGCACCCGGATAACCCACAAATAACTTATCTACCACATCTTGCAAAATTTGATTTATCAGTTTTTCAGCTAGAGTTGATACGGGCCACTTTTCGGGCCATTTTGAAAAAAAAAGGCGGGTTATTTTATCTAGAACCGTACCCAAAACTAATCAGCACCAGGGACTTACCACGAGTGACTTACCTATCCAATGAAAATGGGTCCATTCGTTTTTGAGTTAGAGTAGATACACATATTGCACAGACAAACACACATTCAGACGACACGCTAAAAATAGTTTTTCCGTGTTCTAGAGGTCCCAAAACGCGTCGATCCGTCGAACACTCGAGTTGCGATTTTCGGCACAATCCCAATCCTTTCCCTATATATTACCGTGTATTGCAGAGAAAGTAAAAATATATTATAAAATATCTGGAGTGTGCGCCTCCGCCCGACGATCTCGTACATTCATATTCCATATCTTGAGGCCCGTTGCTTTTGCAATGGTTATTAACTGGCAAAGGAAAATAAATCTTTACACTTTAAAGTTTTTAAGTGATTCGTCTATATGCGTTCTTAATCCTTTAAAAACTAAGTTCTTAAATTGAGCGCATTCGACTGGTTTGTGCTTATAAATACCATTTTGATTTCTGTATTGATTATACAGCCTAATATGTCTTTCAATGTCTACAATACATGGAATCCGTGAGGAATTGTACTATAATACATTTATTTCGGGAAGCATCCATTTCCTTCATTGGAAATAATCTCATTCTGCGAATTACAAACATTTATTTTGAGTACTAGATTCTCACGCAAAAAATCTACACAAGTGCACAACTCAACGTGTATTCACTCTTGAATCTTGAGTGACCTCACACACACACATACCGGGATATCTCTTCGAAAGAATTTCAAGTGTGTTCTGGAGTGAGTTCTCTTAAAACTTGTTTCCCTATAAAAAATCTTGAATGCGAAAATTTTCTAAAAAATGAAAATAATATGGAGCATGCATTAAAGTAAGATAGGAACCTAAATATATTGTTATGGATGAATGCATTAAAAAACATTTGCCGTCCTATTAGCACTAAAATATGAATAAACACACGTAAAAGACGATAGATGAATTGAATAGAAGAACGCAGGAAAAGTTCAAATTTCGTTAAAACGCGTTATACTAGTCAGGGCCTCCCAAATTGCATCTCCGATATACTCTTTTTTTAAGTTATTTGTCAAATAGTTAGATTGAAACTTTTTTTAATGTAAGTTATTTGTCAAATAGTTAAGTTAAATAGTATCTTGCCCGTACAGGAAAACACAGAAATATTTCGGTTGTCTGAGCTCAAATTCGTATTTTCCATATTTTTCATCTACATTTAAATGTAAAACTGTTAACGACCAAAGGTAGCATGGCAGTTAATGTTTAAGTTAGAACTCATTGCAAAAGTCAACATAGACTACCCGTGATTCAATAATATAATAGACTATGGTTTAGGAATTTGGGAACAGGCAAGCATTTTACAAAAATCAGTTTATTGATGAGAACTGCTAGCTGACCGGGGTGATGCGGTCGTAGAATTTCTCGAGTGCCGATAAGCGTGGTGAATTTCTTGGGCCATGCTCAAATTGGGTTGTGCCTCCAAATGGGGTTGTGCCTCCTCTAAATGGATCGGTTAATTAGGCCCCGATGCTAGTCATTTATTTCATTGAAATAAGTGATCTCACTAAATATGAAAATCCCCACCAATTTCATTCCTACTTCACAATTTATTTCATTGAAATAAGTGATCTCACTAAATATGAAAATCCCCACTAATTTCATTCCTACTTCACAATTTATTTCATTGAAATAAGTGATCTCACTAAATATGAAAATCCCCACCAATTTCATTCCTACTTCACAATTTAGGCTTAATAAAAAAGCGCCTCTTTCAAAACCACTGTGCTAACTGAGTTCATGATGCCGCATTATCTTAATGTTTCCATAAAGTGTCCACTCATGTTCAAATATCCTTTATTGAGAAACGATAAATGGCCATTTTAAAGTTGTGAACTTTAAAAGCACATAACTCTCATTAGAATTTGGATTAGAATGAAAAGAGGATGGCAAAATGTCACGATTTTTGGGTCAAGAATGGCAAACATTTTTTTTTTAAACACCGTAGGTTTTTGCTATTTGGAATTATATTCATTTAAGTAGTATTTTTAGAATGAAAATGGGTAGCCTCGTTGCATACTCTGTCATTTTGCTGAACATAATACTATATTGAAAGAAAGAATTGCAGTAAAAAAATAATCAAGCGCTGTATAAAAAAAAGAAGTAAAAGTAGTCATAGTAAGTTCCTCCAAGAAGAGTAAAGAATAATCTATATAAATAAAATTGAAAATCTGTGCGTCTGTATGTACATCTGTATGTCTGTATGTGCATCATCATGGAAGAAGGGCTGAACTGAAATTACTGAAATTTTGTGAGTAGCCTTGAAATAGCCCCACTTAAAATTGAGTCCATGTTTAGAGTTTCTAAGACCAGGGTTTGTTTAAATTTAAATATTAGTTATAAACGAATAATTATACCTTCCATAGAGAAAGCATTATGCAGACGATGATTTTTCCGCCTAATTGATGCAGACGATATTTTTTCGCCAATTTAATTGATGCAGACGATTTCCATTAAATCTCTTCCGATTTAAAGAAATGTATATAAAATAAATTTCCAATATTGCATTTTTGACTGGATTATATCCCTTACGGTCTTCAGGTTTAAACATTATTATTATTGATAATTTCGAGGATTATTGATGTTTTCAATTTATTACGTCATTATTTTATTTTTGCAAAAATGGTTGAAACTCATATATTGTACATAGTACGGGTAATCTTCTATAAATGCACGGATATATCTTCTAATCTACGAGAATGTAAGTAGTACAGGTACATATTTTGACATATATTGGCATATATCGGAATCAATTACGGCCTTTAGGTTTAAAGATTACGGGATAATTAATATTTTCAATTTATTAAGTCATCTGTTTTATTTTGGCAAAGCTGTTTTTGGAGCATTAAATTAAATATTTTAATGTAATATACTTTGATTAACAATATCATTCACTATACTTTAAGAATTTGCACATGATCTTGAATTTTAAATTTCTTTATATTATATGCTTCGTACGAAGAACGGGTATACTGCTAGTTTACAATAAATCCAACTTCCGTTTGTAAGGTAAAAATTGCCGTTTGCAAGATAAATATGCCTGCTTAATTCCTTGAATAAAGCTTGAATACGGTGACTCCGTTTGCTGACTTCGAAACAATTGTAATCACCTGCTGTAATCGCCTGCTTTATTCAAGGAAGTTTCACAAGCTTTTAAAGTAAAGAATAATCACGCAAAATTTGAAACATATCTGTAAAAAATATGAACATGTAAACGGAACAAACATGATTTCAAATTTAGGTGTCATGCACAATCTCAAAGATCTCAAGATCTCCTAGGACAGACCAAGAATGGCTGCCAAGAATGGACACCTCTTAATGAATATTTTTGTTTCACGTGGTTGTCTGTTATTAAGAAGTTTTACTGTATTAGTCTTTGTTTTGAAATCCTGAAAAGTTGACCCGAAAAGGTGTCGATGTCGAAGGCCCAGACCACACAGCCAACCCTAGGGCTTACGGCAGTTTAATGTGTGGCCGGGAGAGGAGGTTAGCCGAAACCGTCCTCCAGTCAGTCACCAAGTTTCAGTCTGCAATTATTTAAAATTCAATAAAGTGGTTACATGGTAAATATATATACAGACAGTTTTAGAGTTTTACATAAAATACAGTGGGAAGGGAGGCAAAGAAACGTAGATTTTAACAAATTTTGAATTTTGAGGTAAAAATTAAATTATTTTCTTAAAATGAAATTAAATTTATGTAAAACGTATGGCCAAAAGAATCCGAGCAACCGCGGGAAAAGGGACAATACAGTAAAAACCAACAAAAGAAAGCAAAAAGAACATAGCTGAATAAAGGTTACAATGAGTTGAGGTAACCGGAAAAAGTTAAGTGCAATATAGCACTACATGTACATGGTAAGACTTTCAAATATATGAACAGCCGAGGAACACAGGGAAAACAGATATATACAACAGAGGAATATAGACAGGAAACAAAATATACAAAAGACGGACAACAAAAAGTGTAAGTACAGAAACAATAAGAGACAAACGCCTGGAACAGGGAGGACAACATTGACCGAAGAAAATTGAAAGCAGTTGGCACCAAGCTTGCTAAGGAACCTGATTGGAGATTTCTCTCGCAATTAAAACACAGTTTTTCAACCTATTTAAAAGAATTTTATTGGTTCTGACACCAGAGAACCAAGTCGCACGAAGATTATCTGGAGGACGGGTTAAGTGAAATTTTGAGGTATGGGGGCAATTAAAGACGTAATGATCTACGTCACCATATGAATTACAAAGACAATTTGAAGAACGTTTATGTTTGAAAAAATGAAGATAGTCAAGAAAAGGACCATGACCCGTTAAAAAATAGATTAAGAATTTGTTATAAATTTGAAAATTGGGGTTGACTTTGGGTAAATAGCTTAGAATTCTGGCAGGGTCATGAGTCCGGGGGGAAATATAATCATTAAGAAGAGATTGCCAATTTTTAAGAAGGAAAGATTTACAATTATTAATCAAAAAGGAGTAGGGAAAAGGTATAAGGAGTGGGGTGCCGGAGATCGTAGCTTGTTTGGCCAGTTCATCGGCGACTTCGTTGCCCTGAATATTAGAATGGGCCTTGACCCAGGATAAGTTAATTAATGATTTGTAGGGGTGAGCATTAGTTTTAATTTTAGATAGAAATTTCGTTTTATTCTTGATAGATTTAAAAGCCGAAATAGATGACTGACTGTCCGAAAAGATGTTGATTTTTAAATTGTTTTTGCCGGCCCAGAGGATGGCCTGGTTGATGGCCTCAAGTTCGGCTTGAAAAACTGTGTTTCCAGTTCTAAGTTTAAAGGATAATGATTCGATCAGTCGATCATTTTCGAAAATGCATATTGATAAACCTACATTATTATCCAGTTTTGACCCATCTGTGAATACATTAAACCTAGAAAACGAGGAAGGGTTCGAGGAAGAAAAATTTAAAACACGAAGGGGAGGAGGAAGGCTAGAAAGAGAACAAAGGGAATCAAATTGATCAGGGGAGGGAATGGAGGGGTCCGAAAATAAGTTAAGTTTATGTTTCCAAAAGTTATATTTAATAAAAAGAGTTTTAATGACTAAATGGACAGGGGGAATACCGGTAATTGAAAAAAGAGAAATGTTCGAAGTTGTCCGAAAACCAGGGCAGATTTTTAATAAAAAGATTCTTTGTAATGAAGTAAGTTTTGAAATTTGATCCCGTGTGAGATTACCCCCCCAAACCCCAGATCCGTAAATAATAACCTTTTCAATTACAGTCAAGTACCATATTTTTAAAAGAGCTTTATTAACCCCCCAGTTATTCCCAGAAATTTTTCCAAATGTTGAGGACAACTTGAAACATTTTTCTTTTAAGTAGAATATGTGAGCGCTCCACTTTAAGTTATTGTCAATTATAATACCTAGGTAGTTAAGAGTTTTAGAAATTTTGATGGGTTTATTCTGAAGTCTAATACATCGATTATATTTTCTTTTGGATCTGTATTTGTTGATAATAATGCATTTTGATTTTTCGTGGGAAATTGAAAGTTTCAAGGAAGTGAGGGAATCCGAGATGAGACCAAGAATTTGATTTGTATTTTGGGTGGTAAATTTAATATCGGAACCAGACGTGACCACGGCCAGATCATCCGCAAAGGCCTGCAGGTAGAAGAGGTCGTTGTTAAGGGTTAAGATACTATTGAAATAGATATTCCACAGGATCGGAGAAATTACCGAACCCTGTGGAGCACCCATAGAAAGTAATTTAGAGAGGGACAAATTGTTACCGGTAAAAGTGATAGAACGGGAGGACAAATATGAATAAATAAAAGCACGAAAAGGGAGAGGGAGGTTAATTTTTTCAAAAGTAGAGGGAAGAACATTCCAATTTAAGCTGTCAAAGGCCCCGCAGATGTCTACCGTGGTAAGGGAGACATGATGGACTGATCGAAGGGATTCAATATGTTTAACAAGCTTGAGTGCAGCATCTTCACAGCTGTGAAGCTCCCGAAACCCAAATTGGAGGGGATGGAGAGCACCTTCTGAATTAAACCAGAAATTTAATTTATTGATAAAAATTTTTTCAATGACTTTGCCAAATGTAGGGAGTAAACAAATGGGGCGGTATGAAGTACAGAGAGCGGGGTCTTTACCAGGTTTATTCAGGAAAATAATTTTTGAGATTTTTAAGGAGCTAGGAAAATGACCAAGATAAAAAATTTTGTTGATAATTTTGGAGACAAGTGAGGGAAAGGATTTGAAAACATTTTTCCAGATGTTGAAATCTAAGTTATCAACGCCAGGGGCTTTACCATTGGGGAGATGGTTGAAGACGAGAAGGAGCTCAACATCCGAAACCGAGCCCAACCCGCCAGGAGGAAGTGAAAGCGAGGGAAATGAAGAGAATTCAGGATCGTTTTTGAAGCAGTGGTCCATCAAGCGCTCAACTTTTTCACCGTAACTGAGGTTAATATTATCTGAAAATTGAAGGTTTATATCGTTAAAGTGTTTATTTTTTTTAAACGTATACTTGAAAATGGATCCAAATTTGGAAGAGCAGCTTGAGCAATGGTTTTTCCAGGCAGCGGATTTGGCTCTGTAAATCATAATTTTATATTTTGCTCTGTTAAGTTTATATTTTACCAAAGCTTCTGAGATTATTTCAGAAGAAGCGGAGGCCCTCTCAAGAGACTTTACTCTTTTATAAAGAGCATTGACGAAGTTTCTGAATTTAGAGAGTTCTGGACTCCACCAACTGAAATTAAAATTTTTTGTCGATTTTTTCTTTCTAATAAATTTGAAAGCACATTCCTGTGTTTTTTTGATAAAAGATTCAATGAAGGTGTCCAGAGAGGGAGTATCATTTATAGAGTCAATCTGAGAGGTAAAAGTTTTAACGTGAGATTTAAAATTATAAAGGAATTTGCCTAAACTGTAATTTGTTTTCAAGAAAAAGGAATCATTAAAAGAAAGGTCGACATTAATTGCAAATCTAATATATTTATGATCACTAAGAGAGTCATCTGAGAGGACCTCCCAATTTTGAATACTGTCAAATATGCCAAAAGTAGCCAGAGTCAAATCCGGGAAGCCCTTGCCTGAGTGTGAGACAAATGTAGGACCCCGCTTCGGATCATTTACGACAGTTAAGTTATTTTCTAAACAAAAATCGATCAAGCTGTAACCCCGTCGGTCAATGAAGTCATAGCCCCACATCTGGGCCCTGGAATTGAAGTCACCAAGAATTATATACTCAGATGATAAAATTTGAAGATCTGAAAATTCCGAGAGGAGCTCATTAATATTATCGCGCGGGGGAAAATAGGTAGAGACTAAATTAAGAGATGTGTTATTGGGAAGTGTGATTTCTAGTAAAACAAATGAAAGGGATTGTAGTTTTAAGTGAACAGTTAAATTTGGGTTGAAAATGACAATCGCTGCTTTTTTGGAAGAAGAGTGGTATTGTTGAAGGCCAAAAGGAGGTTTGAGAACATTCTCTTTGTTTAGGTATGGTTCTTGTAAGCAGGCAATATCGATTTTATTTTCTAGGGCAAATTGAAAAAGGTTGTTATGCGCTGCTAAGGAGTGGTTTAGATTAATTTGAATAATATTAAGAACCATACCGGGAAGAACAGTTCCAGGACACAGAGTGAGGCAAACATATGATCAGAACAAAAACAAGACAAACATAAGAACTCAAACAATAACAAGAGATAAAAGACACAAAAGAAATAAAACAAACACAGTGGTGAGATACCAACCAAAAGACAAAGGGCAAGAGTTTCATCTCTGTTCTTTTTGAAGTTTTTTGATATGCTCAATTGCTCTTTTGTAAGCGCTGCACGAGGCGTGGTCCCGGGCGCTGTGGTTAAAGTTCCAATTCAAACCGGGATTGGCATCGATAGCGGTACAACAGTTTACACACCTAGGAGTTCGTGCTCTACAGTCACGATGTGTATGGTCGCTAGCAGTGCAACGACTGCAGTTGCCAGTGGGAAATGAGCAGTAGTTAGCTGTATGCCCATAATCTTGGCATTTATAACAAATTTTTAAAGATATGTATTTTTTGACAAGAAAGTAAGTAAAATTGTGGAAGAGTTTCTTTGCATCTAACAAGAGGCTAGCTTGTGGAAGTTCCATCAAGAGAACCCAGTTGGCATTCCCCCTCCGGTTCCGAAAGTTTCGAATGAAGCTGATATCTGCAGGTCTGATTGAAGGGATGTTGTTGCAGATGAGAGATCGGACATTGTCTTCTGTGAAAGCAGGCGGAACATTGAACACAATGAGGGGTTGCTTTTTCGGAGGTTCCGGTTTGATGTTGAACTTGTTGCTGAGGGCAGAATTCAAAAAGGTTGGAAGGAGGTTATCGCCGAGGTTATTTTCACAAGTGATTTTAAGGGTACCATTTGGGAGGGCGGCGATGTTTTTAACATTGACGTCCTTCGGGCAAGGAAAGGAGAAAAGATCTTCACGGAGTTGGGCGTTATTCTTCAGTCTATCCTTGCCCTGTAGGAGAACAGAAGAGTAACTAGGTTTAGAGGTTTCAGGAGTGGAAGAAGGAGCAAGCGTTCTTGGTAGAAAAGTTGGTAAAGACTCAGCAAGTTGCTCTTTAACTGTATTGTTGATCAAACCAGGGAGGTTATCGTTGAGATTATTAGTAAATGTCTGTAAACTCTGAGATATTGAATGTTTCATTATTTGGAGATCTTCAGTAAGAGAGTTTTTGAGGTCTGTAATGGAGGCCTCAGAGGAAGAGATGGTAGGCAGAGTTGAACACTTATACTGGTTTTCGAACAGAACCGAGGCAGCCTTTAAGTCAGAAAATTTTTGGTCCAAGTAATAGGAATGGGTTTGATTGAGTCTTACGTATCGATGTAAATAGTTTTGGATTTGGTCAACTCTCTTGAGAACTTTAGAAAGATATTGGTTACAAAAATCTGAAGTATCGTCAATGGTTTCTACTGTGTTTGTCGCTGAAAGCGTTTCTTCAGAGTCTGCGGCAGAATGCGTTGGAGAGGAGATTGAAGACGTTTTTTGGAAGGAAGTAGTCGGGATGACAGGAACAGGATTGGTACTGGACACTTTGTGAAGAGGAGTGGTCAGATTAGCAGGAACGGGACTGACGTTTCTAGAAGATTCGAAGTATGATCCTTGAGAACGTGAACCAGAGGGAGAGATGCGAGAGCTGGAGGCCAAACCATATGAAGCTCTAGTACCGACAGTCTTAGTAGTAGTAGCCTCAGAGTAGGAAGGTCTCAGCATTGCCGAGATTCTGCTGTCCTTCATATCGACAAGTTTTAAAATGGGTTGGCTGAGAGTAGAAGTGTTTATATCACCAGAGTTTGTGTAGGCAGGAGCATCTGTAACACAAGTTGTAGCACCAGGGGGGGGAAGGGAGGAGAGAGGAAGAGGGGGGAATTCAGCATCAGACACGTTAATAGTATTTGTGGAAGACATAATAGAGCGAGGTATTGCAATAATATAAAAGTGAAGAATTTTTTAAATATATATAAGATATATACCATAAAATGCACTGAAAAGGAATAAAAGCATAATAATATAACAAAATACAAGGGGGGAAACCTAGACCAAAAAAAAAAAAAAAAAAAAATGTAGTTTTAAGATAAATTCAGAAATTTTCAAAAATAAAACCCAGTGTTGGTGAGCAACATCAAACGGGGAAAGAACAAGTATGGTATCATTGCATAGGTAGATAGGTCACATAGTTTGGATCCAGAAAATGCTTGTCAAAATTGAGCTAAGAGGCTTAGTTTCTGAGTTATGGACGTTTAAAGTTTTGTTTTAAAATTTTAAAATATTTCGAAATTTAAGAAATTAAAATAACCCCGGGACATGACCCCTTAAAATAATCAGCAGGACAGGAGGGGGGCAAAACTGTAAAAAACTCGCATGTGTGCATCTTTAAATTTTAGAAAGTTGCAAAAAAAAATATATCAAAAAGTGAACAGGGACGGAAAATGAAAAACGAATAAAAAATTTTGAGCCTAAAGGGAAGACAACTGAAGGTAGAGGGAAAAGTGCAGGGACAACACATTATCAGAAAAAGGGGAGATACGTGGAACTGACGACATTGTGCGAGAAGGGAGGAGGTTCATTACAAATAAAGGGGGAATTCGCATACATGAAAATAGAAAATATGTAAAACAGCATGTACAAAATGACAATTTAAATATATATACACTGTTCCAGGCGGGAAAACAAGGTTCAATTAACATTAAGGACATTTCAGAGATATTAAATATACAAATCAATAACAATTAAAGATAAAATTTAAGTGGTTTTACAGATGGAACAAAAGGTCAAAGTTTGACGCTTTTGCGAAGAATTCTCCCATTACAATGGCTTGTGGCAGAGGAACAATGAAATAGAACTTTTTAAAGTATATGTAAACAGGTATCTCACCACACAAACGTCGTAGAAAGAAACCCAAGACATCGTTGGAAAGCTAGCAGGAAGGGGCACACGAAGATATAAAACACATACACAAACAACGAAGATTCACGCGCCCAAGGCGCAAGAAAGACGGAGCAGAACAACATGCGTATTCACTCGGCGACTTAACGGCGACTGTCGGCGACTTAACGGCGACTCGGCGACTTAACGGCGACCCGAAAAGGTGTGAAAGCTCTGAAAAGTTGTATCTGAATTTCGTATTTCCTCGTATTTTTGCCCTTTTCGGATTCTTGTTTACATCCGCGTAGCAAACATAAACAAGGTGGGGGGAGCAGAAAAAGGGGAGTTTGTGTTACGTGGGACCACCTGTTGCCAGGTGCGTCCTGTTTTTGGTTTTTTTTTTGCCGTCGTCATCCTCTGTACCAAAAGATTCGGTTTCAAACTCTGATAGACGTATATATGATATGCTTCTTATTTGAAAAGACACTATAAGAATTTTAGTATATTATTTAGTACTAGCAGTATACCTGTTCTTCGTAATGCGTATAATATAAAGAAGCTTAAAATTTATGATCATGTGCAAATTCCTATACTACACTAAATGATATTGCTATGCAAATCATTCTATTAAAATATTTAATTTAATACTCCTAAAAAGAAGTTTAAGAATATCTGTTCGCGCTGTACAGAATTATCTTCACTGACAGATCTGAAGAATAAAACAGCCTGATCCCGTTTGTAAACAAATTTACAAAAAATATGAAATTGGACCAATATATGAAAAATAAAAATCTGATAAAATTGTATGGGACCGGTACTACTTATATTCGTGAATATTAGAAGATATACCCATGTATTAATTGAAGATGACACGTACTACAACATATGAGTTTCTAAAATCTTTGCCAACATAAAATAGATGACGTAATAAATTAAAAATATCAATAATCTCTAAATCTTTAAACCTAAAGGCCGTAACGGATTCCAATGTATGCCAATATATGTCAAAATATATGTCAATATACCCATTTATATTCTCTTACATTAGAAGATATACCCGTTTTTTTGTAGATTACCCGTACTACGCACAATATGTGAGTTTCAACCATTTTTGCCAAAATAAAACAATGGCGTAATAAATTGAAAATATCAATAATCCCCGAAAATATAAGAATATTAATGTTTAAATCTGAAGACCGTAATGGAATTAATCCAGTCAAAAATGCAATATCGGTGAAATTTATTTTATATACATATCTTTATTAATCCGTTGCTAAGCGACATAATTGTTCGTTTTTAACACTTTACAACATAGTTGAAAAGTGTTTATGATTTTGTTTATTCTGTCTGTCTGTCTGTCAGCACGATAACTGCCGTAAAAATGACTTTATCAAAATGAAATTTTAGTATGTTTTTCAGACGGTCTGTGGGACCTATGGGAACATAAATAAATAATATCACCCAATTAGTTTTTTATTGAACTCGGGTTGAAAAAATGAAATGCATTGAACCCTATGGGACCTAATTTTTCAAACATTTTTTAGCAAATTTAAAATTCATAAATTGCTTCGAAATTTTTAGGAATTATTCACATTATCCTATAAAAAATATATAAAAATATCAGTAAAATATGTTAAGTAGTTTTTTAATTAAAAATCATTTAATATAAGAAAAAAACAAATTCAATTAATTTCTGACTTTTGTGATATCCTCCAGAAAGAAAAAAGAGATATATTATATAATAAATATATTTCCAAGAGTTTAATCATTTTGTATATGAGAGAGGCTTCACATTTTAAAATAAATTTGGTAGATAACAATTTTTCTAATTTTTTTTTTAATTTTATATTACTCTTCATGATATACTTATTTGATGGCATTTTTAATGCACTTTCCTACGTCCTAGAGAGTTCAAATTTTGTACACAGCCTAAATTTGTTGAACATTTTATTCTACAAAAATTTGGTGAATCTTTAAATATAGATCATACATTTTTTTCGAAATGGCCTGCAAATAATCCCCGTTCACTCCTGTAAATCATTGTTGTAATATTGTTAAAAATTCTGATGTGGGCAGCACATGTCTTTCCCTGCAGACTCATATTCACGTTCTCTTTATTTCTTCAATAATAATTTGAGTTTATCTGCACAAAATAACAGCCATAAGTATTTTAAATGACATTGAATTTGCACGTTAAACTTAAATTTGGTTTTCATTTGATAGCTGGACTTATTGCCAAAGGTGGCGTAGCGAAAACGCGAAAAAACTAGAATATCTCAAGAACGGCTAGTCCTAGAGTAATGGGGTTAGTCTTATTCTTTTTGTTGTCAAAAATCACGTATATAATAGGAATTTAATTGATATAATTGAGCATACGTAGTTTTTTATTTTAGTCCTTTGTACCACGTAGTCCTTTGTTGTTGTTGTTGTCGTGTCCCTAACATTACATTTAAGGAAGAATGTGTGCACTGCTTCTGTTTAGTCTAATGACCCGGGGCACCCGAAAGTAGACGTCTGACTTCTGCCCCAAATAAGACATTACAACATCCATGCCCGCAGGCGGGACTCGAACCCGCAAACTGGCAGCCGAGCTGTCACGAGGAAACGCCTGCCTCTTTGACCGCTCGGCCACCACATCGGCACTTAGTCCTTTATTTTTATATTTAACGATTTTTGCGGGCCAGTTCGCAAAAATAGTTGGTTCCTTTTTCCTGAATCGTACTAGAATAACCTACAAATGATTAATATACCAAATTTTGCTAAATTTGGTATATATCCATCCGCCTGCGGGCATGGATGTTGTAATGTCTTATTTGGGGCAGAAGTCAGACGTCTACTTTCGGGTGCCCCGGGTCATTAGACTAATCACTTGTAGGTCATTGAAATATTATACACCAAATTTTGATAAATTTTTTCCATTAGTTTTTAGCTAGAGTGGATAAAGGCAATTTCTGCCGGCAATTTCGCAAAGAAGGCAGATTCTTTTATTACGAATCGTACTATAATCTAATGAACATCAATTTCCCACAAAAAACTTACCTACCAAATTTTATTAAATTCGGTCCATTAGTTTTTCAATTAGAGTGGATGTAATATCCTCACAGACACACAGAAACATACACAGATACATTCTTACACACACAGACGTCTTCCTAAAAATAGTTTTTTCGTGTTCTAGAAGTCCCAAAACGTGTAGATCCTTCGAAAATTCGAGTTCCGATCTTCAGCACGATTCCAATACTTTGAATACATACATACACACACACATATGTATTTTCTGCATATCTGAGTATTATCTGTGTATCTAAATTCCGTGCCTATGCAATTACAATAGTTATGATTTTAAATGATCCCTAAACTTTTATTATTTCTTCAACGAAGCCTAATTTTAACTTATGCAGAATGCAAATATCTGAAGCGATTGTAAGGTGAGTTACATAAGAATTGCTGAATTTTTTTCACACAAAATTATTTAGCTCTGGAGTCTGGAATACAAGTTATATGAATGAAAATATTCATTGATTTTGCATAGAGAATCAGATGATTTATATTTTAATAAAGTTTTAAATATTTAAGTATAATAAATTACTGTAGTACTGTGATAATGTAAAAGATATCACCACTGAATGTATCACATTTTTAAAATTTTTAAATGAAATTGTATTTCAGTTGGAAAGTGTTTCATAATCAATGTTTATGCATGATTGATCTTTCTTGTTAATTAATATCTAGACAACTCCTGGTCTTATAAACTCAAAACATGGACTCAATTTTAAGTAGGGCTATTACAAGGCTACCCACAAAATCCAGCCGTTCTCCCGTGATGATGAGACAAACATACAAACAGACAGACAGATTTTCAATTTTATGTATATCGATTATAATACCATTAATATCCTTAGCGCGGTCAACTACTATCATGTGGATCCTATAGTTCCTCCATAGGAAATAGTTGTATAGAAATATTAAATTTGGAATAAATTCGTTCTAAGTACGCGAATTACAAAATATTCTACCTTCTTCGGGTTTGTGGCGTAATGTACCTATACTCATATAATGTTCCGTGGCGTTTGTCCTTGAGAGGCACAGATCGACATACAGGGTATATCCTGTATTTCCGAAAGCGTTAGAAATACGTTCGGGGTGTACTTTTCCATCCAACTGAAATTGAACTGAACTTCAACTGAAAGCCAACTGAAACTTCCTTCCCGAAAATTTTCGGGAAAACAATCATTTCTCTCTATACAATAACAAATCTATCTGCTCGAAGCCCCTAAAATGCAATAAAAATAAAGGATCCTTATAAGTCGTGGGTGGAACAAGAACTTGAAATTTCTATTTACCAGAAGAACCTCAAGCATTTCTTTGGCTAAATAGATGTTTCCAAACAACAACCACTCCAATCCGAAAAACTGCAAACAAGTTTCTTCATTTTATTTTGTTAGATGATAAAAAGTCATTGCAGAAAGGCACATCTCGGAGTTCTAGGTTTGTTTGGCTATCACTCTTGATTTTTGATTGTGTGCCTCTATTCTTTTATATCTCTTCTTTTTTTCTTTCCCCTCCGTATGCTGAAAGTGGGAATCCACTGGTGTGCGTCTCTGTGGATCCTGACTTCGGCTGATGCAACCCCAAAACGTCACACATAAAGATCCTCCAGCCATTGTGCCGTTCAAAGAAAAAAAAAAAAATCACGTCTGGAGGCAGATAAACAATAATTGGAACGTATTAAAATGTGTATTGGGTATTTTTCTGAACTTTGGCTTTAGAAAATGAAATGTTATTTTATACGATGCCTGGCATCAGGGCTGTCCATACAAATTGTGGAGCCCTACAAATTTATCAATATGTCAAATTATACAATTTATCACGCCCCACCCCCTGCCTATTTCATTTCCGCTTCTTTGTACATTTTTCATATCTTCTCCAGTCTATATACAGGGTGTCCAGTGCTATGGATGCCCAATGGCTATTTCTTCAACCGTTAGTCACAGAGATATACTTCCAATTGCAAAAATGTTTTAAATTTTAAAATCTATTATCTTAGAAACAGTTTAAATCAATAAATGCATTTCTGAAAGAAAAATGAAATATACATTTTTATACGGTTCCCCAGTCCTACCTCTTATATTTAGGAAAATCATCCTCATATAATTTCATGCTCAATAAAAAAAACTCATCCTTTTACGATAAAAATTGACCGACTTATAGCTGATTAAAGTTGAAGCACTTTTTGTGCTGAGAAATGGAGGTTATACACAAAATAATTGGAGAGACAAATATTTCGCAGCAATTTCATTATTTTTTGCCGCAATATACATTACAGCAAACAATATTAAAGTTATAATTATTTGTAACACATAAAAAATATCAAAAATATTCGATAAAAAGCTTTGCTTCATTCTCGACATTACGTCATCCAATGTGGCCGATATGGTCAAAGAGGCAGACGTTTCCTCGTGATGGCTCGGCTGCCAGATTGCGAGTTTGAGTCCCGCCCGCGGGCATGGATGTTGTGATGTCTTATTGGGGCAGAAGTCAGACTTCTACCTTCGGGTGGCCCAGAACTTTGACTAAACAGAAGCAGTGCACACATTCTTCCTTAATAAATATGTTAGGGACACAATACCAACCAACTAACCATGTCAGCAAATGCAATCCAAACATAATGCTTTGAATACGGAATTTCAATATTTATACGGTCCCTTAAAGGTTGCCTGAAACGGGACATTTTTATGCGCGGAAAAGCGACTTAAGTCATAAAGTTTAATGCTTCATAACTGTGTGAATTTTAGTTGTAAAAGGATGATATATTTTTTTTTTATTTTGCATGAAATTGTATGAGAATGAGTTTCCTAAATATAACTGATAGAACCGGGGAAGCCGTATAAAAATTTATATTTCGTATTTCTTTAAGAAATGCATTTATTGATTTAAACTGTTTCTAAGATAAAAGATTTTAAAATTTAAAATATTTTTGCAATTGGAAGTATATCTCTAACTAACGATTGAGTGAATAGCCATTGGTTACCGATAGCACTAGACACCTTATATATATATATATATATATATACAGGGTGATTATAATTAAAGTTGCGATTTTAAAACGCTGTAAAGTAAGAACTACTGGTCAGAATGACCTGAAATTTGACATGAGTATACGTGAAGCAATGGAATTTTGTTTGGTGAAGGAAAAAAAATACTTCTAAAATGTACCGATAGACGGCGCTGCATTTACCAAATACGGAGTGTTGTTAGCCGAAAGAAACCAATAGTCAACTAAAGAAAACGACAATTTAATCAACATCACTTAATTTAATAATTGATTGAAACATCACGAAAAAAACATGAAACAAACACCTACTATATACGCAAGAAATGTTCAATATGCTGTCCGCCGTGCTCGGCTATGAGTTGGAAGCTCAAAACAGCATGTTCCACAACAGATCGGAGTGTATCAGAGGTGATGCTGTGGATGTGGTCAGTAATGCGTGCGTCAGCTAAGTTCGCAATCCGACCACTGTACACCACATTCTTGAGGAGCCCCCAAAACCAGAAGTCGCAAGGATTAAGGTCAAGTGAACGTGGCGGCCAGACTGTTGGAAAATAAGACTGATATTCCTGTCATGTCCGAAATGGATATTCAGCAACTGCTTCACTGGTGTTGCAATGTGCGGAGAAGCGCCATCTTGTATAAAAGTTGTGATATCCAGAGAACTGCATGTGCTCCTCGTTTTTATCGCAACTGTAATGTGCGGTGCGCATGCCCAGTCCTAATTAGCATAACTCCAGATTAGAGGTGTGCTTCCGCTCGCGACCTAGCGCTAGCGGTTAATTTTTTCGTTTTTCGCCAAGCAAATTCCATGTTGGATTCGTACATTGCCATCTATCGGTACATTTTTGAAGTAATTTTTTTTTCGCCAAACAAAATTCCATTGCTTCACGTATACTCAGGTCAAATATCACAGGCCATTTTGACCAGTAGTTCTTACTTTACAGCGTTTTCAAATCGCAACTTTAATTATAATCACCCTGTATATATATATATATGAAATTTAGTTACTTGTATATGATATATCAGATACTTATCTTTTATTGAAAATGGTCTGTAGAGCTTAAGTTAAAGAAAAAGTTCCGAAATGCATATATGAAATTACAATAGACTCAACGATAGGCTGGAGAAAAAATCATTATAAATAAAACAGGTATGAAATACCCCTCTTTCTCTGTTTCATATATAAGGTAAGCAATAGAAGAATGAATTACATGTGTGATACTGTTCAAATTAGCCTGTATAACTACACCCAAAGATTAAATGATCATTTAAAATATTAAAAATCATATATGTAATACAGGTATTTAAGGTACTAATCCCCTTGTTCCCTGCATTAGCATGCATGGTGTATATGCATGAATAGTGTAAATAATGAGAATGTGAAAACTGAAGAAAAACTACACATGGATCTAGACTTTTCCTGGCTCCCTCAGATGGATGACATGAAAAAGAAATATATTTGAAAAGTATTTACGAAACCATGTACACTATCAAGGGCTATACCTGGTCCGTTAATACTAAATTTCTACGTTTGTGTGTGTACATAACTGTATTTTATATACTGTATGTAACTTACATATATATATATATATACATACAGGGTGATTAACCCATTGCCTGTGTCACCCGAATCCAGTTCGGGCAACCCCTCTGCGCCAAATTTGGAATGAGTTCGTTTTGCTTTATCAAATGCTTTACAATATAATTCACTTTTTTTCCAATAGATGGCGATACTTGTCCACATTTTTTTGAAGTAGACGGGATCAGCTAGCTTGATTAGGCGGGATATAAACCGAGTTTATTGTAAAGAGTGTGATGTAGGCTTTTGTGCCGTGCCATGTTTCCGTATATATCATACTATAAAAGATTTGTGAAATTCTGAAAAATGATTTGTGTGTGAAGACCCAGACCGTCCGACTCATCCAGAGGACTTGAGTATCTAATTGGACGGCCGGGAAGAGATCCGGCGACAACACCAGAATAAACACAACTAAACAAAACAGCAAACAAACAAAGCTGAAAAATGATTTGTGAAATTCAAAAGATTATTTGATTTATTTTGCTATAATTAAACAATTTTGAGTAAAATATGAATATAATCCATTAATTTTCCACATGTATGTCAAAATATTAAATATAGTAGTTATTTCATATAAAAATTTATATTTTTACAAAATAAAATTTTTCTAACCTTTTGAAATGTTATAATGCACAAAAGTGAAGCATAATTTTTTTTTTCCATTTTTGACACATTTTCCTGAAATATACTCCACAGGTAAGGGGTTAAAAAAAAATGAGCCAAACTGTACGATGAGGTGGTAGTACACACTAAACCAAGCATTTTTCGTCATAGTTTACCGATTAGAAAATAAAATGCGTTTAAACACCGCGATGCTTACAATGGACAGTGTCCCCGAACATTCAGCCAAGTTAAATGATGGGTCCTATTTCAAAAGCTTCTTTCATATTCTGATTTAAACAGGTTTTTGTTTTATAATATTTTGTGTATATATATGTAATGCTAATTTTTTTTTAAACTGAAGAATAAAATTTCTTTAAGGGCATTCAGTAACCGATAAGCGGTATGAACTTGTTTCGAAGAATAAGAACAGCCTTTTTCTTCCGGACAGAAAAAAGCAGAACAAACACCACCACCAAAACAAGATAGTAGAAAAAAAAATTGAAAGTAAAGTCTTGCGACAGAAACCTCTAAATTTATTCTGAGCAGAACTGATCTCTATATATTATTTTTTTAATATGTTATTATGTTTGCACTATATTATGCTTTACAGAATTGCTCTCAATTTATCCTGAAATAGGCCGCTTAAGCAATTCATGGATAAACGATTAATACTTTTATCCATGAATGGCTTCTCTTTTATTTTTCATTTTGTGCAGTCGTTTGAGCTCATTTTTTATGTAGCAACCCTACTGTTATGTAGTAGCTAGCCTAAAGGATTCAATTGGATTTAATGGCCACAAAAATTATTTCGCGGTCAACAAAGGATTTTTGCGGCCGGTGAGCCTAAGTACACTATTTAATTTGAATTACTTGAAAAGGGACGGAAGATTGACATCCCTTCGAGAATACCAATAAAATTATATATCTTAATTATTTGTTGTTATAGTTATTAATATTATTTCTCAGGGCTTGATCAAGCTAAAGTGGGGCCCGGGGCCCTCATACGCATACCAAACACACGCAAAACATCAACACATAACACAGAATCACAACCACAAATTCTGTACATATAGAAAACTCCCAAACATTTTATTTCAAAGTCATAGACTTTAAAGGATATATGTATAATATTTAAAATCACAACATATTTTATAATTTAAAATAAAGACTAATGTTACCAGATGTCAATTAATTAAAAAATTATTTCTGCTTTAAATTTTTATCTGCTTAAATTATTTCTGCTTTAATTTTTTATCTTTATTTACATTTTATTTCTGCTTTTAATTTTTTATTTTCTTTAATTTTTTCTTTAATTTATTTTCTGCTTTATTTTTTAATTTTTTTCTGGACCCCCTTAAAATTGGGGGGCCCAGGGCTGCGACCCCGAAGGCCTGTGCGTTAATCGGGTCCTGCCCGTTCCTGTATTAGAATTTTAATAGTAAAGTATTTAATTTTAAGTAAGAATTTTAATAGTAGAATTTTAATAGTAAAATGCAACCTGTGTCTTGTATTCTACAGATATTATGTAGTGTTGTTCTTGTATGCTAATGCCACAAAAGTTCTAGAGCTGGTAAAAATCCAAAATATCCCGATCCGTATCGAATGTATTTACAGTGCATGCGGGAGTATCAGATAAACAGACATATAAAATATAAATTTCAAAATGATCCGTTCATGCACTAGATGGCGCAACTTGTCCGCGGTATTCCTAGAAACGTGAGGTCCCATCCTCCAGTTTCTCGTCCGTTCGAAAAACAGAATTTTCCGCTCTGCGATTGCCGGAAAAAAATGAAACGAAAATCCGATATTTTTTTCCTTGTTTTCTGTTTTGACGGCGGTTACCGAATAAAAGTTTCAAAAGAAGGAAAAACCGCCCTCTGTGGGGAAAACAAGGTTTTTGCTTTGTGCAAAACAATGAAAGGACGAAATTAAGATAATGACGGCGACACTGGGAATTTCTGAAGCAATGACAATCCGTGCTAATGTTTGCTCTTTTGAATGGGAGATGAAAGGGAAAAAAAGAATGACGACGCGAAATGGACATCGAGAAACAAAATATATACAATTTTTTTTTTAGTCAGGTGGTTGTTATTTTAAGAAAATATAACGCATTACCTTGAAAGAACGGGGTTATGTTGTTGATGTATGCACTTCATCAGGTCCTTTAGGAAACATACCGTTTCAATTTTGTTCGCGATGTGAGTTAGCACTCATGTATTTTCATTCTTTGAAAATGCAATAATAAATGATTTTCGACCCTGGCCAAATGCTGGGGCCGTTTTTCGACCAAATGCTGGTCTTCGACCCTAGGCAAATGCTAAGCAAATCTTCCATGGCCAGTGTACTGATTTTTTCTATAAAAGTTTTATGGGGGGGGGGGGGGTCTTGAAATTTACTTTTACCCATGGCCGCCCATAGGGGAGGGCAAGAGAGGGCACTTTCCACACACCCTGAACGCTCAAGTTCACAAAGGTGGGTATTGGACTAATCGATATTGTACAAGATATCCTTCAGTTTGCTCCATTGACTTAAGTGGTTTGCTGCTTCCCTGAAAAAATTCTATGGGCGCCCCATGCTCTTGCTTAGGGACCCCCGATAAGAGCTAAGGCGGCCTTGTGTACCTCAGCACTTCAATGTGTGATGTATGAATGACATTACTGAGATGGTTAAAATGTATTAGCAAAACAAAACCGTTGATTTGTTGAGTCAAAGCCTTTTGTTGAGTCCTTTTATTTTCATGAACATTCGCATCTGACTTATAAAATCTTGTTTCTTGTGTTTAATCTATAATTTCTGTATCAAAATAAAACTTTTTTATTTCTTTCTTTCACTACTTTCGTAAGGGAAAGGTATTGTGATGGGGGGGTCATTCCATATGGGGACACCCGATGAGTGTTGCTCTATAGTCACAGATTTTTTTTAAATTTTTACCATGGATACACATGGTAATAAAAGCCCCAAATCTGAATTTGTAATGTATATATCCCAATAATGATCCAGATACAGGCATTTGAAAAATGGTCATTTTTGCCAAATGGCGGCCATCTTGGATTTTGCACTAATATTTAAAAATGTAATAGCGTGAGAACTAATGGCTCAAATGAAATAATTCTGGTACCAATTTCAGACTATTTATATCAGGAATATAAGTGCTGTGTCAAAACAATTAAAAAGATATATTTTAATACTGTTATTACATAAAAATTGCAAAAATCACCTTCGGATTGATGGGCAACTTTAATGGGTTATAAAAAAAATGGCCCCTAATATTTTTTTCTGAAACTTGGTACAAATACTAATATGTGGGCTTTATGTAAAAAAAAAGTTAGAATGGTAATATTTCTTATTACAGAGAAAAATAGCCTTAAAACATATATACATTTAGTTAACATTTGACATGCAATGCTTTAATCATTTAAAAAAATATATTTTTTAAAAACAAATAATGAGCAAAAATAAAACATAGGCATTTTTTACACACTAACTAGTACGTGTACTTTAAGTAAAAAAAAACTAGGATGGGAATATTTAATTTAATAACTAAAAAAATACTGGTATAGGAAATCAGTGTAAAATTTCTGGAGTGCTGAAAAATTCTAATAAAAATCTTCCTAAAACCATACAGTTAACTCTCTTGTACTTTATTTTCTTATTTCAAATTATAAGAAGGTATTTTCTACATTCAGTAGAACTGAAGGTACACATTTTTTCCTAGTGGCCACTGGTTTCTAAACCAATTTCACCTTAGAGGTAGTACAATAATCTTTGGCATATTGGTTATAAATGACAACTATCACATAATGCTGAAGCTTTACAGCACACCTATAGTTAATACCACAAAAAATAAGTAATTAGATAGTATAAAACACTCATTCTCATGAAAAGCATTAAAATTTAAAAAAAAAAAAAATGAAACAGAACTACAGCATGTTGATCACTAAAACATATCTTTAACCTTCTGCTAACTCCAGGGGAAACACTACGCAATATCCCCTATCCAGTTCAAACAAATACTTAAACATAAACAAACAAGCTATTGGAGAAGAAAATGATCATACAGCACCAATATTGTTTCTGAAACATTTAAAAACACCTGTTCTGGTCTTTGTGTACATAAGACATCAGCTGCCTATATCCTCAGGATTTTCTAATACTCACACAGTTCTGTTATATAAGTAATAGCAATTAACATATACCAGTTGTCAGAGTTCCTGAAATGATTACTTGCACTGCATCATCTGTTTTCTTTTAGGTTGAATTTAAAGTATGATACAATATTACATTTCTGGGTGACGTATTCCTTTCAGAGCTCATTTTTGCTCAAGTGTTTAGAGCTGAGTATGTTCAACAAATAAATCAGTGAATTGTGCTTCTATGATTATTTCTTTTATTTATGTTCCATGATTAGTTCTTGTCTTGCTATAAAAATTGAATATTTTGTATGCCAGAAAATCAATGTGTCATTAAGCCTTCCTGTTTATTCCTGTACTTGTGTTCTGAGTGGGTAGTATATGCAAGGTTCATAAGGATGAATATCTGAAATGGTACAGTTTAAGACAGAAAACTTGTGATCTATGTAATAAACCACCAAAATCAGAGCTATGTCCCTAAAACCAATTTCTCTCAGACTGTCAATGATAAATCAAGAATTACTCATTCCAGGGAAGAAAAACTCTGCATGTCTTGTTATTCTTCTTCACATTCATTAATTAGTGAGTCAGAGGTTTCTACTGCTGACACGGAAATGACCAATGATGTAGATTATAGTGAAGTCACAATAGTAATGGAACAATTGAATAAAAAGCTGTTAACTTTTGGATTTATCACCAATAAAAATCAATATAGATTTAACTCGAGATAAGAGCATACTTAGTTATATGCAAGTTAAGAAATTAAGTAGCCACGCTGCTATATACTAAAACTGCTACAGAATTAGGTATTGAAAGTATTAATGAGCCACAAAATTCAAGACATTAATTGCCCAAATTGCACGTTTATGATGGAAAATTATTGAATAAGTTTTCTTTAGATGCATCATTTAAAGAAAACGTGCAAATTATAAATTCGTCCAAGATTCATGGATAGTCTAACAAACAAAGACATGCTACAGAGAATTTAGTAAAAAAAATAAGAAAATTAAAAGAAACAGAAGGGATGTTATCAACGCCTAGTGAGATATAAGTGTTGTTAAATGAAATTCGATACTATAAAAAAGTTACTAGTTTTTAGTATAATATTCGTATGTGTCCAGGAAGAAAAGATACCAAGTGAAAATGGGAAAGTATTAAAACAAAAGAGATTACTTTTGCATAATTTAAAAGAATTATATGCTGCATTTAAAGAAAATCATGATGAAATAAAAATACTATATAAATTTTACACACTACATCTAACAGAATATGTAACTGTTGGAAACAAAGTTATTCATTCTGTATGTGTTTGTATATACCATCAAAATATTAAACTCACGCTTCATGCCATCCATATCAGTTAATATATTACATCATTGTTTATTGCACTGAATCAGAAAAGTATGGTGAGCTGGTGTGATAACTGTCCATCTCCAGAAGTTTTTAAAGTACCAATGCATCCCAATGAATTAGAAATTAGTATGTGTTTTGTTTGTATATGTTATGTTTATGCATTCTCATGGCCTAAGTGCATTATATATATGGCCAAGACCTCTAGATGTGTGCCAAAGATTATGATATTTGTTATTAGATGAAGTTGGTTTAGGAGGCAGTGGCCACTAGGAAACATTGGGTATCTTCAGCTCTACTGAATATAGAAAATACCTTTTTATAATTTAATAAAATAAAATATAAAATGGATAACTGTATGGTTTTTAGGAAGATTTTTATTAGAATGTTTCAGCACCCCAGAAATTATACATTGATTTCCTATACATATAACAGTATTTCTTTAGTCATTAAATTAAATATTACCATCCTAATTTTTTTTTGTGCTTAAAGCACACATACTAGTTAGTGTATAAAAAATTCGTATGTTTTGTGTTTGCTCATTATTTTTAAAAAAAATATATATTTTTTTAAATGATTAAAACATTGCATGTCCAATGTTAACTAAATGTATATAAGTTTTATAGCTATTTTTCCCTGTAATAAGAAATATTACCTTTCTATTTTTTTTGTACTTAAAGCCCACATATTAGTTAGTATTTGTACCAAGTTTCAGAAAAAAATATTAGGGGCCATTTTTTTTGCAGCCCATTAAAGTTGACTATCCATCCGAAGGTGATTTTTGCAATTTTAATGTAATAACGATATTAAAATATATATTTATTTATTTTTTGATATAGTACTTATATTTCTGACATCAATAGCTTCAAATTGGTACCAGAATTATTTAATTTGAGCCATTAGTTCTCAAGCTATTACATTTATAAACATTGGTGCAAAATCCAAGATGGCCGCCATTCGGCCAAAATGACCATTTTTCAAATGCCTGTATCTTGGCAATTATTGCAATATATACATTACAAATTCAGATTTGGGGGGTTTTATTAACATGTGTATCCATGGTAAAAATTTAAAAAAAATCCGTGACTATGGAGCAACAAGTTTTCCTTAAATTGGGTGTTTTCACGTGGAATGACCCTGGGGCTTAAAATCAGTGTTTCTTTTCAGACTTTTTAGCCAGGGGGGCGAATGAAAATTTAGGGAGGTGACAAGTTTTCTATTTGCCCTGTATAAATATATCTAAATGCTGTGTCACATAAATAGAAACTAGGTTAACATAAATGTCTACGGGAAGGGGGCTTCGTCCCCCCCCCCCTCAGTATATCTGAAAGAAACACTACTTAAAATCAGAAATACGAGACCGCATTCATTGGCTAGTGATCGCTGGATATAACTACCAACCGGATAGATGACCTCAAGAATCGGGTACTTTCCGAAAAGCGTTGGGCACTTTTATTACCCACCATAAATTAATTAGAATTTAATGTCAATTCTTGGCGTCAGGCAGTCTGCCTGCATTGTTAGCTGGAACTTTCTTATCAGCCATTTTTTCAATGCTGTGTGTGTGTGGATTCGATATCTCTCGAAAAAATGGACGCAATCGAATGAAATTGGATTACAATCGATAAACGCCACACTTATTGTTGATCGGGGGAGGGGGGAGGATATTAATTTCATTTAACTTAAGATGCACCGTTTTTGGAGATATTGCACGTTCTTTTATTTAAAATGTCAGACATCCTAAAAGTTTTAAGTAGGATCCTCATTATCAAGTAAATTATTTTGAAAGTATTTTTAACTAGAAATAAATTTAAACTAATTTTAGAAGTTATTATGGCGTTCGTTATCTGTGTATTAAAAATGCTACTCTAGGAGTAAGAAGTTTGTTTTAATTTGGGAAAACAACAGGCTTTAAACGAGTTCGAGTCTAAAGAAAGCTTCAGATTTTGTTGTCCTACAGTCAGGAACTGATTAATGCACGGGCCTCCGGGACTGCGGCCATGGGCCCCACATTTTTAGGTCCCGCTTTTTTGTATATAATTAAACATAAAATCAGAAATAATTTTTTAATTAATTTAAAATTGGTAATTTTAGTTTTATTTTAAATTATAAAATATGTTAATAGTTTTAAATATTACGAATCCTTTAAAGTCTTAGCATATTACTTTGAAGTAAAATTTTTGGAAGTTTTTTAAATGTACATAAGGGCGCTAATCCTAAAGCCCTGTAAATTTGTTATGTGTTGATGTTTTGCATGTGTTTGATATGCGTGTGGGGAAGGGGGGCGAATTAACAGTATCAAAATGTGTTCATGTGTATGAAAAGTGTTGCTCAAATCCGATTATTTTACTTTTCCTGCAATACGTGGTAATGTATAGGGAAAGTATTGGAATCATGCCGAAAATCGCAACTCGAGTTTTCGACGGATCGACACGTTTTGGAACCTTTAGAACTCGAAAAAACTATTTTTAGCGCAATGTTTGTGTGTGTGTGTCTGTCTGTGTATGCATCCACTCTAACTCAAAAACTAATAGACCGAATTTTATAAAATTTGGTAAATAAGTCACTTGTGTATGACCCTGGTGCTGAATAATTTTTTATACGATTCGAGGTAAAACAACCCGCCTTTTTTGTGAAATGACCCTCAAAAATGACCTGTATGCACTCTAGCTGAAAAACTAATAGATCAAATTTTACAAAATTAGGTAGATTAGTTACCCTGGTGCTGATTAGATTTTGGTACGATTCGGAAAAAAATAACCTGCCTTTTTTGCGAAATGGCCAGCAAAAATCATCCAAATCTAAAATAAACTACGTATGTTCAAATATGTCCATTAAATGATTGTTTTTTACATGTAATGTTTAACGGGGAAAAGAACCGACCTCATTACACTAGGCCTAGCCGTTTTCGAGATATTTTAGTATATTATTGCATTTTCGAAAATAAGTCCATTTACCAAATGAGTACGAAAATTGAATTAAAAGTGCCAATCCAGTGTGATTTTAAATAATGATGGATGTTATTTTGTGCCATTCAACTCATATTAATGAATTATTGAAGAAATACAGATAATGCGAATATGAGTGTGCAGAGAAAGTCATGTGCTGCCCACATCAGATTCGCTCGCAACCTTGTATTTCAAATTTAAACAAACTTCTGTCGCCTTTCCTATCTGTTATTTTATCCTTACTTTGCTTCATCTTGCGTTGTTACTCAACCGCTTTGAAGTTGTAAACACATTACCCAACGTAAGCAGCGCATGTTTTTGTTGACACGCTGATCGTTTCCACTGAACACTTTAGAGGGAAAAAACGGTCGCGATGGCATTGCCCTGGAATTGCACGCAGACGGTAGAAAGAGTTAGTCCTGATTACCCAATCTTTCTTCCTATTTCATACATTGAGATTAATCAAAGCGCTATTTTTAGCATTGGCTGGCAGCGTGGAAAAAAAGTATCGGGCATTGCGAAGGAAACGGACACCTACAAATTCAATTTGTCAGGAAATGATTCCTTTTCCTGCAAGTTCCTATTCAAATAATGTAAAAACGACCGCGGTACGCCGCATTTTTAACACTTTATTATTTATTTAATTATTTATTATTATTTTTATTGTCTATGACTTTGGTTTTTCTGTCTGTCTGTCCATTCACACGATAACTGCCGTAAAAATGACTTTATCAAGGTGAAATTTTAGTAGGTTGTTGAGACGGTCTGTGGGACCTATGGGAATGTAAATGAATGATATCAAACATTGAGTTTTGGATTGAACCGCAGGTTGAAAAAATGAAATACACTAGGACCCCATTTTGCAAACATTTTTTAATTGAATTTATTCACAAATGGCTTCGAAAATTTTTAGGAAATATTCAAATGCTCCCATAAAATATATAAAAATTTTTCAGCAAAATAGGTTCGGTAGTTTTTTAAATACAAATTTAAAAATAATGACACCTATATTATAGGACGAGATCACGTGACCCATTTCAAAATAAAATAGAGCATCCATCTTTTTCGTGATTTTTATCATCGTGATTTTTATTCTTTTGAATTTATATTGAGTGTTGCATCCGTCCTAAAACCGCTTTATTTTTTATTATTTTATGTGTGTCTATATTCTGCGCCAAACCAATTACGTATTTTCTGTGTATCGACAGGGTGATTGAAAACGATGGGGGCAAAACTTTAAGGGGTGATAGGACACACCTAAACAAGCACCCTCCTTCATACAATGCATGGCCGTAACTCAAGCGGTTAAGCACTAGGGGTTAGCACTTACTGTTGCATGAAGTGATGGGAAACAAGAATGACAAAGAAGGTATGAAGAAAGTGAAGAAATTACAGAACACATTTTAACGAACAACTTACAGAAACGGTTCAAAACAAGAAATCGAAGATATTGCAAAACAAATTGCAATAAATAACTTACAGAAATTGTTCAGAACAGCGACCGCCAACCTGAATGCAGGCCTCACAACTGCGGTGTAGCGATCGTCCGTCGTATATTAATGAAAATGTCAGCCATTTCTCGTATAGCGCCAGCAGCAACAGAAATTCTGACAACAAGGTCCTCATCGGAATCAGCGGGGCTGGGTGAGGCTTTTCATATGAACCCATAGGAAAAAGTCCAGACATGAGAGATCGAGTGATCGTGCAGGTCAAGTGATGGACCCTAACCAATCCATCATCCCGGGAATGTTGCATCCAAGGCGTTTCGCACAGGTGGCCCTCCATCGTGTTGGACCCACATACGGATAAGGGATTTCCTTGCATTCCCGTCTGCAGCTCCGTACATGAAATAGATGTCGGCCTTCTCATTCGGGAAACAATCCACCCCTTCTGAAATCCACGGTAGAACTGACGACGAGTACAACAGGTACTTAATGCGTCCGCTGCACTAACGCCTAACCGTGTGAGTTACGACCATGCATTATATGACGAAAGTGCTTGTTAAGGTGTGTTCTATCACCCCCTGAAGTTTTGCCCTATCGTTTTGAATCACCCTGTATATTCTGCACCCATGAAATTACACTAATTTTTAGTTTAAATGATCATCCAACTTTGATTATTTCTACAACGAAACCTCCTTTTAACGGATGTAGAATGTAAACAAGTGATGGTAAGATGAGTTGTATAAGAATGGCTGAATTTTTTGATGCAAAATGATTAAACTCTGGAGTCTGGTATAAAAGTGTATGAATGAAATAGTCACTGCTTTTACATAGAGAGGCAGACGATTTATATTTCGATGATATTTGAATAAAGTTCATTCTTATTTATGAAGTTTTAAGTTTCGAAGTAAAATAAATGATTGTAGTTCTGTGAGAATTAAAATATCACCGCTGAAAGTATCGCATTTTGCATTTGAGTTGGAAAGTGTTTCATATTCATTGCTTTGTACATGAATGATCTTCCTTGTTTCCTGTATATTTTAAACCATACTTTTAATAAAATATAAAAAAAAAGACTCTAAAGGTGTTGACCCGAGCCAGGAGGTACGTGGGAGGATATTAATAAGGGGGCGTGACTTATGTAGCTCTTCTATCTTAAATCACAAGTAGAATTATTCTCGTATCTGAAGAGTTGAAAAGATATTCGTTCCCCATTCCCCAAGACCTAATGGGTACAGATGCCTCGCAATTCTTCGCTTCAGGGCGTCAAAAGTCTAATTACGCCACTGACCCATAGGTGGCGCCACGGGGGTGCCCCCATTACAAATTGCGCAAATTCTCTTTGGTGAGCGTCAGTAAATTTTCAACCCTATCCGCGCTTTGTTAACTTTCGCGGCATACATATTTCGCCGAAATTCTGCTCAAACAGTTGCGAAATATTTTCTTATAGATAAAATGCTATGCTTAGATTATATTAAAACTAAATTTAATATTAATACCCAATAAAACGTAGAATATATGTTTTATTTTAATTTAAAATATTTTTGGCGCTGCCATCTGTTGTCGTAATTTAATTCATACCGACTATTTTTATTTTTTAATGAACATTTTTAAATGTCTATTCCTTCTAATACGCTATTAAATACAACAGCAGATCATATATATTGCCACAATCACGGAAACGTAATTGAACTTGGACTTGAAGACAAAGGAACTTGAAGACAAAACTGCAGTCCTCAGTGATGTACATTCAGATCCCTTATCAAATTTATAGAATGATAGATTACCTTTCCGTGATTGTGGCATTATTATATATGCTCTGTTGTTGTATTTAACACTGTATTAGAAGGAATAGATATTTAAAAATGCTCATAAAAAATAAAAATAATCGGTATGAATGAAATTACGACAACAGATGGCAGCACTAAAAATATTTTGGATTAAAATAAAAGATATATTCTATGTTTTTTGGGGCATTAAATTTAGTTTTAATGTAATCTAAGCATTGCATTTTATCTTTCAAAAAATATTTCGCAACTGTTTGAGCAGAATTTCGGCGAAATATGTGTGCCGCGCAAGTTAACAAAGCGCGGATAGGGCAGAAGATTTACTGACGCTCACCCTTAACAGTGTTTCTTTGAGGCATAACTCCGGGGGACGAGTATTCGCCCCCCCCCCCTCCCGGAGACATTTTATGTTAACCCAGTTTCTATTTATGTGAAACAGCATTTAGATATGTATTTATATAGGGCAAATAGAAAACTCGCCTAAAAAGTCCTGAAAGAAACGCTGCCCCTTCTTCCACCCATTTTCAGTCTCACTCTCTCTTTTTTTTATAGTGTTATATTTTACGGATTTTTAAAACTGAGATCCGATATTTTTAAGGTGTCTGGCTGGACCCTGTTCCAAATGGTTTCAAGATCTGTCGAGAACTCTCTCGTTCGTTTCGTATCGAGTTTGGCAGAATATTGCTAATCCACGGGCATCTGTGCTAGCATGTTCATAGCTTTCAATTTCTTTTTATTTAGTATGCTTTATGAATTAAGATCATGGCTATATCATGCAGAAATCGGTGAACAAAATAGAATGAATTAAAGTTCCACAAGTAAACTGTTTGTTATTTTTAAACTGTACATGCTTCCTCATGAGCACCCCCAATTGTGAGCCCCCAATGCATAGTACCCCCCATTGTGAAGGCCCGGCGCCGCCTGTGCGCGGACCTGATTATGAGGATTGTGCTGGTCAGCAGCACCTTGTGAATATGAAAGCAGGTGCTCATTGACTAATATGGGGAGGTCATTTAAACGAGAGCGACATTATTTATAAGAAGCTAACGTAGTGAAATGAGATATGTTTTTGATTTAAAATCATGGATGTCCTCAGAAATGAAAATATCATCCAATGAGTGGATTTGACACTTCTTGTAACCAGAAATGGATTATCCCTTCCACAGTAAACGCAATATTTCTCGATACCAATGATTCCAATGACAGGTTCATTTTCAGAGATATCGAATCATACGAAATTATAATTTTTACTTTCCCTGCAATACAGGGTAATGTATAGGAAAAGGATTGGAATCATGCCGAAAATCGCAACTCCAGTTTTCGACGGATCGACGCGTTTTGGGACCTCTAGAATACGAAAATACTAGTTTTAGTTTGATGTCGGTGTGAGTGTATGTCTGCGCAATGTATGTATCCACTCTAACTCGAAAACGAATGGATCAAATTTCTTGAAATTGGGTAGGTAAGTAAGGCTCTTAGGCGTGACCCTGGCGCTGATTAGATTTTAGTACGATTCGGAAAAGAACAATCTGCCTCTTTTTACGAAATGGCCCTCTAAAATCTAAAAAAAAAAGACTACGTATGTTCAAATGTATCCATTAAATGCTTGTTTTATACGTCATTTTTGACGAGAAAAGGAATAAGAGCAACTCTATTACTCTAGGACTGACCGTTCTCGAGATATTTGAGAATTTTCGTATTTTTGTTAGGCTGCCTTTGGAAAAATGTCCAATTACCCAATAAAAACAGAAATTGAATTAAAATGCAAATTGAGTGTTATTTTGTGCAATTAATCTCAATTTAATGAATTATTAAAAAAATAAGGAAAACATGAATTTGAGTCTGCAGAGAAAGTCATGTGCTGCCCACATCATATATTTTTTTTATTGTTTCACCACAAAATCAAAACTTGTTAAACTAACGTCTCGAACACCTTATCTTATCGACCCCATTCTGAAAAGAAAAAAAAAAGCGAAGAATCGCTTCATGTACGCCCCCCACCCCAAGATTCTAAGGTGGAGAGCATGTGTGTCTCTCGTCATTCGTTTTTACAATCCCAAGTTTCCGTCTACGCGCATGCGTCCATACCTTTTTGGTTTCGTTTTCAAGCCAGGTGGTCGGCGGTAGTAAGCCGACAACACAAAACATTTCAAGATGTCGGCAGGAGACAGTTCACTGACCAGCTAAAAAGGCCGTAACACCTGCACGTCAGGTAAGACAGACGGACGACGCGTGCCTCAAATTAGCTACTGCACTGTGACATCCGTAGATATCTTTAGGATATCTACGGTAACATCTGCGGAATGATTGGGTGATCATGACCAATGAGCTAGTAGTATAACTTCTGGCAGATTTCTTACTGTAGATTTTACCATCACGACATAATTTAACAGAGCAATAAACCATGTCTACACTTTGAATACAAAGTCGCCTGTAGGACGTAACAAGTGATTTTGAACACTTGCAAGGGATTTATTTTGGAGGGGCAGTTGGACACATAGACCTTATATACCTTGTAAGATTTATAGATATTCTAGTAGAAAAAGGGGGTCCCTACCCATCAGTATGGGCCGTGGACTGCCCTTTGAGATAGACTGCTGCAGCGGTCTATCTGTCTTTCCCTCATGATAAATTTCAGTTTGGGCAAAAAAAAGTATATTGATAGAATGTATGAAGATTGTCATCCCACTGCCCCACCCCGCTCCCAATTTACCGAATTATATGAAAATGTTTACACTCCTTTTAATCTCCTTTTTACACTCCTTTTAATCTCTTTCCTGGTCGTCCAAACGGCTGCTCATGTCTTAGGACGAGTCGGACGGTCTGGGTTTTCGACACTCCTTTTAATCTGTAACGCCAATGAACCCGTAGATATTTAGCAATGAGAAAGTTTCCAAGAAAATTAAAAAAAGAAATTGAGAAAGTTTAAAGTTTTGAGATTTTAAGCAATTAGAAAAGTTTCCATATGCCATAAGAAAGCTCTAATGTGTACTAATTTTCCAACACGATCAAAACTTATTAATTTACCAATTTTTTATTAAAATAACTTAATTTAATAATTTTTTAATAAACTTAATAAATAACTTAATTTAATAAATTTTTAATTAATAATTAAAAGCCAATTTTTTTTTCTGTATTACTATTATTTTTTTTACTATTTGTTTTACTATTATTTTTTTCTGTATCACTATTATTTTTTTTTCTGTATATATTATTTTTCTAAGAATATATTATTTTCGTCCATTCTGACGCAACAAGCAGCATCTGATGAGAATCGTTAATCCTTCGGTGCTCGAAAAGCCGACGCACGCGTGACTGAGGAGGGCAATGCGGCGCGCTTTCTAAATTTAGCGCGCCAGTTGCGTAACAAAGCAGTTCGATGGCTTCTTCTCTTGCGACCGTCCATCCGGGGGATCGCCCTGTCCCATGGCTGAAATATTGAGATGGAAGAGTTCTTCTACCAATAAAATCATGCAATCACTATGGATGGCCCGGTCTTACGACGCATTATTTTTACTTTTTTAACTGTGCATCTGTTGACGCCTGTTTTCGCCACGCGTTTTGTAGTATATATTACAGAGAGCAAGCACATGGGCACCTAACGTCAAACGGACAATTTTACGATTTTGTCCTTGCGTTTCCAAAACAAAATACTCGTTTTCGTTTGCTGAGCAGTATGGAAATTTTCATTATTTCTGTATTAGAAACGGCTACTTTAGTTTAACCTCTCATTTTAGTGGGACATATCTAAATGTATCTTCTTGGATGGATATTTTTAATTAGCCGGAAAATAAAATATTCACTTTCATTAAAATATATTCACACACACGTTTTTTTTTTAAATCGTTATATATTCCCCCCCCCTCCCCCCTCGCTCGCATATACACTGCAGAATTTTCTAGTAAATGTATACATCTTCAGAACTCTAGTGAGTGGCTACGGTAAAAATTAGGAGTAGTGTATATCAAGGTTATTATACATTCCCTTAAAATCACTAAAAGTGCACTTTAGCAAATGAAATATTTAAATATAAATTGTTATGTATATATATATATATAAATTGTTAATAATTGTTGGAATTATATATATATAAATTGTTATATAGTATTCTAAATAACTTATTTTCATCCCATTTCGACATTTAATGGGTTTAGTTTCAATTTTTATGGGCCATCATCATCCATTTACCATAACACGCTATGTTAAAAACAATGCCCTGTTGCCCTTACGTTTTTGCGCATTCTACTACGCAGGTTGTTTATGGGCGCTCGTGCCCATGCTCTATTGAGTAAACGCGTTCCTTCTTCTGTCACAGGGTTGCGCAATGGCCTGGCCTCTCGCCTTATAACTCGTTCAGTCGATTGATTATTTATAAAATTACCATTTATTTAACGTAAGAACTTTTTTTTTTTGTAATTTCGAAATTAAAATGGAGGACGGGATTTGCCGGAAATCAATAAATAAGCTTCGTATGTTCATAGATTAAAAATAGTCCTACATAGTTTCTTCTCGATTTTTTCTCACTCCTCCACCGTACGATTTCCAGGTGTTCAGCTTTCAGTAGGACAGGGGAGGTGCGTGTCCTAATCCCCACATTTGTGATTAAATGTTCTGCATTTACATATTAAAATTAGAAAAATCCAAAGTAACATTTCAATTATATATGTAAATGGCCCAATCTGATGTGGGCAGCGCATGATGCAATTTTACTGTGCTTATTTCGCATTTGATGTGCAAGATCTACGTCGCAATGTTTTTAGCGTTGTATTGTATATTTATGTTGGGACTCTTTTCTGAGTGAAAACATTTAAAACTATTTCTAAGTAACCAATTGACTCTAGTTACAAATCTAACTTGACAATTTACATAAATAAAATTGAAAATCTGTCTATTCTCATCATCACGGGAGAACGGCTGAACCGAATTGACTGAAATTTTGTGGATAGCCGCGGAGTACGAGCACGCTAAATCTGCGGATCCGAAAGTTCTTCCGGGAGACTAGTGGCAGGGAGAGGAGGAAACGGTCCTTGTGGATGTGGCTTCCACTAGTTTCCGGTAGGGCCTGATTATCGAAAAGGTACGGTAAGCACATGCTTCCCTTCAAAATATTCAATTGGGTCCCCAAATTGTAATTTTTTAAATGCAAGTTAATTATCAAATAGTTAGATTTAGATTTACACATGTTTTTAATGTCATTTGTCAAATATTTAGATTGACACTTTTTTATAATGTAAATTATTTGTCAAATAGTGAAGTTAAATAGTATATTGCCCATATAGACAAACACAAAAATATTTGGATTATCTGAGCCCAAATGTGTATTGCCCATATTTTTTTTTTACATTTAAATATTAAACTGTTAACGACAAAAGTTAGGGTGGCACTTAGTATTTAAGTTAGAGCTGATTGCAAAAGTAACCATGGACCACCCGTGATTAAACAATAAAAAGACTATGGTTTAGGAATTTTGGTACAAGCAAACAGTTTAAAAAATCAGTTGGTCGATGAGAACTGTTAGTTGACCAGGGTAATGTGGTCATAGATTTTTTCTAGCACAGATGATGGGAAATTTCTTGGGCCATGCTCACAAAATTAAAATGGGGTCTCCAAATGGGGATATGCATCCCTCAAATGGGTTGGTTAATCTGACCTTGGGGTTGGGTTCCGGTCTAAATTGGGTGTCACTGTCCCGGCCGCGTAAGCAGATACCTTACACCTTTGGGTCAGTCGGACAGTCCGGGTCGAAAAAAAAGAAAAGATCTTTTGAAAAGAAGGAAGTTTTTAGGATGATTCTACGGAAAAGCAAAGAGAAGAGTTGTTTTATCCATCTTATCCAGACCTCTCAGCGTATCCATAAAATCAACATCAACAAGTGGCGTTCACAGAGACTCATTGACACGCGACGTCGAAAGTTTTCTATAAATAGCAAAATCCAATCTCTTTTTGGTGAAGATGATTGCAGAGATGTCCGTTTATAGCTCGTCTGCAAATGATGACGTGTTTGTGTAATTCTGTTAGGGAGGGGGGGGGGGGATAATGTTTGGTGTGCCAAAACGAAAAATCTGATGTGGGCAGCACTTTCCTGCAGACTCATATTCACATTCACTTTATTTCTTCAAAGACTCATTATATCGAGTTTAATTCCATAAAATAACACCCATAATCATTTAAATGACACTGAATTGGCATTTTTAATTCAATTTTCGTTCTCATTGGGTAACTGGACTTATTTTTCAAGGTGGCTTGGCGAACATGCGAAAAAAATAAAATATCTCGAGAACGGCTAGTCCCAGTGTAATGGGGTGGGTCTTATTCTTTCTATCGTTAAAAATTTCTTATAAAACAAGCATTTAATGGGTATATTTCAGCTTTACAAGATAGTTGAAAAGTGTTTATGATTTTGTTCATTCTGTCTGTCTGCCCGTTATCGCGATAACTGCCGTAAAAATGACTTTATCAAAATGAAATTTTAGTATGTCGTTGAGGAGGTCTGTGGGACCTATGGGAGTATAAATATCACCCAATTAGTTTTGGACTGAACTCGGGTTGAAAAAATGAAATACATTGTACTCTATGGGACCTCATTTATCAAACATTTTTTAAGCGAATTTAAAATTCACAAATTGCTTCGAAACTTTTAGGAAATATTCAAATTATCCCCCAAAAAATATGAAAAAAATGTTTTTTAAGAGAATAAAAATTTTAAAAAATACTTCGAAAATTTTAGGAGATATTCAAATGATCCCATAAAATATATAAAAAAATGTAAGCAAAATCCATTCGGTAGTTTTTTAAATAAAAATTAAAATAATAATGACACCCATATCGTACGAAGAGATCACGTGACCCATTTCAAAATAAAATAAAGCATTCATCTTATGTTAAAATCGTGATTTTTAAAGTTCTTTTTAATTTATATTTTGTGTTGTATCCGTCGTAAAACCGCTTTATTTTTGCTAAATTTCTGTGCATCTGTATTCTGAAACAACGCAATTACACTATTTTTGAGTTTAATTGATTATCCAACTTTGATTATTTCTACAACGAAGCCTAATTTTCGTTTATGGAGAATGTAAACACAGAAAGATGTAGGATGAGTTGCATAAGAATTGCTAAATTTCTTTAACGCAAAATTATTTAGCTCTGGAGTCTGTAATAAAGCTAATATGAATGAAACATTCATTGATTTTACACAGAGAAGCAGACGATTTTTCCGATGAAGTTTTAAGCATAGAGTTAAATTACTTGTACCTCCATGGTTTTAAGTTTTTAAATAAAAAAAATAAATTATTGTATTATTGTGATGAATGAAAGGAATGGAATAAAAGTTTATGAATGAAATATTTACTGCTTTTACATAGACAGCCAGGCGATTTATATTTCAATGACGTCATTTTAGTAAAGTTCATTTTTTTATTTTATATTTTGACGATCGATTTTTGCGGGCCATTTTACAAAGAAAGGCGAGTTCTTCTTTTCCGAATCGTACCAAAATTTAATCAGCACCAGGGTCACCCACAAGTGACTTTCCTACCCAATTTTGTAAAATCTGATTCGTTCGTTTTTCAGCTAGGGTGGACAGAGGCCATTTCGCAATAAAAGCTCTTTTATCCCGAAGCTAATCAGCGCCAGGGTCACACACGAATGACTCACCTACCCAATTTCATGAAATTTAGTGCATTCGTTTTTGAGTTAGAGTGGATACATAGCTTGCACAGACATCACTCTAAAAATTGTGTTTTCGTATTATAGAAGTCCCAAAACGTGTCCATTCGTCGAAAGCTCGAGTTACGATTTTCGGCACGATTCCAATCCTTTCTATATACTAATGTATAGAGAAAGGGAATGAAAGAGAATAAGAAAATGAATAAGAATGAATAAGTAAATGAAATTCAAATGAGTGTAACATTGCAACACTGTGCGATATCCGAATCCGATGATGTGCTGAAATGAATACGATTATAGATTAGAATTGTACGAGCTGCAGTGGACTATGATTTTCGTCAATGTTTTGAGAATAGTAGCTGCTGTTTTGTGGAATGACTTTCGTCAACATTCTGTGAATAATATCGCTTATTCTGTGAAATGAGTGGAACATTTAAGTAATGTTTGATTGTACACTGTTACTGTTTACTTGTGAATAAATGTAAGTTATCCATAAATTTGGACTCGTTCTTGTATCCTGCGTATTTTTACTTTCCTTATATACATTGTATAAGGAAAGTATTGTGACGGGGTCGAAAATTCGAATTCGAGTTTTCGACGGGAGAGCACGTTTCAAGCATCCCTGATCACGAATCGAACATTTTTGAAGTGATGGCTGTGTGTGTGTGTGGGTGGGTGTCAGTGAGTCTGTGAAGACGATATCTCATGAACGAATGGAGCGATTCGAATGAAATTTGGTACAAAAATCACAATCCATGAATACTGGAAGCCTATTGTTTTAAAACACAAACGGATGTTCAGAACCCCCCTAAATTTTCGGGTTAAATTTTGAAAAAATCATCAAAAAATCAAAACCTTTAATAAAGTTACGCAAATAGACATTTCTTATGTAATTTTTACTTAGAAAACGATTGACATAAACTTTAGACCGCTAGCATGAACCGTTCTCGAGATATTATGCAATTTTCAAATAAATTTATCAAAAAATTCCACAAATTAAAAAATAATATTAACTATTAAGAAACAATTTCACTTTTTATATGTAATATCATGCGATAAATTGGGTAACATCGTTCTTGTGGATCTAACTTGTTCTATTCACGAGAAAAGATACTTTGAGTAATACTTTTATATTTGAACGTCAATAGTCGTTTATCTGCTGTAAGAATAACTTATTTCTCCGTCCATAACGCTTGGCGAGATTTTACGACGAATTGGGTGGAATGTCGCCAACTTGGTGACATTTTTAAATGTTACCAAGTGAACGAAAATCTCGACCAATGGATAAAAATGACGCTAAATCAATGAAAATGACGACTCATTGAAGAAAATTCAATATCTTGGAACGAATATAAGTATCTACTATAAGAATAACATTTTTTTAAACTGTGAAAATAGTAAATTCATCACATTATATAAGGAAAGTCATGTGCTGCCCACATCAGATTCTTATTATTCACTAGCCGCCTTTGGCTGATTTAATAAAGTTGTGGCTTTAGTCAGAGGATGACTCTCGACAGATGGTGGTTCGTGTGTCTGGGCTTGTTTTTGGTGATTTGCACCTCCTGCCCGCGTGTTCGTTCTTTGGGCGGCGTGCGGATGGGGTGGAGCGCTGTGGTTTTGGATCACGGCCCAGTGTCTCGGGTTTGCTGTCGCGGCAACTGAGCATCTTTCCCGTATACCTTCGGGTAGGGCGGTGTTCTTGTTAGAGTAGCCGCCTTTGGCGACCAGCCTGTTCGCTACCCTTGAAAATTCTGACCGTGGCAAACTCGTTGGCGCGACCTACCAGAAAGGTGTAAGGTAACTGCTTGGAAGGCCAGGAAGTGCCACACAATTTAGACTGGAACCCAATGGGGGAGGCATCCAAAGAGACCGTACCCTCCTTCCCCTACCACAAACCTCTCGGAAGGACTTGCAGTCCCACACGTTTAACGTGATCGTACTCCGCGTGAACACGGCTGCAGTTTTGGCAATGGCGGAAATCGAACCCGGGCCTACCGAGTGAAATTCCCGCGCGCTAACCACTGGGCTACCGTGCCATCCGCGACAATCTCCATAACTTTATTTTTATTCGGCAATTTTGGGAATCGAACCCGGGCCTACCAAGTGCAAATCCCGCGCACTAACCACTGGGGTACTTCACCCTCCGCGATATTCTTCATAACTTTCTTTTTATTCACCCAATTTAGACCGGAACCAAGTGGGAGAAGCATCCACAGGGACCGTACCCTTCTTCCCCTACCACCAACCTCTCGGAAGGACTTACAGACCCACATGTTTAACGTGATCGTACTCCGCGTAAACACGGCGGCAATTTTGGGAATCGAACCCGGGCCTACCGAGTGCAATTTCCGCGCGCTAACCATTGGGCTACTTTGCCCTACGCGACAATCTCCATAACTTTATTTTTATTCATCCAATTTAGACCGTACCCTCCTTCCCCTACCACCAACTTCTCGGAAGGACTCACGGACCCACATGTTTAACGTGATCGTACTCCGCGTAAACACGGCGGCAATTTTGGTAATCGAACCCGGGCCTGGTAACTGGTTGGACGGCCAGGATGTGCCACCCAATTTAGACCGGAACCCAGTGGGGGAGGCATCCACAGGGAACGTACCCTCCTTCCCCTACCACCAACCTCTCGGAAAAACATACGGACCCATATGTTTAACGTGATCGTACTCCATGTCAGTGGCGGAAATCGAACCCGGGCCTACCGCGTGCAATTCCCGCGCGCTAACCACTGGGCTACTTCGCCCTCCGCGACAATCTCCATAACTTTCTTTTTATTCACCCAATTTAGACCGTACCCTCCTTCCCCTACCACCAACCTCTCGGAAGGACTCACGAACCCACATGTTTAACGTGATCGTACTCTGCGTGAACGTGGCGTAAGTTTTGGCAGTGGCGGGAATCGAACCCGGGCCTACTGAGTGCAATTCCCGCGCGCTAACCACTGGGCTGCCGCGCCCTCCGCGACAATCTCCATAACTTTCTACATATTCACCCAATTTAGACGGGAACCCAGTGGGGGAGGCATCCACAGGGGCCGTATCCTCCTTCCCCTACCACCAACCTCTCGGAAGGACTTACGGACCCACATATTTAACGTGATCGTATTCCACGTAAACACGGCGGCAGTTTTGGCAGTGGCGGGAATCGAACCCGGGCCTACCGCTAACTTCCCGCGCGCTAATTTGCAATTTAAAATGACCATATGCTTAATTCCATCATCCTCATTCCATTGTTTCATTGTTCTATCATTTAAAATATCCATAAAATTAAAATATCCATTTAAAATATCCAAAAGTTAAAATATACATTTAAAAAATCCAGATCGTCCCATCATTTAAAATATAAATACAATAATTTATATAGAGCAAAGGCGCTCTATTCAGAACCGTGATGTCACCTCCACCTTGACGTCCCCACCCACCACCTTCCCTGCTTCAGCGGGGGAGAAACGAACGGAACGCCGAGAAATTTAAAATCATGGCGTCTTTAAAATTGCCATCCTGAAGGCAATTTTCATTATTTCTGGACCACATTCGACTTGTAAGAATGCCAGATATTTCAGCTTTCTAAAAATGTAAATTATTAGTCGAAATTATGAATACTTTTCACGATGCGAGAATTTAAAAACCAAAAATTGATTTTTTGAGCCAAAAGTGAGTTTTGTTTTAAAATCTTTAAAAAATATTAGAAATCGAAATTCAGATTTGAAATTGATATATTTTTACTCGAAATTCTCTGCTCTTTCCGATGGTGTAATTTGTTTTTTTCTACGATGTCTGGATCGTGGAGAAAAAAGGGCAAAAAGGGCAAAAAACGGTCGAAATCGCATAAAACATTAAATAAATAAAAAAATAATTAAAATTTTAAAAATCGGTTTTCACGTGTCCCCTTCCCTCCCCCCCGGGTCTCCGATTGCCAAATTTCGTAGCTCTCCGACGCGCGGTCGCGAAACGTATAGTGTATAAGACAGACACACAGACATTGCCTTTTATTATACTAGCCGCCTTTGGCGACCAGCCTGTTCGCTACCCTTGAAAATTCTGACCGTGGCAAATTCTAACCGTGGCACCCTCGCTGGCGCGACCTACCAGTAAAGTGTAAGGTAACTGCTTGGAGGGCCAGGAAGTGCCACCCAATTTAGACAGGAACTCAGTGGGGGAGGCATCCACAGGGACCGTACCCTCCTTCCCCTACCACCAACCTCTCGGAAGGACTTACGGTCCCGCATGTTTAACGTGATCGTACTCCGCCTGAACACGGCGGCAGTTTTGGCAATGGCGGGAATCGAACCCGGACCTACCTAGTGCAAATCCCGCGCGCTAACCACTGGGCTACCGCGCCCTCCGCGACAATCTCCATAACCTTCTTTTTATTCACCCAATTTAAACCGGAACCCAGTAGGGGAGGCATCCACAGGGTCCGTACCCTCCTTCCTCTACCAACAACCTCTCGGAAGGACTTACGGATCCACATGTTTAACGTGATCGTACTCCGCGTGAAAATGGCAGCAGTTTTGGCAGTGGCGGCAATCGAACCCGAGCCTACCGAGTGCAATTCCCGCGCGCCAACCACTGGGCTACCGCGCCCTCCGCGACAATCTCCATAACCTTCTTTTTATTCACCCAATTTAGACCGGAACCCAGTGGGAAAGTCATCCACAGGGTCCGTACCCTCCTTCCTCTACCACCAACCTCTCGGAAGGACTTACGGACCCACATGTTTAACGTGATCGTACTCCGCGTGAACACGGCAGCAGTTTTGTCAGTGGAGGGAATCGAACCCGGGCCTACCGAGTGAAATTCCCGCACGCTAACCACTGGGCTACCGCGCCCTCCGCGACAATCTCCATAACTTTCTTTTTATTCACCCAATTTGGACCAGGACCCAGTGGGGGAGGCATCCACAGAGACCGTACCCTCCTTTCCCTGCCACCAACCTCTCGGAAGGAATTATCGACCCATATGTTTAAGGTGATCGTACTCCGCATCAGTGGCGGGAATCGAACCCAGGCCTACCGAGTGCAATTCTCGCGCGCTAATTTAAATTTATAATGACCATATGCTAGGCTCTTAATTCCACCATCCTCGTTCCATCGTTCTATCATTTAAAATAGCCATAAAATTAAAATATCCATTTAAAATATCTATAAATTAAAATATCCATAAAGGTGTAAGATAACTACCAGAAAGGTGTAAGGTAACTGCTTGGAAGGCCAGGAAGTGCCACACAATTTAGACCTTAACCCAATGGGGGAGGCATCCAAAGAGACCGTACCCTCCTTCCCCTACCACAAACCTCTCGGAAGGACTTGCAGTCCCACACGTTTAACGTGATCGTACTCCGCGTGAACACGGCTGCAGTTTTGGCAATGGCGGGAATCGAACCCGGGCCTACCGAGTGAAATTCCCGCGCGCTAACCACTGGGCTACCGTGCCATCCGCGACAATCTCCATAACTTTATTTTTATTCGGCAATTTTGGGAATCGAACCCGGGCCTACCAAGTGCAAATCCCGCGCACTAACCACTGGGGTACTTCACCCTCCGCGATATTCTTCATAACTTTCTTTTTATTCACCCAATTTAGACCGGAACCAAGTGGGAGAAGCATCCACAGGGACCGTACCCTTCTTCCTCTACCACCAACCTCTCGGAAGGACTTACAGACCCACATGTTTAACGTGATCGTACTCCGCGTAAACACGGCGGCAATTTTGGGAATCGAACCCGGGCCTACCGAGTGCAATTTCCGCGCGCTAACCATTGGGCTACTTTGCCCTACGCGACAATCTCCATAACTTTCTTTTTATTCATCCAATTTAGACCGTACCCTCCTTCCCCTACCACCAACTTCTCGGAAGGACTCACGGACCCACATGTTTAACGTGCTCGTACTCCGCGTAAACACGGCGGCAATTTTGGGAATCGAACCCGGGCCTGGTAACTGGTTGGACGGCCAGGATGTGCTACCCAATTTAGACCGGAACCCAGTGGGGGAGGCATCCACAGGGAACGTACCCTCCTTCCCCTACCACCAACCTCTCGGAAAAACATACGGACCCATATGTTTAACGTGATCGTACTCCATGTCAGTGGCGGAAATCGAACCCGGGCCTACCGCGTGCAATTCCCGCGCGCTAACCACTGGGCTACTTCGCCCTCCGCGACAATCTCCATAACTCTCTTTTTATTCACCCAATTTAGACCGTACCCTCCTTCCCCTACCACCAACCTCTCGGAAGGACTAACGAACCCACATGTTTAACGTGATCGTACTCTGCGTGAACGTGGCGTAAGTTTTGGCAGTGGCGGGAATCGAACCCGGGCCTACTGAGTGCAATTCCCGCGCGCTAACCACTGGGCTGCCGCGCCCTCCGCGACAATCTCCATAACTTTCTACATATTCACCCAATTTAGACGGGAACCCAGTGGGGGAGGCATCCACAGGGGCCGTATCCTCCTTCCCCTACCACCAACCTCTCGGAAGGACTTACGGACCCACATATTTAACGTGATCGTATTCCACGTAAACACGGCGGCAGTTTTGGCAGTGGCGGGAATCGAACCCGGGCCTACCGCTAACTTCCCGCGCGCTAATTTGCAATTTAAAATGACCATATGCTTAATTCCATCATCCTCATTCCATTGTTTCATTGTTCCATCATTTAAAATATCCATAAAATTAAAATATCCAAAAGTTAAAATATACATTTAAAAAATCCAGATCGTCCCATCATTTAAAATATAAATATAATAATTTATATAGAGCAAAGGCGGTCTATTCAGAACCGTGACGTCACCTCCACCTTGACGTCCCCACCCACCACCTTCCCTGCTTCAGCGGGGGAGAAACGAACGGAACGCCGAGCGGAACGGCGAGAAATTTAAAATCATGACGTCTTTAAAATTGCGATCCTGAAGGCAATTTTCATTATTTCTGGACCAGATTAGACTTGTAAGAATGCCAGATGTTTGACCTTTCTGAAAATGTAAATTATTAGTCGAAATTATGAGTACTTTTCACGATGCGAGAATTTAAAAACCAAAAATCGTTTTCTTGAGCCAAAAGTGACTTTTGTTTTAAAATCTTTAAAAAATATTAGAAATCGAAATGGAGATTTGAAATTGATATATTTTTACTCGAAATTCTCTGCTCTTTCCGATGGTGTGATTTGTTTTTTTCTACGATGTCTGGATCGAGGAGAAAAAAGGGCAAAAAGATCAAAAAAAGGTCGAAATCGCATAAAACATTCAATAAATAAAAAAATAATTAGAATTTTGAAAATCGGTTTTCACGTGTCCCCTTCCCACCCCCCAGGGTCTCCGATTGCCAAATTTCGTAACTCTCCGACGCGCGGTCGCGAAACGTATAGTGTATAAGAGACACACACACACACACACACAGACATTGCCTTTTATTATATAGATAGACTAGCCGCCTTTGGCGACCAGCCTGTTCGCTACCCTTGAAAATTCTGACCGTGGCAAACTCGTTGGCGCGACCTACCAGAAAGGTGTAAGGTAACTGCTTGGAAGGCCAGGAAGTGCCACACAATTTAGACCGGAACCCAATGGGGGAGGCATCCAAAGAGACCGTACCCTCCTTCCCCTACCACAAACCTCTCGGAAGGACTTGCAGTCCCACACGTTTAACGTGATCGTACTCCGCGTGAACACGGCTGCAGTTTTGGCAATGGCGGGAATCGAACCCGGGCCTACCGAGTGAAATTCCCGCGCGCTAACTACTGGGCTACCGTGCCATCCGCGACAATCTCCATAACTTTATTTTTATTCGGCAATTTTGGGAATCGAACCCGGGCCTACCAAGTGCAAATCCCGCGCACTAACCACTGGGGTACTTCACCCTCCGCGATATTCTTTATAACTTTCTTTTTATTCACCCAATTTAGACCGGAACCAAGTGGGAGAAGCATCCACAGGGACCGTACCCTTCTTCCCCTACCACCAACCTCTCGGAAGGACTTACAGACCCACATGTTTAACGTGATCGTACTCCGCGTAAACACGGCGGCAATTTTGGGAATCGAACCCGGGCCTACCGAGTGCAATTTCCGCGCGCTAACCATTGGGCTACTTTGCCCTACGCGACAATCTCCATAACTTTCTTTTTATTCATCCAATTTAGACCGTACCCTCCTTCCAATACCACCAACTTCTCGGAAGGACTCACGGACCCACATGTTTAACGTGCTCGTACTCCGCGTAAACACGGCGGCAATTTTGGGAATCGAACCCGGGCCTACCGAGTGCAATTTCCGCGCGCTAACCATTGGGCTACTTTGCCCTACGCGACAATCTCCATAACTTTCTTTTTATTCATCCAATTTAGACCGTACCCTCCTTCCAATACCACCAACTTCTCGGAAGGACTCACGGACCCACATGTTTAACGTGCTCGTACTCCGCGTAAACACGGCGGCAATTTTGGGAATCGAACCCGGGCCTACCGAGTGCAATTTCCGCGCGCTAACCATTGGGCTACTTTGCCCTACGCGACAATCTCCATAACTTTCTTTTTATTCATCCAATTTAGACCGTACCCTCCTTCCCCTACCACCAACTTCTCGGAAGGACTCACGGACCCACATGTTTAACGTGCTCGTACTCCGCGTAAACACGGCGGCAATTTTGGGAATCGAACCCGGGCCTGGTAACTGGTTGGACGGCCAGGATGTGCCACCCAATTTAGACCGGAACCCAGTGGGGGAGGCATCCACAGGGAACGTACCCTCCTTCATAAGACAGACACACAGACATTGCCTTTTATTATATAGATAATTCATTCGTAGAACTTTTCTCCTCCTAGATTATGATATTTTTGAAATTTTGGATCTTCGAGGTTATAGTATTATTGCTTTCTCATGAATGGCCGATAGTAGCTCGCCGTGCCCTGGACATAATTGCATTTTCCTTCCAACGCTTTGATTAAAAGCGAGGAAGAGATTTCAACGAACTCTGATAGCTGGGAAACAAAAATTTTAATTATTTTTCCGCGGCCTCCTTCAAAGGAAAAAGTCGGCGCTTTTCTGAAAAGGTAAATTATTCTTTGAATTGGGTGAATTGAATTTTCCCAAAATAATTTATAGCGGCCGAATTCGAAGACACTGCTAAAAGAATTTCCTGTTTGGACGGTATTTCAGCGCACTTGAAAATAAAATTCTTTGCTGATCATATATTACTAAAATGTCTTTTCTAAAACTATAAGAATGCCACCACCCCCCCTTTTTTTTACTGTAAAAGTAGTCAATTCATTGTATTATATAAGGAAAGTCATGTGCTGCCCACGTTCGATTTTTTATTGAAGTAACGTTAAAAGTAGCATAAAAACTCGATCCAAACGAGTGATTTATTGTATCACGCTACTCGCTACACTACTTATCTTTAAAAATAGCGCGTTACACTATAAACTACTAGAAAAAGTAGTGACGACTGTAGTTTCATTACTTGTAGCACCCTACTTCCCATCAGCACCACTGTGTTAAATATTACTCTTCAATGAAGTTAGAATGCTACCGAAAAAGAATCCTACATAAAAATTTCATAACATATTATTTCTAAACTATTTCTTTTACCTAAAGATCTGAAACACTTCTAATTGCTTTATGAAAATGGAAGAGAGAGAGAGAGAGTTCCTCTTTAAAGTATCTATATTTAGCAAGAAAGCGAAGCAAAGGTTAAGGAAGACGTTTTTGATAAATTCAAAGGAGAATTTGAAGTAGAAAGTTAAGTAAAATATTTAAAGTGTTATTCGTTAGCATTATAATTCGGAGTCAATTATAGTAATGCATAACAAAATCAAGTATGATTGTCTATAACAAGGACAATTCTTATAGCATATCATAAAGTGGATTACATTTGTATATATCAAAATCAATTTTAATAGTGTATAATAAAATCAATTATAAATAAACATGAAAGATCAAACATGCATAAAGCATTGATTGTGAAACACTTTTCAACTGCAATGCAATTTTATTGAAACATCTCTAAAAGACGATACATTCAGCGGTGATATTTTTTTTAATGATGACAGTACTACAATAATTTATTTTACTTAGAACTTAAAACCATGGAGATAAAAGTACTTTCTAACTCCATGCTTAAAACTTCATCGAAAAAGGCAATGCTTCAATTCAAACGAAAAATTGTCTGCTTCTCTATGTAAAATCAATGAATTTGCCACATTCATATCACTTATATTCCAGATTCATATCACCTATATTCCAACTCCAGAGCTCAATAATTTTGCTTTAAAAGAATTCAGCAATTTTTATACAACTCATCTTACAGCTTGATTTGTTTACATTCTGCATAGGTTGAAATGAGGCTTCGTTGTAGAAATAATCAAAGTTGGGTGATCCTTTAAACTCAAAAATAGTGTCATTGCGTGGCCGCAGAATGTAGATGCACAGAAAATGAGCAAAAATAAAGGTGTTTTAGAACGGATGCAACACTCAATATAAATTTAAGAGAACTTTAAAAATCACGATTTTGACACTGGATAAAATGATGGAGGCCCTATTTTATTTTGAAGTGGGTCACGTAAGGTCTTAGTATAAAATGGGTGTCATTCTTATTTTAATTTTTATTTAAACAGTCACAGCACATATTTTGTTTAAATTGTTTTTATATATTTTATGGGATAATTTAAATATTTCCTAAAATTTTGAAAGAAATTTGCGAATTTTAACTTGACTTGAAAAATGCTTGAAAAGTTAGATCTCATAGCATTCAGTATATTTCACTTTTTCAACCCAGGTTCAATCCAAAACTAATCGGGTGTTATTATTCATTGACATTCCCATAGGTCCCACAGTCCGTCTCAATAACATACAAAAAATTTCATTTTGATAAAGTCGCTTTTAAGGCAGTTATCGTGCGAACGGACAGACAGAATGACCCAAGTCATAACCACTTTTCAACTGTGTTGTGAAGTGTTAAAAATGGCTATCCCGTCCGTCCCCTTGAACCGAAACCAGGAGCAGCTGGAGCAAACGAAACTGAAACGCTTCCCTCTCGCTCGCGTTCCCCCGCCACGCGACCACTGACGGCCCATTTTGTACTTGTCCGCAACAGACGGACACATCTGCCACGCGAATCTTCACCTGCCGGAGCTTTCCTTTCGGCGTGCATCCGTCTTCAAAAACTAGTTTTATCCCCGTTTTCTCCCTCATCGTTTCGGAAACGCCGGTCCCCGATTATTTCTTGCTTTCCTGAAACAAAGAGCCGAAATGAGCTATCCATTCAGCATGTTGCCGTCCAAAGGTTGATTTTTACACTCGAAGCTCAGTTAAATGGCATCGAGTAAAAGAGCAGCGGACAGGAGGCCACCCACACACATTTTGACATTTGCCCTACAGTCAATTATCACATAGGCGGCCTCCCTATTTGATTTTCCCCTTCCTAAAAAATCAAACAGATGTAAAATATCTATTTCAATATCTCTCTGATAATTTCATTGTTACTCATTTATTTTATGTTTTTTTTATTTAATTATTTATTTATTAATTTATTTATTAATAAACTGAGTAAAATTTATTTTTAGCAATAGTTGGTTCCATTTCTTTCATCCATGATTAGTCTTCTAAGTTTCTTCAAGGCACAGCCTGGAAATGTGTTTATTTAATTATATACATCCTAAAGAAAAGGAGTCCCAAAACAGTGTTGTTCCGAATACCCCCAAATTGTTAACCCAACGCAGTCTGTTCTGCCTCTATCCAAGAGACACAACACAATAAACACCTCCACTCATTTTAGTTGAGTCAGGTCGAAAAAATTGAGTAAAATTTACTAAATGCTTTTTAAATTCATTAGAAGTATTTTTGAAATGAACGCGAAAGTGCAGAAATGTGTCTTTTCAACTTTGCTCATCGATAGAAAACGTTTGAATCAAGTTAATTCGTACTTTCCTTATATACATAATGTATAAGGGGAGTATTGTGACGGGATCGAAAATTCGAATTCGAATTTTCGACGAGAGAGCACGTTTCAAGCATCCCTGATCACGAATCAAACATTTTTGAGGTGATGTCTGTGTGTGTGTCAGTGAGTCTGTGGAGACGATATCTCACGAACGACTGGAGCGATTCGAATGAAATTGGGTACAAAAATGACAATCCGTCAATACTGGAAGCCTATTGTTTTTAAACGTAATCAAATGTTCAGAACTCCCTAAATTTTCGAGTGAAATTTTGAAAAAATCATCAAAAAATCAAAACCTTTAATAAAATTACGCAAATAGACATTTTTATGTCATTTTTCCTTAGAAAACGATTGACATAAATTTTAGAATGATAGCATGGACCGTTCTCGAGATATTGCACATTTTTCAAATAAATGTATCAAAAAATCCCATCAATTGAAAAAAATATATTAACTGTTTAGAAACATGTTCACTTTTCATATGTAATATCATGCGATAAATTGGATGACATCATTCTCGTGGATCTATCTCGTTCCATTCATGAGAAAAGATACTTTAAGTAATACTTTTGTATTTGAGCGCCAATAGTCATTGATCTGCTATAAGAATAACTTATTTCTCCGTCCGTAACGCTTGACGAGATTTTGACGATGAATTTGGTGGAATGTCGTCAACTTGGCGACTTTTTGAAATGATGCCAAATTAACTAAAATATTGCCAAATGGATAAAAATGACGCTAAATCAATGAAAATGACGACTAATTGTCGATAATTCAATACCTTAGAAAGAATATAAGTATCTACTATAAGAAAATCATGTTTTTTTTACTGTAAAAGTAGTCAATTTATTGCATTCTATAAGGAAAGTTAGGTGTTGCCCACATCAGATTTTTTTTTTCTTTAAAAAAGTCCGTTGAAAGATTGAAGATACTACTTTTTTTATGCAAAAAGAAAATCTGAGCTATGTTGAAACCAAATGTCATAATTTGTCAAGCATTGAATTGAGGCAAAATGAAAGTATCCAATCTTTGTATGATAGCACCCTCTCAAAATTTGACATTGATGGATCAGTAACAGGTTGTTGGAGGAGTTTAGCTCCGCCCCGATGGGGACTTGCTTGTGTCATTCCCCCAAGGACCACACATGGTGGTCACAATAGATTTAGAGTATTTGTTTTGAAAAGACAAGGGTTTGGTTTGAGAAGATAACTCTTTTTTTTCCCCTTTTAACTGGTCTACAAACCTTTCGCTAAACTTGACATATTTTGGGGGAGTTGAGTTGAAACTGTAGAAAAGTCAATCTTTGAAGAAAATGATTTCTAATATAGCATGTAGTACAGTAAGGTTGAATTAAACAACGGAATGACCTAAAATTTTCATGAGTTGCTCCTTTTTAAGGACTAGTGTTTCTTTCAGGACTTTTTGGCCGGGGGAGGGGGCGAATGGAATTTTCTCTTTTCCCTACATATGTCTAAATACTGTCAAATAAATAGAAACTAGGTGAACATAAAATGTCTCATGTAGGTATGCACTGTTAAGGACTACTATATTGAGCAATGTACTGACTCCCTCCACATCCCGAAGTATATATAGATTTTAGTATCGCTGCAAGAACACTTGTACTTCAATAGCGAGAAAAACCTGACGAAACTTCTCCCGGGGATTTTTGTTCCGTTTTCATTTTCGGTCGGCAGATGTTTCTCGTACGGACAGCTGGCACTTGACACGCGCGCCGTCGCGAGCCGTCCCCGCGGAACCTTATTTCAGAGCCTTGCACATCATCTTTCCTTTTTATTATTACTTTTTTTTTCTTTTCGTTCATGCGCTTGTACCCGCAGACACAGCCTATCTAACTCAGTGCAACTGCAAGACAGCTGCCCCCCCCCCCCCCCCGCCAAATCCCGAAAAGTTTTAATTTTTTTTTCTTTTCTTTCATGTCTTAAATCGACATCTGCCACGCGACTTGCCCGGTGCGTTTTCCCCTTGACCTTTTTTCTCTCCCCCCTCCCCCCCAAGGGTGGTGCAATTTAAGATGTCAAGCTCTGCCAATTGCATTCGCTTTTATGCAATCATTATATCGTTTAGAGGTAATGGAAAAAAGCTGATAAAACGCGGACGGCAACAGGACATTTATCCTTTATCAGGAAGAGCCCCTAATAATAATAATAATAAAAAAAAATAAAAAAAATTACATAATTATGTGATTTCCAGTTCGTGGATATTTTTGCGCCAGATTACTTCATAAAATATCGTTTCTCAAACAGGTTTATTTTCATCTCAAACTAGGCATAAACGCGTGTCAAATATGTTGGGCACGCGAGTGCAATGTAAAAAATGAGATGTGGGCAGCACATGACTTTTCCTGCAGACTCAAATTCATTTCCTCTCTATTTCTTTAATAATTCATCGAATTGAGTTTAATTGCTCAAATGAACACTGAATTTGCACTTTAAATTCGATTTTCGTTTTTATTGAGTAATTGGGCATTTTTTTAAAGGTGGCATAACAAAGATACGAAAAAGTCAAATATCTCGAGAATGGTTAGTCCTAGTATAATGGGGTTGGTCTTATTCTTTTCCTCGTCAAAAATGGCGTATAAAGTATGCATTTAATGGATACATTTGAGAATACGTAGTCTTTTATTTTAGATTTTGGCAGTTTTTGTGGGAAAAAAAGACAGGTTTTTTTCATTCCCGATTCATACCAAAGTCTAATCAGCACCAGGGTATCCTACAAGTGACATATCTACCAAATTTCGCAACATTTGGTCAATTAGTTCTTCGCTAGAGTAGATACATGAGATTTTTGCGGACCATTTCGCGAAAAAAGGTGGGTTATTTATCCCGAATCGTATCAAAATCTAATCAGCACCAAGGTCATACACAAGTAACTTACCTATAAAATTTTATGAAATTCGGTCGGTTAGTTTTTGAGTTAGAGTGGATGCATACATTGCACAGACACACACACACACACACAGACGTCACTCAGAAATAGTTTTTTCGCATTCTAGAAATCTCAAAACGTGTAGATCGGTCGAAAACTCGAGTATGATTCCAATATTTTCCCTATATATTACCATGTATTGCAGGGAAAGTAAAGTTAATGGATGTGTCCAATACACGGCTTTCACGACAGTTCCCTATTGTTGGAAAACAGTAACACAAATTAGAGCTTTCTTAGTACTAGAAATCCTTGTAACCATTAAAATCATTGTAATTATTATAACCGATTAAAATAAGCATACCCACTTTCCTGTAATTCGTATGATTATTCCAAGAAATATCATGCTCTCTGTAGAAAATTGCGTTCTCTGTAGAAATATCACTCTCTCTGTAGAAAATTAAAAATGTTAATTCCTCGAGAATGGCTTATGATAATTACCAAACAATGGCATCCATTTATTTTTGACAACAATCGATGGACATTGCTTTTTTTTACTATATTGACATTGGATTTTTTGACAACAGCTTTGTTCGGAATTTGAAGCAGTCATTTATTTATTTAATACCAGCAATAACTATTCTCAAAAATATACATATATAAGTCAAAAAGCACTTATCTAGAGGTCAGTTGCAAATCCCGTTAAAATCAATACTATAAGTTCTCAGAAACGAGGTTCAAAATTAGATTCTGTTTTGAAACGATGTGAATTAAAAAATAAATCTGACGACTTCTGTGTGGACAACACACAGACAGACAGACACACACACACACACAGACGTCACGCTAAAAATAGTTTTTTCGTATTCTAGAGGTCCTAAAACGTGTCGATCCGTCGAAAACTCGAGTTGCGATTTTCCACATGATTCCAATACTGTCCCTATACATTACCATGTATTGCAGGGAAAGTAAAAATGACTACGACTAAAAAAGCCTTTGAAAGAGGGTTAGGATCCTTCAGCAGGGTATCCTAGACCTGAAAGTATAGTTCCAGTCGTGTGAAAACTTTGCGCAAACCATTTTGAGATTTTATAACTTGTTGAAAGAAGGTTTTTGTTTTATGCATTTGTTGGGGTGATTTTAAGGTCAAACAGTGATGTGAGGTAAAATCAATCGATTCTTACAATTAAAATTGAAAATTATATTCATTCTTTCTCATATTTGAATTTAAAAAAAAAGTATTGCAAATGGATATCGAAAATAAATTTTGTTCCTAGGGGAAGTATTGAGTCAATCGGCGTATGGCTGAATAAATATATCCGGTCGTGGTATTTTAATTAGTTTTGCCAGAAAGATAGTGTAGTTTTCAGAATTTCATGAAAGAATTTGCTACTGTTTGCAAACCAGTGGTGTGGTGTTCGGTAAAAATTGTGGTTCAGAAATGCATAAATCTTATATTGCTGTGCGCAATCGAATGAAAAACAAGAACGATTAATCATGCATAAAGCACTGATTATGAAACACATTCTAAATGAAATGCAATTTTATTTAAATATTTCTAAAATGCAAAACATTCAGAGGTGATATTTTTTTAATGATCACAAAACTACAATATTTTGTTTTACTTAAAAACAATAAACCATGAAGGTAAAAGTCCTTTCTAACTCCATGCTTAAAACTTCATCGAAAAAGACCATGCTATAAAATCGTCTGCTTCTCTATGTAAAATCAATGAAAATTTTATTCATATAATCTACTCCAGAGCTCAATAATTTTGCTTTAAAAGAATTCAGCAATTTTTATACAACTCATCTTACAGCTTGATTTGTTTACATTCTGCATAGGTTGAAATTAGGCTTCGTTGTAGAAATAATCGAAGTTGAATGATCATTTAAACTCAAAAATATTGTAATTGAACATAGCACATAATATAGATGCACAGAAAAACGCAAAAATAAGCGGGTTTAGGACGGTTGCAACAGTCAATATAAATCTAAAAGAACTTTAAATATGACAATTTTGACACTGGGAAAAAAGATGGATGCCCTATTTTATTTTGAAGTATTTTGAAGTTTGATCTTTTCCTGTAATATGGGTGTCATTATTATTTTAATTTTTATTTAAAAACTACCGAATCTATTCTGTTCACATTTTTTTTATATATATTTTATGGGATCATTTGAATATTTTCTAAAATTTTCAAAGCAATTTGTGAATTTTAACTTTACTTAAAAAATGTTTGAAATATGAGGTCCCATAGGGTTCAATGTATTTCACTTTTTCAACCCGGGTTCCATCTAAACTTAATTGGGTGGTGTTATTCATTTCCATTCCCATATGTCCCACAGCCCGTCTCAACAACACACTAAATTTTCAATTTGTTAAAGTCATTTTTACGGCAGTTATCGTGCGAACGCACAGACAGACAGACAGAATGACCCAAGTCATAATCACTTTACTGTTATGTTGTAAAGCGTTAAAAAACAGCTTGGTGAGCTATCAAGAATCCCGCAAATTTCGAGAACCACAGATTCATTAATAACGATCGAGGACTTGTGTTGCCACACTTGAGATTGAAATTGACAACTAAAGCTTTTTAAACACGACATTTACAACAAAGAATCTCATAGTGTCAAGAAGCTCGAGTCACTTCAAGGCATTTTCCGGGTGGTAGAATGGGACAAAGAGTTATTTTGTTCCTTGAATGGAGGTCTTTTGCTAACAAGGGCGTCATTTGGAAACAGTGAGCTGGCTTAGATGACTCTTCGAAGGTTCGGTATTCGTGTGTCATGACTGCCATACAGAATTCAATTACTTCATTTGATACGGGATCCGATGCAGAGGTTCCTGTTGAATGGGGTGGAAGCCTTCGTCGGTTTTCCTTCGGAGAAATGCAGCGTCGAGAAACAGCGTGGCCGCACATGTATTTTTTTTTTTCTTCTTTTATGTCAATTCCAGAAATCGAACGTTTTTCAAACCCTCGTGGTTTTGGGAGGAGGTAAGATGTATCGATTGTGGGGACAAAGGCTTTGAGGTCATAAAAATCTGATGTGGGCAGCACATGGCTCTCTCTGCAGACTTATATTCACATTCTCTTGATTTCTTCAATAATCCATCATATTGAGTTGAATGGCACACATTAATTATTTAAAATGAAACTGAATGGGCACTTTTAATTCAATTTTCGTTCTCAGTTGGTAACTGGACTTTCTTTCAACGGTGGCGTAGCGAAAATGCGAAAAATAAAAATATCTTCAGAACGGCTAGCCCTTGGAGTTGGTCTTATTCTTTTCATCGTTAAAAATTATGTATAAAACAAGCATTTAATGGATATATTTGAACATACGTAGGTTTTTAATTTAGATTTTGACGATTTTTGCGGCGCTTTTCGCAAAAAAAGGCAGGTTATTTTTTTCCGAATCGTACCAAAATCTTATCAACACCAGGGTAACCCACAAGTGACATATCTACCTAATTTTGTAAAATTGGATCTATTACTTTTTCAGCTAGAGTGGATACAGGAAATTTTAGTGGGTCATTTCGCAAAAAAGGCGGATTCTTTTATCCCGAATCGTACCAAAAACTAATCAGCACCAGAGTTACACACAAGTGACTTACCTACAAAATTTTGTGAAATTCGGTCCATTAATTTTTTAGTTAGAATGAATACATACATTGCACAGACAGACACACACACACACGTCAAGCTAAAAATAGTGTTTTCGTGTTCTGGAGGTCCCAAAACGTGTAGATCCATCGAAAACTCGAGTTGCGATTTTCGACATGATTCCAATACTTTCCCTATAGTATAGGGAAAGTATAGCAATACATGGTAATGTATTGCTTTACTTTGTATTGTAATAGCAATACATAGTAATGTATAGTATACATTACCATGTATTGCAGGGAAAGTAAAAATTTGGAGAAGCATTGCTCTGGGAAGGATAAGGATCTGGGGTAGGCCACAGTGGGCCGTTGTAATTAAAGATGATGATCTTGCTACTCATTTCAGAGAGGATAACATAGATGGCCAGAATCTGGAGCTTTTCCATAAAGTCGCCCATTTTATTTATGTGATGATTTACGTAATAAAGTCCTACCACCATGCAGGACTGTAGCCAGGTAGGGGGCTGAACATACTCAACCCCCTCTGATAGAAATATTTAATCTTTAGTGGTAAGAAATTTCATACAACATGTCATCCAAATTTTGCAAAAAACTGCTTTTTCAGAATTGTTTGTAAATTTCGTTTTGTACAGCACAGAATTAAGATTTTTCCGTTGCTAAATGTATGCTTATGTGGATGATCATCCATTTATTGACATGTTTCATTTAAAAATATTCAATAAAGTTTTAAAAATTAAATTAAGAATATAGTATTTAGGGTACTTTTGCGTTATTGCGCGTTTCACTGTTATACATTGCCACGTGATGAACCGTTATACAGATGGGTCATTCGTTATATAGACATTATGATTTTACATTATCAACTGATAAGTCATTACAGTCCATTTAATATTATGCGATATGGTATATTTAATTATAATTAAAATATTTTTTTAATGCAGTCAATTATTAAAAACTAAAATTTAACATTTTAGTGTTCCCTCCGCCTTCCAAGTGTTTTTTCTAAGGAGTCCCTCCTTCAAGGCTGTTGAGCCCCCCCCCCCCCCTGAATGTTACTCCAGCCCTCATGGATTCCATTTCTCGCTACGTCTCTGCTACAATGCTAATAACCTTCTGGTATGTCTTTATTGCTACGGACATCGGGTAACTTTGAGCAGGATGATTAGATAATAATGAGATTCCACGAAAAGTTAAATACATTAACATATGATAACATAGAAATTGTGAAACGAAAAAAAAATTCCGAAAATATGCTCTGAAAATCCGTAGTTGAGTTCTTCCATTAAAAAAAAGAATGAATTCTAAAAATGGGCTAAGTAGTTTCCCCGAACACGTTGTTGACAGCTGGGCATTCCAAGGGTCATCATTCGATTTTAAATGCGTATTCCGGTTATTCCATATTTTTGCGCAAATTTGTAAACAGTGAGAGAAGAAAGTTCGTTTAAGAGACGTTCGAGAGTAAGAACCTTCGTTTAAGGGTGAGCGTCAGTAAATTTTCTGCCCTATCCGCGCTTTGTTAACTATCGCGGCACACATATTTCGCCGAAATTCTGCTCACACAATTGCGAAATATTTTCTGAAAGATAAAATGCAACGCTTAAATTATATTAAAACTAAATTTAAAACCCCAAAAAACCATAGAATAAATTTTTTATTTTAATCCAAAATATTTTTGGTGCTGCCATCTGTTGTCGTAATTTAATTCATACCGATTATTTTTATTTTTTAATGAACATTTTAAAATATCTATTCCTTCTAATACAGTATTAAATACAACAACAGATCATATATAATAATGCCACAATCACGGAAAGGTAATTTCTCATTCTATAAATTTGATAAGGGATCTGAATGTACATCACTGAGGACTGCAGTTTTGTCTTCAAGTTCCTTTGTCTTCAAGTCCAAGTTCAATTACGTTTCCGTGATTGTGGCAATATTATATATGATCTGTTGTTGTATTTAATACTGTATTAGAAGGAATATATATTTAAAAATGTTCATTAAAAAATAAAAACAATCGGTATGAATTAAATTACGACAACAGATGGCAGCATCAAAAATATTTTGGATTAAAAAAAAATATATTCTATGTTTTTTTTGGGGTTTAAATTTAGTTTTAATATAATCTAAGCATTGCATTTTATCTTTCAGAAAATATTTCGCAATTGTGTGAGCAGAATTTCGGCGAAATTTGTGTGCCGCGAAAGTTAACAAAGCGCGTATAGGGCAGAAAATTTACTGACGCTCACCCTTAAGAGAAGAAAAAAAATCGGATGTGGGCAGCACGACTTTCCCTGCAAACTCAAATCCATTTCCTCTTTATTTCTTTAATAATTCATTCAATCGAGTTTAACTGCATTCAATGACACGCATCATTAAATGAACGTGCACACAATTCACACTTTTAATTCAGCTTTCGCTTTCACTGGCTCACGGAACTTATTCCCGAAACAGGCGAAGCGAAAATCTGAAATATCTCGAGAACGGCTAGTCCTAGAGTCATGGGGTGGGTCTTATTCTTTTCACCGTCAAAACTTACATGTGAAACAAACATTTAATGGATGCATTTGAGCATACATTTCTCTTATTTTAGATTTGGACGATTTTTGCCATTTTGCAAAATAAAGTAGGTTCCTTTTCTCCGGATCGTATAAAAATCTAATCAGCGCCTGGGTAACTCACAAGTGTATTATCTATCCAATTTTGTGAAATTGGGTCCATTAGATTTTCAGTTAGAGTAGATACAGGTCATTTTTTTAGGGCCATTTCGCAAAAAAAAAAAAAAACAAAAAAAAAACCGCAGGTTATTTTATCCCGAATTGTACCAAAATCTAACTAGCACCAGGATCACCTACAAGCGACTTACCTGCCTTCTGTCCATTCGTTTTTGAGTTAGAATGGATACATAGATTGCACAGATTGACAGGCGGACACACGTACTGACGCCACGCTAAAAATAGTTTTTTCATGTTCTAGAGATCCCAGAACGTATAGATCCGTCGAAAACTCGAGTTGTGATTTTTGGTATGATTCCAATACTTTCCCTATACATTACCATGTACTGCAGAGAAAGTAAAAATAGAAATCTGAAGGTTCAATTTCAATATTATATAAATGTGAATAAAAATATCAGTTTGTTCTGCTGTTGCCTGAAATTTTGGATCTTCAGACGTGGCCCCCACAAGTGTTGTTAGACATTTTCCCGTTTGAACATAGTTTGTTTCTCTGTACCAGTAAATGTTGATTTTTGAAAATTGTCGGAAAAAGCTGCTTTGATGCCGCGGCGTTGCAATCAGGGCCGTTGCCAGGTAGGGGTCAGAGGGAGGCTAAGCCCCTCCCCCCAATAAAGGTATCATCAGCCGCCCCTGATAAAAATGTTAAATTTTTAGTGGTAATGCGAAATTTCCTGCAACATGCTATCCAAATTTTGTATAAAACATTTATAATTCTCATAAAAGATTTTTTTTATAAATGACTTTGTTTTAAAGATTATTTTAATTGAGCTGAATGTGTGGGTATACTCATGGTCTATTTACTTGCATATTTAATTTTAAAATATTTAAAAAATTTTAAAAGTAAGGCAATAGTATTGGGATACTTTTGTACTATTGTGGGGTTCACTGTTATACAGAGTCAAATCAACTAATAAGTAGTTAAAAGTTAATATTAAGGGTTAACTTGTATTAACATTTCAGAATTTTTCTTTGATTCATTAACAGCTTTGCTACTAGCTAATGCCCATATTAAAATCAATATGCTATAGGGATTTTCCCATTTAACAAATATAAATATGCCATTATTTGTTAATAATTTATATGGATTGAAATATATAATAATAACTACTATGGTTAATAAATGCTAATGAGTAACCGTGTTTGGGGTGGGCCCCCTCCTTCAAGACTGTTGAACCCCCCCCCCCCCCCCCCCCCCCTTGAATTTCATTTCAGCCCCTCTTGAATGTTGTTTCTGGCTACGGCCCTGCTGTGCAATAAAATAAAATAAAACTGTTTAGAATTCATACTTACAACCCGCCAAAGGGGTTTTCCAAAAGCTATAATCGTGCCTAATGCCTAATTTATGCTGTTATGGCAGGGGAAGTGCAATCAGAATTAAAACATTAAATTTTAAGATCTTGCCTTTCAACATGAAAGGAATGGATTGAAATCTAGTGCTGCCATCTGTCGATAACAATAGCACAAATATTTAGAAATGAAAGGCCCTCTCAAAAGGGTAATATTTACTTCCTATTTACAGACGATGCTACTGGTTCGATACTGATTTACAATGCAAGACTGATTCGAGAGTAATTGCGTGGGCAGGCGTGACTTACTGGCGGAATTTTTCTTTTTATGAACTCTCCATAGATTTATTATTCCATTTTCATGGATTTATTATTCCATTATTATTAGCTTTCCATTGTTGGGAAATGAAATCCCTCCCTTTCTTCCAGTCCATGGTTACTCTTATTTATATGAGGATGGCGTGGTGCGGGAGAAGTTCATAATCTACTCCCCTCCCCCTCTTCTTATGAATATTTGTTAGCAAATTTGGAAAATATCGATTAATGCAAACATTTTATATAAAATGGCACGTTTTATTGAAGTACGCAAGCCTGAAAGCAGAAAGACTTTCGATTTTCTCTAGGACTGCTCGCCTTTCACGCACATTAATCGCAGGTTCAATAATGCGGAGGATATGTCGGCATGACCTTTTCTGAAAAACCATGAGCGTCTCTACTGAAATTGTGAGATATTGACAACGTGAGAAAGCCAGACCACACGACTGACCCGAAGGCTTATAGCAGCTATTTGTGTGGCTGGGACATTGACAACGTGAAATGTTTGATGGACATGCGTTCAATTACATTTTGTTGTGAAGAGAAGTCACATAAAAACGGATACTGATTGCCCGCGCATGGTTCCAAATTATTAAAGAAGAAAAAAATGGTTATCAGCAGCACCTTACGTGGAAACTGTGACGACTGTTGTAAGAAGAATACGTGGAGAAAAATCGAGAAGCTGCAAGACTCATTATCTTTCGCTCACAAAGAGTTACAGAACCGACCTTCACCAATGAACGAAAAAAGGTATGGAAACAAATAAATAAATTGTCCACAACAATCTCTCCTCGCAGTGTGACCTCGCTCGAGCGTTGCCACGGCCGCCTTCGAAATTCAAGGTCATCGTCTGCGTATCCGCAGGTCCGGGTATTCGGTCGGAATCCTTTGACTCCGTTCCGAGAATATGAACACGTTCTCGGACCCCCCCTCTCCCCGCATGCGTCGTTGTGGTACTGCGTATTTTACGTAGGGAATGTTGTTGAACCTGTGACCAGACTTTTTGGCGGGAAAAAATGGCGCGCACGGGTGGGTAGCAGTGGGGGTTGCCGTTTTGGCAGAATTTACGGACGAAAGACCGCCAAGGTTGTGAAATTTCTCAGTGACTGCCTTTGTGTGGCAATGATGAGACAGACACCTGGGTATTTTACTCAACAAGGTCAGCAGGTGCCCACAATTCTTTGGTTTAGTTCTTTGTTTGAATCAATGTTCAACTGACCAGCTGCTTGCTTACCTGGCATTAGCAACACATATCATTGTCAACACAGAGTCGTCCATACAAATTGCGCCCCCTCCCCCTCCATATTTGATTTTCTTCCTTTTTTAAATGTTTCATATCTTCCCTTATATATATATATATATAAATAAATGTGTATATATATATATATATATATATATATACGGGGTGATTCAAAAGTTCGGAGCAAAATCAAACGCTATAACAAAATATCTATGGGTCGGAGAGACATGCGGTTTGCAGATAAATATTGGTGGGGGATTTTGTATGGCATGAAAAAAAAAATAGTTTAAAATCTCGACACTAGGGGGCACTGCTGCGAAGAAAACTATGCAAGGTAATAATTGTGAAATGAGATATTTTATTTTAGCATGATTTGCAGCTGCAAGTGCTCAATGTGTCTACCACCACATTCCAGTACTGAGTGCAGTCGCGGTATTACGTCTGATACAGCATGAAACAGCATATCAACGGGAATGGCTGCTACCTCCTGCCGTAAGGGGTCATTCAGTGCTGGTAAGGATTGGGGATTTCCTCTATAAACCCGTGATTTTAGGTATCCCCACAACCAGAAATCACAGGGTGTGAGATCTGGGGATCTCGCAGGCCATTCATGTGTGCTATGCCTGCTCAGTAGGTGCCAAACGTTGACCATAGCAACTCCATCACTTGACGTGCCGTGTGGGGTGGTATTCAGTAATGTTTTTGTCTGATCCTAACTTTGTGTGAGCGATATGCACAAGTCACCTCCATGGCTTTATCTGCAGCAGCACCACCTAGTGTCGAGATTTTGAACTATTTTATTTCATGCCGTACAAAATCCCCCATCACGGTGAATATTAATCTGCAAACCGCATGTCTCTCCGACCCGTAGATATATTTTATAGCGTTTTACTTTTGTTCCCAACTTTTGAATCACCCTGTATATATACATATATTATATACACACACACACAAGGGAAGATATGGAACATTCCCCCGAGGGCCCCCACTTGAGTGGTGTTTGTATCCCCTATGAGCGGCCCTATAGACGGACGTAAACCGATAGATCTTACAAGTGTAGATACGCTAAGGGGAGTTTCTTCTGATATCCAACATAGTAGAACTTGTCAGGTGATCCAATAATTCCAGACTCGGGACGTGATGAGTGGACTTTGAACTTCAACACAACTGAAAGAATTGCTAGTGTTTTTCACATGTTTTTTTTATTTATCCATCAGTTGTTAATGAATGTGTGACGTTTATTTTTTAAATCTCTTTTCCTGGATGGCATTTCGGGTCTCTCCTCTAAAGATGGCGGAAAATATCGGAGATCTGTCTTTGACTCACCTGTGGGGTCTGTTTTAATCAGTTTAAAATGTTTCATAAATACAAAAATTCGCCCATACTTCTGTCTAAAACAATCTTTAGAAATAAACATGGAAGATTCATTTAACAGGCTCTCAAGATTGATTAAAAGTATCAAGTTTCGGAGTCTAAGAATGATCAGCCCCAACTTAGACGTTGAGTTTTTACTGTAGTATACGCAATTTGAACATTTCGTTGTTTGTACAAGGTATTCACTTATATTGTTTAACTAAACATATAAATCTAATTGCTTACTACTTAACCATTTGTCTTGCATTATCGCAGGGCCGTACCCCGGCAGGAGCCAGAGGGGGCTAAGTCCCCCCAAGAGGTATACTCAGCTCCCCCCCCCCCCCTTTTGATAAAAATATTAAATTTTTAGTAGTGATACAAAATTTCATTTAAAATGTCATCCAAATTTTTCATAAAAAATTTCTTGGAAGATTTTTTTTGTATATTATTTTGTTTTAAAGATTTTTAAATTTAGCTGAATGTGTGGTTATACTAATGATTCATTTATTTATATATTTAATTTAAAAATATGAAACATTTTTAAAAATTACGACAATAGTATTTGGGATACTTTTGTATTATTGTAGGGCTTACTGTTTTAGCACATTATAGAGTCAAAAACAACTGATAAGTAGGTAAGAGTTAATATTAAGCATTAACTTGTATTCACTTTCAGAATGTTCCTACAAATTATTAACAGCTTTATCAGTAGTTAATGCTTACATCAAAATCAATTATAATTATTATATATTAATATGGATGCATAGTAGCTATATGGATAATAATCAGCTCTTAGCTTGCAAATACAAATATGCAATTATTTGTTAATAAATTATATGGATTGAAATGGATAATAACTATTGTGGTTTCTAAATACTAATGATTAATTGTGTTTGCGGCGAGCCCCCTTGAATTTCAGTCCAGTCCCTCTGCAATTTCGTCTCTGGCTACTGCTCCGTATTGTCGTATCACCTAGTACCACCTGTAAGTGAAAGTGGGCCTAGCAAAGATTATTTCTATGAGTTATGTCAATCAGTCGGCAATTCCAAGTAAGTACGTAGAGGATTAGAATCCAGGAATAACCTGAAAACAGAAAAACAACGCCAACGTAGTAACCCAGCGATTTATTGAGGGGAGTGCCCTTTGACAAGGACAGCGAATAAAATAAAACTGAAGGAGCCTGTGTGCTCGATGTTTGGCGCGAAATGCCCGTTCCACATCAGAACACCCGCGAAGAGTTTTCCCGCCAGACACCTGCTCGCCACCGCGTTCGAAATCGCTCGCGCAGGCGCAGTTCAAGAGCCACCTGTCCCTAGACCCCAAAAAAATATTTTTTTCTAGTAGGGCCGAAAAGGAAATCCGTTCTATCTGAGTTGTTTATTTCATATTTTTTGTATATATTTTTAAAAAGAGAGTCGGCGGTACGCACCGATTGATGATCATTGTCATTGCGCTCTTTTTGATGTACCGCTCTTATCCAGCGTTTTATTTCTGCTTAAATTTTGAATGCATGGGGTTTAGAGTTGTCGGAAAATGAATTCGTCTGGAGAGAGAGAGCATTGCTCCTCCCCCATCTTTTGACGCAGGCGAGAAACTCGGACCGAGTGAATGCGATGCGTCACGTTGTTCGCGGATACGGAATGCGTTGGGGAAAAAAAAATCTTCCAACACGTCACTTTCTCTACAGCATTGACGAATTTCGATATTATGGGTCGCGGAAGAACGCCAATTATAGCTGAATATCGCTGAAAATCAATGTGTTGTAACCAATTAACCAGACTGCCACTCTCGCTTTCTGTTGTTTATGGAAATTTGGTTATTCCGAGAATCACTCTCTGTGTCGAAAATCCCTTCTTTCACTCACAGGCAATGGTGTCCAGTTATTTCTGGGTAAAAATATCATCTGATAATAGTGAACCTATTTATTTCATGATTTCCTTTCCATTTTATATCAAAAACGTGCAAAATTCACAGAACGGCGCATGTTCGCGTTATATAAATGATATGATTTGTTCTTAAATAAAAAATTACATTTTAAGTGACTATTTCTGTTTCCCCCCCCCCCTTCCCAAAATAATCCTGTTGTCTTTTAACACATTAAGGCTTTTAACAGTCTAAATTTTGTTGCGTTTGGGTTGTTGTGGTTAAAAAAACAAGAAAAATCAATCATGCATAAAGCAATGATTATGAAACACTTTCCAAGACTATCATTTTATTTAAACAACTCTGAAATGGGATACATTCAGCGGTGATATTTTTTTAATGATCACAGAACTACAATCATTTATTTTACTTGAAAACTTAAAATTTCATGAAAAAAAAATGAAATGTATTCAAATGACGTCATCGAAATATGAATTGTCTGGCTCTCTATATAAAAGCAGTGAATATTGCATGCATTACCAAGGATGATGATGATTTAAACTAAAAAATAGTGTCATTGCGTTTGGCGCAGAATCCAGATGTACAGAAAACACGCAAAAGTAAAGCGGTTTTAGGACGGATGCAACACCGAATATAAATTAAAAAAAACTTTGAACATCACGATTTTTACTCTAGGAAAAAAGATAGATGCCCTATTTTATTTTGAAGTGGTTTACGTGATCTCTTCATATTATATGGATGTCATTATTATTTTAATTTTTATTTAAAAAACTACCGAACGTATTTTGCTGAAATTTATTTTTATATATTTTATGACATAAATAGAATATTTCCTAAAATTTTCGAAACTATGTTTGATTTTTTACTTCGCTTAAAAAATGTTTGAAAAATGAGGTTCCATAGGGTTCAATGTATTTCCCTTTTTCAACCCAAGTTCCATCCAAAACTAATGGGTGATATTATTCATTTACATTCCCATAGGTCCTATAGACCGTCTGAATAACATATTAACATTTCATTTTGATAAAGTTATCTATATGGCAGTTATCGTGCGAACAGACAGACAGAATGACCGAAGTCATAAACACTTTTCAACTATGTTGTAAAGTGTTAAAAAAGATTCCCTTCATCTACCGTCAAGCAGTTGTTACGAGCGTTCTCCGCTTTTGTTAATTACAACGTAAACTTGAGGGTTCGTTTTACTTATGCTTGACTTATGCTCAACTCTGTTGCTAATTTGCGAATGAAACATATGTATCACAAAACTACGTAACATTTAATATATACACAGAATTATATAACAATATATTTACAGTTTCCATATAACAATAAACAGGAGCAGTGCCTGATTAACCCACATTTGGGGTAGCACAACACTATTTGAGCGCCCCATTTTGATTGGGTGAGTATGACCCAAGAAACGTCTTCAAATTAATTCCCCCAAAAAATGTTATTATCGTAACTGATCTGGTAAACTAACAGTTCTCATCAACAAACTGATTTTTTTAAACGGGTTGCCTGTACCGAAATTCCTAAACCATAGTCTATTTTATTATTGAATCACGGGGGGGGGGGGGGGGGGGGGTCCATGTTTACTTTAGCAATCAATTCTAGCTTAAATATTACCTGTCATGCCACCTTTTTTTTCGTTAACAGTTTACTATTTAAAATTAAAAAATATGCATGGACAATACATATTTGGGCTCGGAAAACCTAAATATTTCCTTCTTTGCCTGTACGAGTAAGATACTGTTTAACTTAACTGTTTAACAAATAACTTAAAAAATAAAAGTGTCGATCGGGGATGCCAGCCCCTTTGAATCTTTTGAAGGGAAGCACGTGCTTACCGTGCCTTTTTAGTAGTCAGGCCCTGCCGGGATGAGAACCTTACACGGATATTTCATACAGAGACGTTAGTAATCAGGCCCTCCATAAATGTTTTTGTGATTTCTCATCCCTATTTTACTTCCATTTGTATCACAATTGGTATCGGAGTGATAAATGTACTTTTCAATCTCATAAGCATACGTCTGCAAGTTGTTATGTATATACAATCTTTATTTTTTTTTAATAAAATCTGATGTGGGAAGCCCATGACTTTTCCTGCAGACGATCTCTTTATATTTTCAATAATTCATTATATTGAGTTTAATGGCACAAAATAATGATTTAAAATGACACTGAACTTTTAATTCAATTTTCGTTCTCATTAAGGAACTGGACTTTTTTTTTTCAAAGGTGGCGTAGCGAACATGCGAAAAAACTAAAATATCTCGAGAACGGCCAGTCCTAGTGTAATGGGGTTGATCTTATTCTTTTCGTCGTTAAACATGACGTATAAAACAAGCATTTAATGGATATATTTGAGCATAAGCCGTTTTTTATTTTAGATTTGGACGATTTTTACAGGCCATTTCAGAAAAAAAGCAGGTCATTTCTTTCCCGAATCGTACCAAAATCCAATCAGCACCACGGTGACTCACATGTGACTTATCTACCCTATTTTGTAAAATTGGATCCATTCGTTTTTCAGCTAGAGTGGATAATCTACTTTATTATTTAATCACGGGTGAATGTTTACTTTTGCAATGAGTTCTGACTTCAATATTAACTGCCACGACACCTTTTTTAAATTAAAAGTTTCCATATTTTACTTTTAATTTTAAATAGTAGAGTGTAAATATGGGCTCAGACGACCCAAATATTTCCTTCTTCGCCTATACGGGCAAGATACTATTTAACAAATAACTTTAATTTCAAAAATAAAGTGTCAACGGGGATGCCATTTGGGGGTCATGCTCTTTCCTTCGCTACCAGTTTGTAGAAGAGTCCGTTCGTAAATGACCCATTTCGCATCTTTCCACTCTTTCGATGGCCTTCCCCGAAAAGGGAATATCTTCGCAAGATGGCTGACAACACAGCTTCTTTCAGTCTCTTCCAAAATGGAAGACGTGCCACCTCTTTACTCCCCTTTCCAGTCTAATCGTTGTCCAACGACGACTGGAAAGTCTATATCCTACACCCCCGTAGTGGGAAATTCCCACCATGCTCTCTTCACCACATTCATTTATGAACCAGTGACAGGATCAAACCATCAACCACAGCAATATCAAATTCATATTTTACGCACTATATCACTAGTACGATTCCAGGAAGGCTGCAAAGTGTGGCTGTTGAACCCTTGGCGACGACCAGAATTTTCGCCAAAACTGCAAAACAATTGGAAAAGACCCTACGTCATAACGAAAAGAATAAACAGTGCTTTTTATCGAATCCAGAAATCGACTTCGACCCAGCCAAAAGTCGCTCATATCGACAGATTGGTCTCATGTTTTGAACCACAGTGTTGGTCACATAATGTTTGGACTACAACATTGCCCGCGATGTGCAGTGGTTGGGCAGGAGGCAGTGTTACGAACGTGTAGTATTCTCTCACTGGCGTCCTCCGTCTTGTCTTTCGTCTCTATCGCAGACCAAACGATGTCATCGGCGTATTCTCTCCAGAACACAACGGTACGAATATTCTTTCCCTGATGTTACGCTATGGCTTCTAGAATTTCGAGTCAGAAGAAGAGTTTTCATATTTGGAAATCGCCCATTTGGTGAGTCCCCGAATGTTCCAAAAACTTCACGAAACAAAGATTTTTCTAGGAGATATTAGATAATTCTGGAAATTTCTACAGAGAGATTTCCAGAAGTTTCTATCGAGAGACTATAAAAAGGACTCATCCCCAGTTGACGTAACACACACACACATATATATATATATATATATATATATATATATATATATATATATATAATGTCAGCGTGGTGGCCGAACGGTCAAGGCGAGTGTTTCCAGCGATTGATCGGCCGGCGCGTTGTGGGTTCGAGTCCCACGTAAGACATGGATGTTGTGTGATGTGGGCACAGTGTGTTCCGCCCCCTCTGGTGCGCCTGGGGCAGCGTCCTAGGACGGCGAAATGGTTCACGATTGCGGCCGAATATAGGGCGAATGACGAAGAATCTAGTGCCTGGCCATTGGAAATAAATATATATATATATATAATGTAGAAATCACTCAGAGAAGAGGATTTTTAGCTGAAAATATCCCTTTATTAAGATAACAATACTAGAACACAATTTCTTATAGTGACCGTCGGGGACTATCTCGCAAGAGATGAAATCTGCTGTAGTTTTACACATTTATAGCGAAGGGGTGGAACTGATGACGGCATGGGAAACATGTGATCCTCGCGTTTTCTATACTTCAAAAATGGGATGGGGATGCAGTTTCAGATGACTAAGTTTACGTAGTTGTTAGGCTTAGTAACCATATGTAGTATTGTAGAACAAAGGAGGAAGTACGGACAGTCTTTGTGAATATTAATACCGTGGGATAGAATTCAATAAACGCATGACATGAGATAGGAATTTGGAATAAGAATTATGAAAGAAAAAGGTACGTTAATAGGGGGAACTTCATAAATTGATTAATTTGATTGTTTTTAGTATGTATTCACATTTCGCATTATGGAATATTTTGGTTTGAGTTCACTCATCGCTTTTATGAATTTTCCTACGGATTATTGCTATTCTTGGTCGGTTTTCAAACTCGATATCAAACTCTTTTTATGTGTGTGTAGTGCTGACATCTCTCGGCAGGCAAATGGTTTATTCTGTTTTTTGTGTTATATATTTCTGAACCTTTATGCTAGCCCAGACGTCAATAAATTTTATTGCTTATTTTTACATTTTAAGCAAGACATGTATTTCCACTATATGTGGCCCCCTTTTGCCTGCAGTTGCAGGGATTCAGTCAGACACGTACGTATTAATAGCTTTGCATATCTTCCTTTCCGGATGATTATGGCTCCATTTGTTAACACTTCGAATGTTTAAGAATACTACGCATGAAAATCTCTTGTAGATCCTATCTACGATTTTTATGTAGCTCTCCGAAATTTCGTTTCACTCCTTTAATTATGGTATTAGTAATAATTAGAAATTCGTACCTGACAAAATAGTTTTTAAAGAGGTTTATATTGGGAATTTTAATTTAAAATTCGGTATGCAAATTTTATTCATTATCTAGTGTTCGGTCTATTATTATTATGAATTGGGATAATTATAGATCGAAAAACATTGACCAATTAGGCGTTATAGGCGATTTGGAAGAATACCATAACAACTCTCAATCTAAATCTTATTCCTTCAATAGATGTAACAATAATAGGTTGTTGTTGATGTTGAAACCCAGACCGTCCGACCTACCAGAAAGGTGTAAGGTAACTGTTTGGACGGTCGGGAAGTGCCACCCAATTCAGACCGGAACCCAGTGGGGGAAGCATCCACAGGGACCGTACCCTCCTTCCCCTACCACCAACCTCTCGGAAGGACTTTCGGACCCACATGTTTAACGTGATCGTACTCCGCATGAACACGGCGGCAGTTTTGGCAGTGGCTGGAATCGAACCCGGGCCTACCGAGTGCAACTCCAGCGCGCTAACCAATGGGCTACCGCGCCCTAACAATAATAGGTGTAAAACTTGTCCTTATGCTGACCCATTACAAATTAATAATAATTCCACCTCACAAAAATTCTGTAAAGTTTTTAATTGTATTTACAAACTCAGTTGTACAATTTGTAACTTATCTTACATTGGCCAAACCAGCAACCCTTTACATCTTAGAATGAATGTCCACAGGGATCACATATTAAAACATTTGACCATAAAGTTTTTAATGATCTCCCAACTAAAAATCAATTTGAATATCAGCACTTTGCTACCAACGGATATAAAAATGTATCCCTTCATATTTTAGATATTAAAATTTCACTAACTGATAGATTAGTATTTGAAAATTATTATATTAAAAAACACAAAACTCTGCTCCCCTATGGCTTAAATCAAATATATAATAATAATAATGTGGTTAACAATAGTTTTGAACACAATTCCAATAAATCTTCAGTATGTAAGCAACTTTTTCAGTATTCAAAGTCATCAACTCCTAGTAGAAAGCTACATAAGCATGGAAAAGGAAAAAGTAACTTAAGTAATATTATTGATTACAATGCAGATATATTGAAATTACAATATAATTATTCTCAAACTTTCTAATTCCTACCAATTAGAACTTGGTTATATAAAGTCAGAAAATGCAAATTAAATACTGTTTATGCTTACTGTTTAAAATTAAAATTAACTATTGAGCATTTTAAACATTTGTTTTATGATTTGCTTCTTTCTCGTACAAATTTTTTAAATTTCCACCTACACCATTCACCTAATCCACCTACTAAAATTGCTTTAATAATTTATTTGCAAAACATCATCACTTGTTACCTGTAAATGATATCAAAATACAAAAATCTTTGAAATATAATTTACCAATTGGTAGAACTATTTACAATTACAATGAAGTTTCCAGGTCATTAAACTCCGATAATTTTATATCATGTGTATGCAGTGATAAGAATCTTACACCTTATGTCAACTCATCTCATGGACACATTATTACTGGGGATCTCAGTATAGTTCAGGATAATATATTTAGGGATATTATGAATAAAGGATCTAAATTTCGCATTTCATTCTGCCATCACTCCAAACTTCTTCTACAGTCTTTATCTTTTGATTTTGATAAATTCATATACCAACAGACTTGTTCACATTCCATTCCTATTGAAGCATTCCATCTATAGAAGTATACTACCTTACATCTTCTTGAAAATGTTATTATAAATATTAAATTTACGAGGCCTAATTATTCTTATAAACAACTCCTTTCTGCTATTAAAGAACTACAACAACATTTTGTCATAACTTATGTAGGTAGATAAAGCTTCTAATAATTATGCCATTATTTGTAAAAAAATATTATGTTTCTCTGTTATAAAATCACTTAAAAAATATTCATATTTTTAAACCCATGAATAATCAGTCTATCAAAATCCAAACTGAAATGTTCAAATTATATACACAATTAAATATTAATTGTAAGTTTTATAAATTTCCATATGTTACTTTGGTTCCTAAATTCCAAATCACCTCTCAGTTTTAGACCGGTTACTTGTGGACATAATACCTTTACCACTACAGCTAGTAAGTACTTGCTAAACTGTTTAAATAGAATTAATGGATCTCTTATATTTAAGAATTCAGGCTATTTCATATTGAACAATAGTTTTGATATAGTTAATCACCTTAGCAAGCTTCCACATATTTTTGGTTTCCATACCTCTGATTTTAAAGACTTATTTAATAATATTGATATTAAAGATTTATATAAATTTATTATCACTCTTTATCATGATTATCAATCTTCCAATAATGTTCCATTTAGTGTCAAAAACTTTCCTATGCTATTGTACTTTGTGTTATACAATATTTATGTTATCCAAGGTGATAACATATATTTACAAACATCTGGTGTACCTCAAGGGGGCTGTAACAGTAGTATTCTAGCTAACTAATATATTTATTATTATGAACGTCATTTTAACTCTAATTCATATATTATATATTGATATGTAGATGACTTAATTTGTATTATCATTGATGATTCCTATCCCATTAATATTGATTTTTACCCTTCTAACCTAGAATTAATCCCTAATGAGCCTAGTGTTAGTCAAACTGTAAATTATTTAGACCTAAATTTAGATACCCTCAATGATCATGTTATCACCAATCTATATGATAAAAAAGATTCTTATAACTTCGCTATTATAAAGCAGCTATCATATCGATCTTGTAATTCTATTCAATTGTTTAGAAACATCATTTTAAACCAGCTATTTCAAATACATTGACTTTCTGACCCTCAGTTTCACTTTCTCCACATCCATAATCTTAAACGCATTTGTCAAAATGACCACTATCCGGAAGTATTTGTAAATAATATTATTAATAATTTCAAATACACCACGTAATAATTTTACAAATGCATTATTTATCCTTGATTGGATAACTCTTTTTTGTGAATTTCACCTACTTACCACTAGACCTTATCACCTACTTACCACTAGACCGTAGTCTGATACGGCTTACTATATTTTTGAAAGACTACTTTCCATTTGTCCTGAGTCCTATACTGCTTACTATTTTGGAAGTCTTCATACACATTATTTTTCGTTCAAGTGTATTCATTCCGGTGTCTACTCGCTATGACGAATAGATGTAAAATGCTCTGTCGAATGTTCTCCTGCAAACATGTAGACTCCCACGTGGTGGCTGTGCCTGTGAGTTAATATTTTTGTTTTTTATTTCTGGTTTAGGTTAGGACAGGTCCAATGGTGTCCATAGGTAAATACTATCACCATTGTCAGAAACTGGCTAATCTATCGGTTTTAACTCGAATTGTATGGCTGTCCTGACGAGAATGCAATTTCGAAGTAACCGCCGTTTTTTATGTAGTTTCAGTTTATTGTTCTCCATGTCTTGATCTTCAATCTTGAGCTATTTATTATTGCCTTTTCTCATTTTTGCCGTGTTTGCTTTTTTATTTTATATATATATATATATAAAATAAATATATATATATATATATATATATATATATATATATATATATATATATATATATATATATATATATATATAAAATAAATAAATATATATATATATATTTATATATATGCCTTTTTAATTATTGATTTTGCATACTCATCTTCCCCTCAGTCCCTTTCCATTATAGTGATAAGTTACCTTCTATTTTTATCCTTAGTCTTGGTCTATAGCTACTTATTTCTAACAGATATGCTAGAGATGGGTTTTTTCGTACTTACCGTAGTTTATGCATAGTTTTCGACTAAAAATTTCAATTTTTATTTATATATATATATATATATATATATATATATATATTAATTAAAATAACAAAAACTAAAGTGCAAGAGTGTGAATCAGTAACCACAGTATCTAACCGCGAGCAAAATAAAAGCGTGTGTGAAAAGCAAAAAGCAACGAGGAAGGGCCGAAAAAGCAGAGCACGGAGAGGCCAGGACAAGGAAAATATATTAAAAAATAGTATATCTGCCAGAAACGTCTTCAGGGGCACATTCTAGACAGATATACTAAAATCCGTTGTTTCTATGATTGCATAAAAACACGTGGTTAAAATATTATGCAATCTGTGCCCAACAACGGAATAACAGAAAAAAACCAAATAGGATAAATTCAATTATATAACATAAAATACCACATAAACATGAAATATAAAATATAAAATATAAAATATATATATATATATTTATATAATAATTTTAGTTTACTAGTATTATAAATAGAGATTGATCATTTATTGAAAATGGTCTCTAGGGCAAATGTGAAAATGAAATGGCTTGAAGTGAAAATTTGAAATTAAAATTGACTCCACGACAAGCTTAAGAAAATTATAAATATAACTCATTTTGTTTGTCTTCAGCTTGATGACTAGAGGTTTGCATTTTTATTTTACACTTCATTGATGATTCTCTATTTGATACTTTTATTTGTAAGCCATTTTGTAATGTTGGGGTTTTTTCAGTTGATACTTCTCTCTATTTATTAAACTTTTATTATTATTATATATATATATACAGTAGGTGCCGCTTAATGTGATCGCTTTGGGACAGATACTATTTGATAACAATAACCGATTGATAACAATAAACAAAAAGTATCAGAAACATAAAATTTTTATTTTAAAAGGTTAATATGTACTGTATTTTTGCAGCTACTACAAATTTAAAAGACAACGATTCACTCAAACACTATTTTAAACAAATCTTTAAAATAGGTCAATTAAAAAAAAGTCTTCCAAAGTTGTCTGCCTTGTATTTTGTCTCAGCAAATTATTTATAAAACATTCATACCTGTACTGTTTGCGAAAGTCCCCCAGCAGTGCCTCTGTGTTGCACCCCGAGTCCCAAACCACGGAGAGCCTCTCTCATTTCAGTAGCAGTTGGAGGATTCTCAAAAAGGTTTTCAGCTTCGACCTCATCTTCATCTGATGCTTTTTCATCGTTTTCTTCGATAGAACAAGATACAGCTCGGCATACATCTTCATCAGTCATTGTTGTAGCCACTTGGGCGTTCTCATCTATAGACATCCATTCTGCAAAGTCATTTTCAGTCATGTCGGATTGTACGAGTACTGTTTCATCGAATTCCGGTACAGCCATACCTTCGTCCTCTTCAACGAACCCACCGTGCGAGAAACAGTTCTTAATTGTATTCTCGGACACTCGATCCCACGACATTGTCAAAAGATGGAGGACCAGAAGGACATTCGTCTTCTTTTCTAACGCGTTTGCACTCAGTTGTTCCGTACCTTCCATATTTTCCAAAATCCTAGTGCGCATTTATCCAAGGTAATACGCTTTCATTGCACGAATTATTCCTTGGTCACATGGTTGGATAAGTGATGTAGTGTTGGCAGGTCGGAGAATGATTTTGATATGCTTTAATGTGACATTTGCATCGTGGGATCTGCCGTAATCGATGAGTGCTGCGATATTGTGATCTAATTATTTGTCCCACTTTTGAAGCCATTCGCTGAATAGAGAAACTGTCATCCACGCTGTTTTATTGGCAGAATAATCAACAGGCAATTTCTTAACATCCTTAAAGTATCTCGAACTTTTGGTTTTTCCGATAACAAAGAGTGTCTTCTTCTTTCCAGTCATGCTCGCATAACAGAGCACAGTTATGCGTTCTTTTGAAACTTTGCATCCCTTAGAGCTCTCGTGTTTGAGCAGGTACGCATGTCCTGGCAAGGCACGAAAATAAAGTCAGGTTTGTCAGCATTGTAGATGTTTTCGGGTGAATAATCAGCGATTATTTTCGGCCATTCTTTGGAAATCCATGCCTTTGCAGCTGGAAAAGCGGAATCCTTTTTTCCCCATAGGTACGTTTGAACACAATGTTCTCCCGTTTTCTCCAGCGATTAAACCACCCGTCCGTTGCGACGAAATTTTTTTTGCCCATTCTAGAAGCAAGATTTTCAGCTTTCTGCCGCATTAAAGGACCGTTTATGCGTGCATCCTTTTCCCTAAAATTGGCAAACCACAGTGCCAAAGCCGATTCGACTTCTCCATATTTCCCAGTACGTTTCGCTTACAGTTCAAATTTGCGTTCAACTTCGCTTTATTTTCAATCTCGTCGCGATTCTTTAACATTTTTTTTTATTAATGGCTGAGAGATTTTTAGTGCAGCAACCATTTCTTTGACTCATCTTGCGTAAATTATCAAAACATTTCAAACGTCAATTTTGTCCTTAACAGTTAAATCATTGCGTTTTTTCCTTTGCTAAAATGTTTGACTGTCTGCAATAAAGTTTAAAATGCAACCTGACATAGAGGAAAAATTCTACAGCTTACAACAGTCCAAGCACTTTTCTTACTGATAAGAAAAGAACTCAACGCTTTTCCTACGCCCCCACTATTCTCAAAGGGGGGAAAAGTGGAGAGAAATCACCACCTGCAGAGTCGGCACCAAGCGCCGGGCGCCGCGGCTGAGGGATGGCCTTGCGGCAAATTCCTGCACGTGTCAACAAAAGGGACCCTATTTGGGGTTTTGGGGATTCTCCCTTTGCTTTTACGTATATGTAGTTTCAATTTTTGTTGAGAGAATGAAAAAAAAATCGAAAATGGTACACGGACGACGAAAGTGATAACAATAAACGAAGGCGCTGATTACAAAAACCGATTTTTTTAACATGTGTTAATATACAAGCGTTCGGGACTTCGCGATTCTGATAACATTAAACGAATGATAACATTATCCGCGATCACATTAAGCGGCACCTACTGTATATATATATATAAAATTAAAAAAAATATTCCTTAAATGTGTGATAAACACTATAACTGTGACTGCGGTACTCGCTATAATGGCGTTTATTCTTACGTGTTTATTTTAGATACTGTTTGGCCTTTGACGTGCATTGTGACGGGTAGTGTGATACAGTATTGACATGTAATTTTTGCAATTTTCGCACTGTATTTTCATATTGACAACTTCTGTATCGCTTTCTGGTCTTAGTGTTCCTCTAGGGATTCTGCTTTTCCCACATTCGCGATGGTGATTGCTTCGGGCATTTAGTGGTTTCTGGGAGTGTTTCCCGGGACTGAAAGCATGCTTCAACCAGGAAAAGGGGTCACAATCCCCCTTGACCTTGCTACTTCCCCGTAAGCACACCTCTCTCTCTTTTAATTTTTTTTTTTTTTTTTTTCAATTTTATATGGCAATAATTTTTAGAGCTGTATATGCGCCTAATTACTATATGCTTCTATATTTACTATTATCATTGCTCTTAGATGGTTTTTCACTTGATATATATATATATATATATATATATACTCATACACAAACACACTACGTGAAAGGGAAAATGAGGCACCAAGAAGGAGTGGGCAGAAAATATGCAAATTGCAGGGTAAACCGTAAACGCAGCTCACCAACTTATGTAAATGATGCGAAATGCGCAGTTGTCCCGTGCACGTTGAGTGAGATATAAGGGAAGGAACCTGTAGAATCGGCAAGAGTCGCGCCTGTCTGTCTGCCAGGGAAATCATTTTGTAATTTTCTTTGTCTCAGAGGAAACGTGTAGTAGCAGAGAATGCCAGGCTGCCGCCAACCGAGGCAGTTCTAACAGACACACGATTTCACGATGGAATGGTGCTCGGACTCAGAAGGGCAAGTTGGTCCATACGTCAAATCTTCGCGGACAGACACCTACACGCGTCCACGGTGCACCGGCTGTGGCGAAGATGGTTTAAACAAGGGAATGTGTCACGTTTGAGGGGTGCCGGTACGGCTACTGCGACGTCAGCACACGTGGACCGACGCATCCGACGGCAAGAGTTAACGGCCCCGCAGGCCACTTTGTCGCTCTTTTTTGCAGCATGTGCAGGACACCCTTGACGCTCCCATATCGACCAGGACCGTTATCCGCCAATTGTTCGCCTAAAGAAGACGTCGTTAAGAAGACATCCATTGACCCAACCGCGCAGACGCCTCCGTTTGCAATGGTGTCGGGATAGAGCCGAGTGGAGTAGCACAGCGTCGTGTTCTCATACGAGTTTTAACAGTGGCAGTCGCCGTGTACGAGTCTGGTGCCGAAATGGCGACAGGTCCGGCCGCATCTGTGGAACGCCACACTGCGCGACAACGCGGCATCATGGTTTAGGGCACCATCGCCTATGATAGCAGGTCACCTCTGATCCGTATTGAGGGCACTATGACGGCCCAACGATACGTGGATGACGTGCTGCGACAGGTGACACTACTCTTCCTTCAGGGGGTGCCCAATGCCATTTACCAGCAAGATAGCGGCCAACCACACACAGCACGCATCAGCCAACATGCTCTGCAAGGTACACAGGAGCTTTCCTGGCCACCCATCTCCCCTGATCTCTCACCAATCGAGCACGTCTGGAACGTGATTGGACGTTCCTTGCGTCCGCTGTCACCGCCGCGTTTAGAAGACGGACGAACTCTATCAACTGGTTGACAGGGAATGGGCAACCATCCCGTACCTAGACGTGTTGCTGCATGTATCGCCGCCCGCAGCGGTCTTACAACCTACTGATCAGACGGTGTTATCGTTTAGTGCAGTGTTCTTCAACCTGTGTTCCGCGGAACCCTTGGGTTCCACTCAAACGCTTTAGGGGTTCCGCGAGTCGATACTACAATTCGAATGTTCGACATATGTATGTATAATACAAATACTTTATATAGAATATTTATTTTCTTGTTTGAATTAATGCAAATTTATATCTTATATAAAGTTTTTATAACAAACGCAGGGACGCACCTTGTTCATAACATGCAATACGTAATATGGCACATCCCCCCTAAAATTAAATCTGGGTGTGCTACTGAACGAAGGGTTCCATAAAAAAATATCTCAAAAAAGGGTTCTGCGGGATGACAAAGGTTGAAGAACACTGGTTTAGTGTATAGGATAATGCATGTTGCAATAAACATCACTTATTGTTCGTTGCTGTCTCTGTTTGCCGATTTTCATCACTTTCTGCCCACTCTTTCTTGGTGTCTTATTTTCACTGTCACGTAGTGTATATAACACACACTCACAGCTGGAGAGAAATAAAATTTAACCTCTCATTTTGAAAAAACATTAAAACTAAAAAATATTTTTTTATTTGAACCGCTAGAAATTACGTATTTACTTACTTTCATACTTTTATTTATATTTTGCTGACTAGAGTCGGTATAGGGCCTTCCAGTTAGGTGGCTATGAGGTCCACCCACACCCGAACATTTCCGAAGAATGGCCATGGGATACATAACGGTTACAGGGTGAGCATGTGCTTTTATTGTTCAGAGTTTCATTTCACCCTGCGAGACCGGCGGGTGGCTTCGGTTCCCGGCCGTCCAACGAGTGTCTGTTTATTTTTTTAACGCCGTGTACGCATCCTCCTCTCGGTGTCCGTTCCGAGAGCGCTACGAGTCGGATGCTACGGCCGGACATGCGTGTGACCTTGGTCACGGGAGTCGAGGAACCCACGTGGCGTTCCGCGTGGAAAAAGGTGTGAACGGACTGAGCCGAGGACGTGTCTGCGCCCCTCCCCCCACCAGTCGCCGTTGTATGCAAATACCCTGAAAACGCCACTGCACGCTAGGCAGGTGCAGACCTGTATATACAGGCCGCTTTGCGCTCTTTGTAGATGAGCCGTGAGACGATTCGATAGAGTAGGTAGGACCAAGGCCTGCGGAAAAGTTTGCGCCCTACAGTCCCCTTATCTCTAAGCCCCACTATGTCCCCTTAGCTCTAAAAGATGATAAATAAACAAGAAAGATCAATCATGTATAAAGCATTGATTATGAAACACTTTCCAACTGGATTGCAATCCGCTGAATGTATCGCATCCCTGAAATGCGATATATTCCACGGTGATATATTTTAAATGATAGCAGAACTACAATCATTCAGTTTACTTGAGAACTTAAAACTTCATCGAAAAAGAAATTAATTTTATTCAAATGACTTCATCGAAATATAAATCGTCTGGCTCTCTCTATGTAAAAGCAATGAATATTTCATTCATACACTTTTCTTCCAGACTCCAGACTTAAATAATCTTACGTGAAAAAAAAAATTCAGCCATTCTTATACAACTCATCTTACGATCACTTGTTTACATTCTGCATCCATTAGAAGTAGGCTTTGTTGTAGAAATAATCAAAGTTGGATGTATATGTATGGTTGGATGTATATTTAAACTCAAAACTATTGTAATTGCGTTGGCGCAGAATATACATGCACAAAAAATACGCAAAAATAAAGCGGTTTTAGGAAGGATGCAACTCTCAATATAAATTTAAAAAAAATTTAAAAGTAATAATTTTTATTCGGAAAAAAAGATGGACGCCCTATTTTATTTTGAAGTGGATCACATGATCTATTCATATAATATGGGTCTAATTGCTATTTTAATTTTTATTTAAAAAAGTACCGAATCTATTTTGCTCAATTTTTTTTTTCAATATTTTATGGGAAAATTTCACTATTTCCTAAAATTTTCAAAGCAGTTTGTGAATTTCAAATTCGCTTAAAAAATGTTTGAGAAATGAGGTCCCATAGAGATCAATGTATTTCATTTTTTCAACACGGGTTCCATCCAAAACTATTTGGGTGATATCATTCATTTTCATTCCCATTTGTCCCACAGAACGTCTCAACAACCTACTAAAATCTCATTTTGATAAAGTTATTTTTACGGCCGTTATCGTGCGAACGGACAGATAGACAGAATGAACAAAGTCATAAACACTTTTCAACTCTGTTGGAAAGTGTTAAAAAAAGGAACCATTCAACTTTTTATAAGAAATTTGAGAATAACTGAAATGAAATGAATAAAAGAGAATGTCTGGCACACGTCCTTCTTACCGGCCGTCCAACTAGTTACTCTAAGTCCTCTGGACGAGTCGGACGGTCTGGGTCTTCAACACGTCCTTCTTAAGCAATCTGTTTTTCTTCGTCATTCCTGTACCACAGCTATCGAATTCTTTTAAAAGTTCGTAAAAAAGTGGAATTAGTTTTGGAATTGGGTTAAAAGATATATATATAATAGTTCGAAAATCCAATGATAGAATAGAGAGAAGTTGCAACTCAAAAACTCCAACATTAAAAAATGCCTAATAAATAAAAAAGTATCAAACAGGAATCATCAATCAAGTGAAAAATAAAAAGTAAACCTCTAGTAATCAAGATGAAGACGAACAACAAACATCAATGGAAAGGAATCGATAATAGAAAATCAAATAAAATCCAAGCATTAAAGCTTCACACGTGGACAAGCCCTAGGCCTAAATAAATGACTTGTTTATTTCGATAAAACACTTCGTCAAGTCCAAGTATTTTATCAAAATGCATGTTTCTGATATCAGTGATAGATTATATCTATAAACACTGATAACTTGAACAACATACATAAAAATTGAAAAATTATAGGAAACAAGAATACCTGGAAAAACACTGCGTATGTCTGATCCATTGGAGTCTTGAATAAAGAGACCAATGTTGCCAATCGCAAACAATAAAAAGTTGATATATATATATATATATATATATATATATATATATATATACAGGGTCTTTCAAAAGTCCGTATAAACTTTAAAAATTCATTAAAAATCGAAAAATCATCGCACTGAGATACTGTTTGTACTATAATTATTATCAGGATGGGTTTTTTTTTTTTTGACGTGAAAAATTTTTTTGTAGTTTAAAAATCACCTGTAGGTGGCGCTTACCCGAATACATCTTCCCGAAGTATGCAATTGAGGCTGTTATAAAAGAGCTGTAGATTCCTCATTGGATTCATTAGTAAACTGTGCAAAGAAGTTTTTGTGAGAATGTTAACTTTGATCGAGAAAGCCTTGTTAGTGAAGCTGTATTACGTGAGCGGAGAATCAGCATCAGATGCTTTGCGAAAATTCCGATTTAGGAAAGATCTAAAGAAAGGAAAAGTTCCTATCACCTGTTCTGGGTTACTGAAGCTTGTCACACGATTTGAAGAAACTGGATGTTTGGAGGATCGTCCACGAAGCGGAAGACCATCGTTAACGGACTCCCGTGCCAGTGCTGTGGCATCTGAAATTGAAAACCCAGCAACTGAAACAGCGGCTGGGACTAGCAGCGCTTCTGAAGCTGCAAGGCGATTGGATATTCCTGTATCCTCGGTATGACTTATCCTTCACGGTATCTTAAATCTGTATCCTTACAAATTGCGATCACTCCATCAGCTTTTACCGGTAGATACCGCACAGCGAGAAACGTTTGGCAAATGGGCTCTGTCAAAAATCGCATAGGAACCACAGTGGTTATTTAATGTGTTGTGGACAGACGAAGCCCACTTTTCACTGCATGGAAATGTGAACACACACAACTGTCGTATGTGGACGACTTTTAATCTACGTGAGTACATAGAGCAGCCACTTCATTCACCACGAGTGACAGTTTGGTGTGGCTTCACTGGCTCTTACATTCTGGGACCCTGTTTCTCCTTGGGGTTTAGTTCAAGTACTGGTTGGAAAACTTGCACGTAAACGCACAGCGTTATTTGACTCTTCTGCATGAGAAGTCGTGCCGTCCTTGCGAGAACGAAATCTACTGTAACATTTATGCAGGATGGAGCACCATCTCACATCGCAAATCCAGTAAAGAAATTTCTAATTGACCCCTTCGGGGAAGACAGACTTATCAGTAGGCATTGCAAGATCCCATGGCCTCCTCGGTCTCCAGATTTGACACCAGTTGATTTTTGGTTGTGGGGGTATTTAAAGACCCGAGTGTATCAGTCATGTCCTTCCACATTGTCGGAACTAAAAGATTCCATTCGTCGTGAAGTAAGTTTGATCCATCCAGACATGCTGCATTTTGCAGTTACTGGTGTTTTCACTCGCCTGAATTGTGTCATACCTTGTGGAGGAGGACATGTCGAACACATGATGCTATAATAAAGGTACTGAGCGTACAGTAAGTTATTTTCTTTGTCTTTCCAATGCGTTCAGCGCCACCTATAAGTGATTTTTTAAATTACAAAATATTTTCACGTCAAAAAAAAAAAAAAAAAAAAAAAACCCCGTCCTGACAATACTTATGGTATAAACCGCATCTCAATGCGATGATTTTTCGATTTTTAATGAATTTTTAAAGTTTATACGGACTTTTGAAAGACCCTGTATATATATATGTATATATATATATGTATATATATATATAAATATATATATATATATATATATATATATATATATATATATATATATATATATATATATATATATATATATATATATAGTGCAACTTGGATAAAACGGACGTCTCTTATTCGAAATCGTAGTTAATTCGAAGATTTCTCTTGGTCCCTTGAACTTTGTATTAAATCAATGTTAAAAAATCGTGGATAATTCGAAGTTCAACTTCCTTAATTCGAAGTTTTTTATAAAAACTTTCGAACCATAACAACTTTTCGGTCTTTCATCGTTAAGAAATCATCTCCGGAATACCTCCACCTGTTCGACACGTGATAGCTGAAACCCCCCTTCCCTCTACCTGACATTTTCAGCGTTGACGAAACTAGGTTGTTTTTCAAATGTGCTCCAGACAAGACATTAGCGTTTAAGGAGAGCTTTGCAGTGGGGGAAAGAACAGTAAAGAACGAGTCACTTTATTGGTTGGAGCTAACATGGATGGCAGTGAAAAAGCTGCCTTTGTTTATGATAAGCAAATCTGCTAATCCAAGATGTTTCAAAAATGTCAAATCAAAACCAGTGGAGTATAGATCAAATAAAAAAGCTTGGATGACCGCAGAAATTTTTAAAGATTGGCTGCTGAAACTTGATAAAACGTATTGACAAAAGAACAGAAAAATTCTTTTGCTTATTGTCAATTGCACTGCGCATAACTCTATTCCACTTATGGACAATGTAAAGGTTACTTTTTCCCAACAAATATCACTTCAGTTGTGCCACTGATGGACCAGGGCATCATAAAAAATCTGAAACATTTTTACAGCTGCCTTTTTGTTCGAAACCTCTTGACAGATTCTTTCAAGGACAAAAACAAAAAACAGTAATAAGTGTCCTTGATGCAGCACGATTGTGTCCCAATGCATGGTCTCAAGTAACGGAAACAACAATAGCAAATTGTTTTCGAAAGGCAGGATTTACCAATAAAACTGACCCAGCTGAGTTCATAGAAGAAAATGTGCCCCCACCGGAAACATGGGGTAAAAATATGGGTTTGACATTCGAAGAATACATCAGTTTGGACAAAAACGTGGAAGTTTGTGGAGAACTGTCAGATCAAGACATTTTATCAGAAGTGTTAAATAGGACGAGTGCACGATATCGAGGATGATATACAGGAGGAAGAAGAAGAGACGCCAATCCCTACATCGTCGGAGGCGCTTTTTCATCTAGGTGAATTTCGTCGGTACATTGAAGGACAAACAAACGTTAGTGAAGCTGTTTTCCGTTCACTAAACATGCTTGATGATTTTGCTAACCTTAAACGACTGAACACTGCAAAACAATCAGACATTGCACATTTTTTTCTAAAACTATAATTTTCTGTATTGAATGTAATACGTACATATATGTAGCTTACGTAAATTTTATTTTGTTTACATACATATAGTGCTAAAGTCCTTCATACCATGATATTTCTCAATAAATATTTACTTATTGACAGAATAACCTTTTCAAGCATTCAGTGGACCTGAAACTAAAGTTAAAAGATGTAACTTTTTTAAATCGAAGTTTTGGATAATTCGAATTTTTTAGTGGTCCCTTCAGCTTCGAATTATTCAAGTTGCACTATATATATATATATATATATATATATATATATAAGAAATTAATCTTCCCTCCTAGTTTTTTCCCCACTCGTTCACCTTGTCCATTTCTCTCTCCTCCATGGAACCTCCATCGATTTTACAATTTTAGCTTAAATCTCTCCTATAAGCGGGTCATTCCCATTCTGATTCCATTTCTGTCATTCCCATCCCTGATTAACCAACTAATTTAGGGGAAACACGACCCAAATTGGAGGCGCCATTTTGATTGGGTGAGCATGGCCCAAGAAATTTCCCATGCACTCATCAATGCTCGAAAAATTATATAACCGCATTGCCCTGGTCAACTAACGGTTCTCATCAACCAAAATTCCTAAACCATAGTCTATTCTATTATTGAATCATGGGTGGTCCATGATTCAATACCAATATGTGCAAGATACTATTTAACCAATATGTGCATGATCCAATACCAATATGTGCAAGATACTATTTAATTAATAATTATTTGACAAATAACTTAATTTTAAAAAAAAAGTGTCAATCTATTTGACAAATCATTTACATTAAAAGGAAGTGTCAATCTAACTGTTTGACAAATAATTTACATTAAAAAGAACTGTCAATCTAACTATCTTGACTTACATTAAAAAAGAAATGTAAAACTAAGTATTTGACAAATAACTTACATTTAAAAAAAAATTGTAAATCAGAGATGCAATTGAGGGGCCTCTTTGAATCTTTTGAAGGAAAGCATGTGCCTAGCCTGCCTTTTCGGTAAACAGGCCCTGATTCTCACAGTTTTGGCATTAAAGGGCGGAATATGGTTACGTGACCAGCATTTTTCCAGTTCGAGTTGTTGCACTCAGAGGCTTCCGTTTGGGAGGAGAGGAACCCTCTTCGGACTGGGTTCACTCCACATCCTTCGCCGAAGACGCCCGCAAATGGTGCACGCCAGAGACATCTTCGGTGGACTTCGAAAAATGGCCGTGAGATGTTCGCACGCCGACCGCCCAACCGTGAACCCACCCAAAAAGATGGAGTAGAAACTTCTGAGGGCTAAGCACACATCCTAAACTCTCCGGCTAATGACACGGCCACGTGATTCTCACCCTTCCTCCTTCCAAACCCCTTTCCTTTTAGAAAGCCAGACGAGAGCGTGTGTACTCGAGTGAATTTTTCTTGTGTTTTCTTTAGTTCCAGACACTTTTTTTTATATATACTACTTATAAGACTACTTATTTTAAAGAGGTTCTCGATCGAAGGCAAGACTTTTCTGAGGGAACGATGTAGAAAAAGTAAAAATTCTACAAAGGTTGAATGGATCGGTTTTAGAATTTTTGTTTTCATCTCTCTAGGCTTGACTGGTTTGGATCTCTCAATTTGGATGAAATCGAAATGTAAGTCACTGAAATATGAAATACCAAATTTTAAATTTCGATTCAGATCCTGTCAAAATAAAATGGGGTGGAAATTGACTTGAGAGATATCAGTGTTTTGAGAATAAACAGTTTTCGTTATTTGGTGCATTTAATGACTATTTTATTGTACTTGACGGTTGTTTGGGGATTTTATATGAGAGTTGGTTATATTAGCTAAATGGTTCCCGTTTTTGTGCTTTTAAATAAAAGCCTTTCTTTTCCAAAAATTTGGACTCATATTTACTTTCTAAATATATTGTAATGTATATTAGAATCATGGCGAAAATCGCAACTCGAGTTTTCGACGGATGTATACGCTTCGGGACTACTAGAATACGAAAATACTATTGTTGGCGTGACGTCTGTGTGTGTCTATCTATGGAATGTATGTATCCACTCTAACTCAAAAACTAATGGATCGAATTTCATAATATTAGGAGTAAGTCACTTGGGCGTGACCCTGGTGCTGATTAGTTTTTGGTACGATTCGGAATAAAACAACTCTCCTTTTTTTGCGAAATGGCCCTCAAAAATCTCATGTATCCTAGCTGAAATACTAATGGACCCAGTTTCCCAAAATTGTGTAGATAAGTGACTTGTAGGATATTCTGATGCTGATAAGATTTTGGTACCATTCGGAAAAGAACAACCTTCCTTTTTTACGAAATGGCCCACAAAAGTCACCAAAATCTAAAGAAAAAAAAAAGACTAGGTATGTTCAAATGTATCCATTAAATGCTTGATTTATACGGAAAAGAATAAGGGAAAGCATTTTTATGAGGAAAAGAATATTTATGAGGAAAACAATAAGAACAACTCTATTACTCTAGGACTAACCGTTCTTGAGATATTTTAATTTTTCACGTTTACACTGAGCCACCGTTGGAAAACGTTCAGTTACCAAATAAGAACGAAAATTGAATTAAAAGAGCTAATTCAGTGTCATTTTAAATAGTTGTGGGTGCCATTTTGTGTCATTAAACCGTTATGCAAGCCGTTCTCTAGATATTTTAGTTTCTTCGCATTTTGCTTTGCCAATTTTGAGTCCATTATTTATGCGTGTCATTGAGTGAAAATAGAACTCAATTTAATGAATTATTAATGAAATAAAGAAGCCATGAATTTGAGTCTGCATAGAAAGTCATGTGCTGCTCACATCAGATATTTGTATCCTGAAAGTACATCCACGATTTGAGTCGCAACACTATTGTTGCGACGTTATCTCCTGGAATCGTGGGTGTACTTTCAGGATACAAGGACGAGTCTAAATTTCTGAGTAAATAACAGCGTGAATAGTATATATCAAATAACTAGATAAGATCACTTAACAACTGCCAGGTATAATAAAACAAAAATGAAATGTTCAACCCATTTCACGAAAGGCTCCTACGAAACCGCCATTTTGTCTCCAACCGGTTCAGCAGGGGCGGTCATTGGGGGGACCTCTGGGACGCGCGGCACCCTTGAAAAAACACTCCAAATTATTTTTTTTTTAGCTATATGGATTTATCAAAATTTCTCTTGAAAAAAAAAAAATCTGAATTTTCAATTCAATTGAATCGAGAATAGTGATGTCACTAGATGGCAGCACTACAGCTTTCATGAGGATAGGAGATCCACAAAAGCTGTAGTGAATCGAATTTTCAACACATAGGGGAAAATACAGGGATATTTCTTAAAGCTCGTCCCTTTCACCGGGTTCTCATGAGCGAACGAATGGTATAGGATAATATTAGAAATTTGACGTGATAAAAAACAGACATTGCAGTTTTAGAACTTGTTATGTGTCGCGTTTTGCGAGCGCTTCTTGCCAAAGAGAAATAGAAGAGTGGTAAAATAAGCAGAGGGATCTCTCAAATTGGCTTCAATTTTTTACATTTAAGAATGTGAGTCTCGTCTTTCAGAATTCTCATTTAAGAATGTGAGTCTCTTTCTCGTCTTTTTTTAATGAATGAATTTGGAAGTTTAAAACACTTGAACAAGTGAGTGGATTAAATGTGTGTGTGGTGGTGGTGGGGATTGTTTATTATATTTTAAGGGTTTTTGACTATCGTGAGTAAAATGTGTTGTTTGAGTTTAAGGGATCACTTTTACCCAGCTAGCTGTCTTACATATTGAAGTTGTTTCGCATTATGTCATTTCTAATGTAATGTGGTTATGTCCTTCGGGGGAAAGGGGTCATTTCTGATTTGTGATATTTCTGTGCTCTGGCTGATCTGCTGGCGACGAATTCCAATATTTTTGATTTAAAATGAGTTCTTTAAACGTCAGAGTTTCCAATTTTTGGCATACGCGTGATCGATAGGTTATTTTTAGTGACACCTTCAGAGAGAAAAACGTGCTGTTTCGGACATTTAGTTTGAGGGGTTACTTGACCTATTCAGTTGCTTTACTTTTTCAGCTATTTAACATTCTACCTAAAAATGAAAGGAATTCTAAATATTTGTTAAAAAAAACTTTAAAGTTAGATTTTCAACAATACCCTCATTTATCTGACGTCGTTTTTCTCGAACGTTTGACCCCCAGTTGGTGATTATGTTGCTCAGATACCCTCTGGGAGTAAATTTTACTGGATGTAGCCCCCCAAATATCTTATCTCGGCTTCTAATTAAGCGATTTTGATTCCGATGATGGTCATAATCTCTGAACTCTTTGTACGTGTCACCTGAATATACATATTTTGTGCCAGTCCCCTGGGCGTAACTTTTAGTTTAAATAGCCTCATAATTTTTCATTTCGTTTCCTAATTGAGCGATTGTAGTTCTGCTAGTGGCTATAGTCTCTGCACCATTTGTACATATCACTTAGATATGCATCTTTGTTGTGACAACGCTCTGAGTGTGACTTTTACTTCAGTTACCTCCCCCCCCCCCCCCAATTTTCCATTTCGCCTCCTAATCCACCGATTTTGATTTTACTGGTGGCTGTAGTCTCTGAACTATCTGTACTTATCACCAGAATATGCCTATTTTTAGTCGACCCCCCTGGGCGTAATTTTTAGTTTAACTAGCCCCCACAATTATACTTTAATGTAAATTAGGACTCTGTAATGTTTTTACCAGGAGGGATACGTCCACATGTGTTCATGAATTTCATGAACGAGCGAACAGGTGAACAGGTATGTTATTTTACTTAATACACCCGACGTTTACTTAATACATTCTTAATACACCCGTCTCTATGCCCAAAATGCGTATATGTATATTCACATACTTTATATATATACTATATATATATATGATCACTAGCACATATATAGGCATAAATATATAGATGAGCGTCTCCCTCGACATATCGCTCACGAGCTGCCACTGCGGTTCAGCCAGTTATAGTCTGTCTATGCTATTCCAATGGCGCGCATGTTACATGGCTTATATTGGATACGTAATTTAGCGGTAAAATAGGTGCTTCTGCTTTCAGAAAATTGTACCCATCCTTCCAGAAAGTCGGCTGGAGTGCTTTGATTTTCTCGAGATCTCGAGAAAAAGACGAGAAAGTAAACCTGCTTTCGCCTTGTACACCCATCGTTTCACCTGGGAGTCAAGATGGCCGCTGTTGCGCCAGCCTGTATATTTAGGAGCCTTAGCAGATACTGTTCTCAAAACATTGACGTACTTCAATGTAGCTCGTATTACATCAACTGCTCTCCAACTGAGAGACAGCTCCTTTTATATACTCTCCGCAGAAACTTTCGGAAGGGGCTCGTACCTCGTAGAATGTGTTGTTTCGAGAAGGGTCGAATATATTCGAAAAGTCGCCAAAAGCGCCCTCTGTCGTTACCTGGGCGCTCCGTGCGTGATATTTACTTCCGCGCAAAGCGGAAGTGTCCGGCATAGTTTTATAATTGCTCCCATTTTAGTTGTTGACTTCTAACGTTTTCTGTACTTTACCCTCACTTTTGGGAATTCGTGAATAGTTGGCCAGCCTTACCTTCTTTGTTCTCTAGTTTTATTCAATCTTAAGGCCCTGCGCCTCTCGGGGCGCCCCTTTTCCGTCTTCTCTTTTCTGTCTCTACTGGAAGCCCGCTTGGGCCCCAGTTCTTTCCTTTCTGAAGACTCGGGGAAGAACATGATTTCGATCGGCTCCCCTCCTCCCCCGAGCACAACCTCGATGTAAACTCTACACTCCTTTCTCTGAATCTTTTCCTTTTCGCTAGAAGTTTAACGGGGGTTAAAGGGGGAAGTTTTAATATATCCTCTTCTGGGCACTTCTCTGAACCCGTCCTTGAAGTTGAGGAGAAGTCACCAAATGGATGATACATCGTAAAATCTGGAGTTCCTGCTCCGACAGTCTGGATATGATAACCCTACAAACACGTCAAAGAAATAGCTGCCTGTAAAGGTGTTTGCTCCTTCTGGTTGTGAAAGGATGCTCTAGATTTTTATATGTTCGCAACACTATATAATAGCTCACAACCGAGATTTGAAGTATAAATAATTGAAAAACACAATTCAATTTCTAAAATTGAATAAGATTATATTGTAAATTGATGTGTGTGTGCCAATTGTTTTTCACAATTCTCAATTGAATTTTTTTTCTCTTTTAAGAACAGACATTACAATTTTATTTTCAAACTGCAAACTGCCTATTATGGGGACGTTATCTGGAAAGCTATTTATAAAATATTACGGATGAAAACTGGTATTGGGTGATTATTTATCGTAAGGGATAATTTTTGATCAATAGATTCTACTCGAATTTATAGTAATTAATAAATTATTTCATATTTATTTATTTAATTTACGTGGCAACTACAGACGAAATCCAGTTGCAGTAAACATACAAACATAAAAAGAACAGAAAATAAAATACAAGAATACTAGTAACATGTCAAGCGCATTCAAACAGGGTTTTTTAAAATGGGCAGGAGTCTAATTAAAAGAAAATCTGATGTGAGCAGCACATGACTTTCCCTGCAAACTTATTCACTTCTCTTTATTTAAATTCCATTTAATTCACTTTAAATTCAATTTTCGTTCTCATTTAGTTACTGGACATATTTTCCAAGGTGGCGAAGCGAAAGTACGAAAAAACTGAAATATCTCGAGAACGGCTAGTCCTAGTGGAATGGGCTTGGTCCTTATTCTTTTCGTCGTCAAAAATGACGTGTAATACAAGCATTTAATGGATATATTTGAGCATACGTAGTTTTTTATTTTAGATTTGGACGATTTTTGCGGGCCATTTCGCAAAAAAAGGCAGGTTATTTTTTCCGAATCGTACCAAAATCGTATCAGCACCAGAGTGACCTTACATGTGATTTATCTATCAAATTTTGTGAAATTGGATCCATTAGTTTTTGAGCTAAAGTGGATACAAGCCATTTTTGCGGGCCATGTCGCAAAAAAAGGCGGGTTGCTTTATCCCTAATCGTACACTAATAGTACACTAATCGTACACTAGTACAACTAATCAGCACCAGGGTCACAGATAAGTCACTTACCTACTAAATTTTATGAAATTATTAGTTTTTGAGTTAGAGTGGATACATACATTGATTGCACAGACAGACAAGCAGACAGATAGATACACAGACAGACACACACACACACACATACGTCACGCTAAAAATAGTGTTTTCGTATTCTAAAGGTCCCAATAGGTGTAGATCCGTCGAAAAGTCGAGTTGCGATTTTTAACATGATTCCAATACTTTCTTTATACATTACTATATATTGCAGGGAAAGTAATATCAATATCAACACAATAGGTATTATGGAGATCAACCCATTTATAGATATATATAGCTCTTAATGTAATTATGTTTAACAGTAGTATCGTGAAATAAAGTTTTTTCCTAGTATTATTAACAGGTATATGGAATTTCAGGCAAGAAAGTAAAATGGAGCAGTCAATAGCATTATTTAAAACTTTATAGTAAAACAAGAGGCAAGACCGTTTTCTTCTTTATTTAAGAGACATTCAATTAAATTTTTGTCTGAGTTCCCTCGTGTCCATAATAAGGATAACAGCCAGACATTCTGCAATGGATAGTACGTGAAAGTTTATTTTATCCGTTGAGAATGCAGATTGTAAACAGGGTCCTGGATCATTGCACACTACTCCAAAATGGGTTTAACAAGGGCATCATTATAAAGACAAATAATAGTGTCAGTCCCGGCTAAAACACAAGATCGCCTCAAAGTCAAGCCAAGTCTTTTGTAGGCTCTTTTGATGGTATTATCGATATGCCGCTGACAGTTAAATGTATAACCAAAAGTGTCACCCAAATCAATAAAACGAGTACACCGAGATAGTTGTAAATTATTACTTTCTCTGCAATACATGGTTTAGGGAAAGTACTTTCCCTGTAATACAGGGTAATGCATAGGGACAGTATTAGAATCATACCAAAAATCACAACTCGACTTTTCGACGGATCTACACGTTTTGGGACCTCTGGAATACGAAAAAACTATTTTTAGCGTGACGTCTGTGTGTGTGTGTGTGCAATGTATGTATCAACTCTAACTCAAAAACGAATGGATCGAATTTCATAAAATTGGGTAGGTAAGGCCTTTGTGGGCGACCCTGGTACTGATTAGATTTTGGTACAATTCGGGGTAAAAGAACCCGCGATTTTTTTTCTTTCTTTTTTTGCGAAATGGCCCGCAAAATGACCTGTATCCATTCTAACTGAAATCCTAATTGACCCAATTCCACAAAATTCGGTAGGTAAGTCACGTGTGAGTGACCCTGGTGCTGATTGGATTTTGGTACGATCCGGAAAAAAAGAACCTACATTTTTTTTCAAAATAGCCCTCAAAAATCGTCAAAATCTAAAATAAAAGTCTATGTATGCTCAAATGCATTCATTAAATGCTTGTTTTACATGTAAATTTTGACGATGAATAGAATAAGACCAACCTGATTACTCTAAGAATAGCCATTCTCCAGATATTTTAGTTTTGCCCATTTTCGTTACGCCGGTTTTGGGAATAAGTCCTGTTACCCAATGAAAACGAATTAAAAGTGTAAATTCAGTGTAACTTCAATTAATGATGCGTGTTATTTGACGCAATTGAACTTAATTTAAATGAATTATTAATGAAATAAAGATGAAGTTAATATTAGTCTGCGGGGGAAATCATGTCCTGCCCACATCAGATTTTTTAAAATGTAGTTGTAATAGTGAATATTATGGATTCTAGCAATGCTCATAACATAGCGCTTAGAAACATTTAAATGCATTCATATTTTATGTATAAGGAAACGTTTTATAAATTAATGTTCAATGAATGGTATGAATCAATGAATGGCCTACTATCGTATAAAACGTCAAAGTAAGCTCTCTATCGCAACAAGCTAGTATGAATATTAAAATACACTCGTAAATGGGAGGTATCATATTTTTTTTTTTATCCCAAAAATAAATATATGGAATCTGATTGGGCCTATAAATATCTACACATCCATTTATTTACTGGAAAAATACACCTCGAGATGGTGCTTGTTTACAAACCTCCATGGAGTAAAAGTGGAACAAGGGAGAGCTACAGCAGATGCTTCCTCGGAAAAAGGGGGGGGGGGGGCGTTCCGAAATCAGAAAAAGATACGACAACAAAAGATTTCTGTGACCTCCAGTTGCGGATTCGGTTTTGCTTGTTTTCTTTTTCGCCAGTTTGCGCGCGCATATCCCCTGGGCGGGAAAGAGACCGGGAGGTTATTCACGCCGTCAGCATTTCCGGCCCTTTCCCCCAACTCCCTTTTGTTCCCGCCAGAACGAAGTGTTCCCATTGGGCCAGAAAGCCCGCGCAAGTTGTACGTTCTCACGCTAACAACAATGGCAGCGTAGTCGTAGTACTACTACACCGTTCCTTGTAGTAGCAGAGACGGCGGGACGTTTTTTTGCGTTTACGTTTTCGAAATCTGGTATACTGTTGTCTCTCTCTAAGGTTTTGAATTTTTTTCATTCATACTTCGTGGTGAGTGCCTATACTTGTCATTCCGTTCGGATCAGGTTTTAAAGAGAATGCGAACGAGCTTACACTATAATTTTAAATACTAGCTTCTAACTCCGGATTTTTTTTTTTCATTCATGCCTATCAACTATCAGTATTATACTTTTTATTATTGCTTTCCTTTCAATACGTGGTAATGTATTAGAATCATGTTGAAAATCGCAACTCGAGTTTTCAACGGATCTACACGCAGTGTTTCTTTCAGGACTTTTTGGCCTGAGGGGGATGAAATTTTAAGGGGGGCAAGTTTTCTATTTACCATTGTATAAATACAGTGGACTCTCGTTAAGACGGCACCCCAGGATTTCTCGTTATGACGTACAAATATGGATTCTCCAGTTAAGGTCTATGGACGTTGCATGTTATAAACATAGCTTAATGCGTTCGTTCTTTCATTAAGATAGGCAAAATTTATTTAATTTTATCAGAAGATGTTTCAGAAATATACTTTTGAGCCATTGACTAAAATTGAGAATGATATAAAACAAATATGCACTCAGAAGAAACCATTTAAAAACAGTAATACTTAAAATACCATTTTGTTTATGTTTTGAATGTTAATATTTTATCATATTTACCTCGTTATACACGTTAAAATTTTTTGATTCGAATTTTCTGTCTGTTTTGTTTCAAGACTGCATTTTTCAATGTACACACATTTTCATGCCACATAAAATTGGGGATTCCACTTTCATTACCATTTTACTGCTGTACGTCAGATTTATGGACTCTCGCTAATACGTCCAATAAATGTTGGCCTTTGAGCGACCACTGTATATTTCAATGCTGTATCACATAAATAGAAACTAAGTTACTGACGTCTGTGGTCTGTCTGTTCCGTTTTTATTGAGAACTTCCTTTTATAGGGAAGTAACTTGGGGGTGACTCTGATTCGGTATAATTCGGGAAAGGGGGTCTTCGGCGATGGCGAATGGGCCCGAAAAAATCGTCCAAATCAAAAATAAAAGACTACGTATGTTCAAATGTATCCATTCGATGCTTGTTTCGTATGACATTTTTGACTGTGAATAGAGCATGGGCATGAGCGTCTATAAACAACCTGCGTAGTAAAATGCGTAGAAACGTAAGGGCAAAAGGCTCTTATTTTTACCATAGCGTGTCATGGTAAACGGACGATGATACCAAATAAAATTTGAAACTAAACCCATTAAATGTCGAAATTTACTTTCGTGCTGAAAATAAATTTTTAAGAATACTTCAGTAACAAATAAAGATTTCATGTGCTAAAGTGACCTTTAAGCGATTTTAAGGGAATGTACACTACTACTCTCATTTTTACCGTAGTCACTCGCTAGCGTCCTGAAGATGCATACATTTGGTAGAAAATTCTGGAGTGTGTATGCGAGTGAGGTACATAAAGGATTTTCTTCAGAAAACTCGTGTACATATTTTGTTGAAGGTGACTATTTTATTTTTCGGTCCATTAAAAATATCCATCCAATAAGTTACGTTTAGATACATCCTACTAAAATGAGAGATTAAGCGATTGGCAGTTTCTGAAGTAGCCGTTTTTAAAGTAGAAATAATGAAAATGTCCATACTGCTAAGCATACGAGTATTATATTTTGGAAATGTAAGGGCAAACACATTCGTGTGACGTCACGTGCCCATGCTCTGTAAGAGTAACCCCATGACTCTAGGACTAGCCGTTCTTGAGATATTTTAGTTTTTCCGCATCTGCTTTTAAAAGTAGATAATATTATCCAATACAAAAGAAAATTGAATTAAAAGTGCATATCCAGAATCATTTCAAATACTGATGCGTGCTATTTTGGGCCTTTCAACTCAATATAATAAGTTATTTCTCTATATCAAAAAAATAGTAGTTGACGCCGCCCCCGCTGTTCGACAAATTTCTAGAGACTCTTTGCCTCGTACCGCAAAAACTATATAAATATAAAAATATGAAATTGGGTACACGTGTAGGAAAAGCTTTGGGGATACGCCGAAATAAACCGTTTTTTGATATACGCTCATTGCCATAAAAATTTGCGTACCAAGAAACAGTTGTCAGAATCGAACGAAATTTCATATGAGTAGTATATGTTGATATACTACTCACATTGTGTTGTTGGTGAGTAGGATAATTTATTGCAGGAAAAACTACAAATGAATGGAGGTTCTAGTACCCTTTTGGGCCACCTCTAGCGTGAATACACGATGCGATACGGGCAGGCATTGAGGCATATAGGTCCCGTATGGTGGTGTCTTGCGTCATCTCATTCCACAGTTGTAAGCTCGCCACTAGTTCGACCAAACTCATAGGCTGTCCAACTGGCCGTCCCAAAGGATCCCAGACATGCTCGATCGGTGACAAATCTGGGGATCGGGCAGGCCAGGGAAGGGTGGTAATGTGGCGGAGGTATTCCTGTGTGTGTCCGAGCATTGACCTGTTGAAAAATGCCTCCTGGGAGCCCTACCATGAATGGCAACACATGTGACTGAAGGATGTGATGAACGTACCGCTAAGCTGTTATGGTTTTGTCGATCAATACTAGAAGTGACCGGGTGTCGTATACGACGGCACCCCATACCATCACACCAGCTGTGGGAGCGGTGTGCCGCTGTAAAGCGAAGCCAAGATTGAGGCGTTCACCACGGGGCCTCCACACACGTACATGGTTGTCATCACTTCCCAAACTGAATCTCGATTCGTCGCTGAAGACGACTCGGTTCCATTCGGTTGCGGTCCAATCCCGTCGAGCGCGACAAACGGAGGAGACGGTGGGTGGGTGTCATTGCTACCACATGTAATGGGCGCCGCCATACCAAATGCCCTTCAGCCAGGCGCCTTGCGATGGTACGGACAGACACAGGGGCCCGTAGTGAAGGTGCTGCCTTTCCCCTCTCGAACTCTGACACCTGATTATATTGTCTTCGATGGCGGCGTAAGCGCATCCCTAATGAAAAAGCGTCCGTCTGCAACAGATTAAGTACAGGCAAAAAGCCTCTGCGTACCTTTTTCTGCTCCAGGGTGAACGAAGTTCAACGCCCTCTGGTGGCAATACGCAATCATGCTGTATTTCTAATTATTTGCATATCTGCCTGACACGCACCTTTATGCCAAGTTTCGTTACGATCCCACAATTACGTCTTGGTGCGCAAATTTTTATGGCAGTGAGTGTATATTATAGGTTAAGAAATATTTAATGTCAAAGTCAAAGACAAAATGTTTGAGCTGCGAGTTCGCGTCCTGGATAGACAAACAATAGCAAGACGACGAATTTTTGAAACAGGTACCTGCCTACGTGGGTGAATATTTGTAGGACGGAGCCCCTTTTTCTAATTTCGATGTAGTTTTTGAGGTATTTTACTTTTTATGCACTTCTGGAGTAAATTTTTTTTTCGTATCTACACGTCTAGCGATTTCTCTGTCTCGTACGGCAAAACTATAGCATACAAAAATGTGAAATTTATAGGGAAATAATAGGGAAACACGATTAAATAAACCGTTCATCGATATAAACTATAGCTTGGCATGGAATAGCTCAGGATCAAGGAATTCAGTTTTTGGATTCCCTGGGCTAAGAAAAATCCCTGCTTTTACCTCCTGCGGAAAATAGGTAGGGATAGAAAAATATATTTTTGAAAGTAGAAATTTAGGAGCGATAGGTATGAATGAGTAGGGAGCAAAGCTTCCCGAAGGGGGTTGGCGAAGCTTAGCGAGCAGGGTGTAGAGCCCCCTAGTTGAAGAAATAAAGAGAAAATGAATGTGAGTCAAATGTTGGCCAAATCAGATTTAGATTCCCCCCCCCCCCCCCTTTGAGTTCGAAACTACTGCAATTTACTCGGGGTTCAAGAGTTAGTTCATTTTTACTTCGCTGTAGAGCATGGGCACTTGATGTCACACGGACAATTTTGCTCTTATGTTTCGTGACGTTTCCAAAACAAAATACTCGTTTGCTTTGCAGTATGGAAATTTTCATTATTTCTGTATTGAAAATGGTCACTTTAGAAACTTCTCAATCGTTTAATCTCTAATTTTAGCACGATATATTTAAATTTATCTTCTTGGATGAGTACTTTTAATTAACCCGAAAATAAAATATTCACTTTCATTAAAAGAGGTCAAGGATTCCATCACGAGCTGAATGGAATCCTTGACCTCTATCACTTTTTTTTTTCTGGAATTCGCAGTACTTTTCATCTTACTCCCAATGTTAACTGCAGAAATTTTTTTACCGATGTTATATCATCTATTCATTAATTTATTTGTATAATTATTTTGTTTACTGCCAAAGTTTTTTTAATATTTTAGAAAATTGTTTGTATTTTATAGTGTGTGATCAATAATATTTCTCATTTATTACTGTTGCCATATCTATTGTTTGTTTAGGCCTATTTACAATAAAAATTTTGATTGATTGATGAGCGAATTTATTTTTAATTATTAGTCTTAATAAATTAATCTATACTTCGAGAAGGCTCTGTGAAAGTTATGACCCGCTATGTCTTCATACGTCCATTGTGAAAACATTAACTCAATACTTTCTATACTATTATTTTGAACATCAATTTAGAACACAATTTTTTACTTTACATATGGAAAAATCCCTGAATATAATATTGAATTCCCATTATATGAATCATTTGATGTAAACTCAGACCGTTGGTTTTATACAGCAACATTTTAGCTCTTAATTTCTACTGCTGTGTATTAGATGAGCTATAAAATATAGTTGAGAGTTATAATTTTTCCTATAGTCAAGTTAGCTTTGGCGCAAGTATTGTTTCAGTAAAACAAATGGGTTCGCATTCGCCATTACTGAAAACGTCAGAGAACCCCCGAATCCTTTACGTCACCCCCCCCCCCCAATGAATCCTTCACGACCCCCCCCCCCCCCCCCCCAATGAATCCTTCACGTTCCCCCAGGTGGATGCATTTACGTCAGCTTGTGCATCAACAATACCTGTTATAAAATGATCCAGAATCTAAAAACTGAGCAAAGATCAGCCCAAATTAAAATTTGCTAGAAGTGTATCAATATAAGAAATAATCACCGCATTTATAGACATATTTCAATGTTGATCAAATGTAATCATTTTACTTCAATAAAAATATAAATTGCATTCAAGTCTAGAAATTTAAGAAACAATCCCTATGTTTCAAAATGAATAACAAACGATCCCGAAATACTACAGTAAAAGTAGTGGGCTGCATGATTGGCTGCTATATTTCCAGGATGCCGATGATCGTCTCATTTCCAAGGTCTAAGTTAACTGATTCTGTCGCGGAATGTGTAGATCCTTGAATGAGCCTCACATTCCACACCATTCCCGCCAGAAAAAAAAAATAAAAATATAGAACTTTAAAAAAAAATCGTCTGGCTGATTCTCTCCCCATTATTGTTTATCAAGAAAAAAGTTCTGAAAGAGGGGAGGGGTGGGTATTGATTCTTAGAAGCTGCTTCTTCCGAAAAGGCAGGAATGTACCCCTGGGGTCGGCGCGGTGAAACTCTCTGGGAAAGAGCGAATGTCTCTGGACTCAGATTCGGAGAGGAATCTCTTTCTCTCTCTGCCCTCTTCGCACTGACCCCTGGATGCGACAAAGGAAAATACCTGAGCGGATGGAATGTGGAAGAAAGTGAACAGGTGGGGGATAGGCGTTCTGAGAAGCTCCACTTTCCCGCCATATTTGAATCCGGATCCTATTACTAAGGCTGCACGATGTAAACAAGGAAGGTCATACTCAGCAGATCGTGGGATACAGAGCACGGTGCTTACGAATTAAACTATTTTGGCTTTTTTCCCGAAGATTTGATAATGGTTGTTTTCTTTACCTTCCGTCTTTGATTTATTCTGTCTGATCCATTGTATTCCAAATTTATTTCAAACTAGCAGTATATCCGTTCTTCGTACGGAGTATATAATACGATAAAGAAACTTAGAACTCACGAGCATGTACAAATTCCAATAATATAGTAAATGACATTGTTCTGCAAAGCATTTTATTAAAATATCTAATTGAATGCGCCTAAAAAGAAGTTTAAGAATATCTGTTCTCGCTGCATAAAATTATCTTCACGGGCAGATAGGTCTGTAGAATAAAACAGCCTGGTCCCGCTTGTAAACACATTTACAAAAAAGATGAAGTTGAACCAATAGATGCAAAATAAAAGTGCTAAAATTGTATGGGATCCGTTCTACTTATATTCGCGAATATTAGAAGATATACCCGTGTATTAGTAGAAGATTACACGTACTACATATGAGTTTCTAAAATCTTTGCCAAAATAAAACAGGTGACGTAATAAATTGAAAATATCAATAATCCCGTAATCTTTAAACCTAATGGTCGTAATGAATTCTCATATATCAAAATATGTGCTAATAGACCTGATTTTAACTTCCCGATTTTATTACTTATATTTCCCGATTACTTTATACTTCCCGATGACTTTATACTTCCCGATTTTAATTTAATATTACCGGGTTTTCCTGTTTTGGGAATACAGGGGATTCTAAAAAAAGAAAGAAAATCTCCATCACCTCTACTACCCAAACAGCACAGAAGTTCGGCATATTTATAAACTTTTCCTTCAAATCTCACCCTTTTCTTTCAAAATCGAATGGATCCAGTCAAAGAATGATCACGTGGTGTCTGTCCTACAAACGCTTTTGAAGCAGACGATAAAGAACGTGTGCTTCAAAGCTCTATGCGCAAACTGTACGAAAAGCTCTATGCGCGAGGGCAGGGTTGAATGTGTGAGGGGAGTTATATTTTTAACAAGAAAATTAGGTAGTGTGAGTGGTTTCTTCTTAAATGCTTGTAAACAAAATTATGTTTTCCATAGCATGTTTAAGGAGTTCAAAATAGAGGCCCTTGAATGGTCTATTGCTGTTATAAGTGGGACAGCTTGACAATGTCTCGGGGGAGGGCCACACATATTGGGTGCCAGTCATTTTTCTTAAATGTATATAATCAAAATTAAGTCGAACGAAGGGCGTATTTACTCATTTCATTTGGGCGTTGCAGGACATGCTCAATAAACAATTACTTACCACTTTTTGTGTATTTTGGCAAATCGTTTTTTTTGTTTTGGCATATATTTTTTTTTACGTTTTGACCAGAAAATTGTGAGTATTGGAATCGTCGATATTTGTGCCCTTTTGAAAGCATTTTAAAAACCCTTCAAGTTGGTGACATCATGCCAAATTCGTCGCCAAACGTTACGGACGGGGAAATGGGTTATTCTTATAGTATATTTTTATATTATTTCTAAGATATTGAATTTTCATCGGTTTGGTGAAACTTTCCTTAATTTTAATCCATTTGGAGACATTTTCAAAAGTGACGCTACCGAAACATTACAATACTATATACCTCTCAAAACACAATTCATTTTATTGATTTGTCGTCATTTTTATAAATTTGGCGACAATTTTATCGATTTGGAGACATTTTTATTGATTTGGTCACAGTTCAGCTAATTTGGCGATATTTTGATTAATTTGGTGACATTTAAAAAAACTCGCCAAATTTGGCAACAATTGGGACTGTTGGTTGACAGACAAACGCCACCGAAACATTTTTCCAATACTATCTCTTTTCGAAACGCAATTAATTTCATTGTGTTGGCGTCTTTTTTACCTTGACCACTTTTTATCACTTTGCTGAAATGTTTATCTATTTGGCGACGTTTCCGTTAATTTGGCGATATTTTGATAAATTGGGTGACAGTTTTAAATGCCGTTAAATGTGCCGCTAAGTAGGACTGTTGGATTTACTTTTACAGACAAACGCTACCGAAATATCATTACAATAATATCCCATTTCAAAACATAATTCACAACTGAAATCGCAAGTTGTAGGTGTAGCTTTACGTACACTGCTGGTCATTAAAATTGCTCCACCAGAAAGGCAGCAAACGTCAAATTTGCATGAAAGGTACCACATGCTGGAATATGCAAATGATTAGCATTGCAGCACATGTGCACAAAGCAGGTATGAGTAACGTCATCTACATTCTGTATAAAAGGGAAGATTGCACAGCTTCGCTAAACGACTTAGAAAACCGCAAATTAAACTCCCGCCACTAATAGATGGCACTAATACCGAGTACTCAGACGAAGAAAAAGCCGAGGCGCTTGCAAAGCATTACGGAAAACAATTCGAACCAAATCACGACCTAATGTGTCAGGACACCCTAAAAACGGTTAGACAAGCTCTAAACAATTTCAGGAACTCCCCGGTCACGGCTAAGACTAACCCAGCCACCCCGCAAGAGATAGTTGATATTATGAAAAACCGTAAAAGCCCAGGGCACGATGAAATCAGGCATGTCGCGGTAAAAAAACTACCCTTACATATAATATTTTACTTGACCATTTTAATAAATAAAATATTAAAACTAAACTATTTCCTCAAAGAATGGAAATACGCGATTATTATACCAATCTATAAGTCAGGTGAGGATGCCACAATTCCAGCCAACTACAGACCAATTAGCCTGCTACCGACACTTAGTAAAATTAGAGAAAATAATTCTTAAAAGACTGAACACGCACCTTGGCGAGAATGACATTATCATTCCGGAGCAGTTTAAATTTCGGTCAAAACACTCCACCACTCATCAATTGCTGAGAGCGGTCGAGTACATATCTTCTGGGCTTAATACCAAGATACCCACAGCTGAAATGTTCCTGGATATACAAAAAGCCTTTGATAAAGTGTGGCACCGTGGATTAGCATACAAATTGATCACACTAAAAGTCCCTAACGCACCAGTCAAACTTTTAATCTCATACTTAAATAACAGACACTTTCAAGTCAGAGTAAAAGATAATTTATCCCCACCCAAGCTCATAAGAAGCAGTGTACCACAAGGATTCTTCCTTGGCCCGACACTTTTTAACATATATCTAAACGACATCCCCAGGACTCCAAACACTGAGCTGGCACTCTATGCAAACGACAGTGCGATACTTGCAAAACACCCTTACGTCTCAGTAATGCACAGACAACAACACCTAGACATACTCTAAACATGACTGGAAAAATAGCGAATAAAATTGAACCCCAATAAATGTCATTGGATCTACTTTTGTAGGAAACATAAACCTCCGCCGCCTTTGTATATAAATAACCAAGCGTTACGAGCGGAAAAATCAACTAAATATCTAGGCATAACGATAGATTCCCACCTAACCTGGAAATTACACGTAACGAATATAATCAATAAAGCGTATATAGCCACAGGAGCCTTATATCCAATGATAGGAAACGGAAATCTTAGTTATCAAAACAAACTTCTAATTTATAAATCGGTCATCCGCCCGGGAATGCTGTATGCAGCACCCGTATGGGGATATGCCTGCAAAACTACCTCTTAGAAACAGAACAAAATAAAATCTAAGGACTATCAGAAAAGCCGCTAGATATTTAAGAAACTCGGTAATTAGGAATGACTTCAAAATAAAAACAGTGAGAGCCCAAATTAAAAAGCTAGCCCTAAAATTCTATAAAATTTTGCCATCTGTTGTTCCAAATGAACTATTATTCAATCTGCGTGACTATGATCATCGCAAGGCCAAATCTCGTAAGAGCCCCCGCGCAGTACTTAAAATTGATAAACGGAATTAACGAAATAAAAATCGCGATCAATGTTAGGAGATATTCGATAATTCTGGAAATTTCTATAGAGAGATATCCAGAAGTTTCTATAGTCAGACTATGAAAAGGACTCATCAGTCCGTAGGAGTTCGACGAGTTGACACTATACGAGTTAGAGTGGACTGTGTCAACGTTTTGAGAATAGTAGTCGTTGTTTTGTGAAATTATTTTCGCCAGTATTTTCAGATTATTATCGCTTATTTTGTGTCATGAGTGGAGCATTTAAGTGCTATTGGATTGTATACTGTTCCTGTATTACTTTACGCTTGTGAATAAACGTAAGTTATCTAGAAAGTGGGACTCGTTCTTGTATCGCGCGTCTATACCCACTATTCTAGAGGATTCGTTCGTAACAATATATAAGTTTATTAGTTCATTATTTACTATTAATCATTCTGAATTTATTTTGTCGAATCCCCTAAATCTATTCATTTCCATAGGCAAATGAGAATTATAGAATTATACTAAAATCAGCAAATATTGAACAAAGTCGGGAAACCTCTTATGTAGGAATTTAAATTACATTTTCATTTGTCTAAAAACGGCAGATCCACTAACTATTATTCCCTGTCTGTATTTTACCCAAATATCGCCACATACCGTGTATCCTTGCGACTATTTATAGATTGACCATTGCAGTACCTTGAAAAAAAAAATACATGGCTAGCCAGGTAATGTGCCGTCCGCAGTGGCCGGGAGGGGTCGTTTTGCAGTGGTGGCCTTCACCGCCAGCCGAAAGAGAATCTCTGCGTCATTTTGTGCGGTGTCCTTGTCCCGGATACGGCCTTGCGACTCGGTAGCCGGAATAAACTCGTACAAATCGAGGAGACCGGAGAATCGATTTCTTTAATCGAAGCTGCGGCTTGGTTCTTCGCTCTCTTATTCGCATGTTCTCTACCAAAATTAGCATGCAATGTTTTGTTTTAACTAGGCATGGGCAAGGGACCCGACTAACAGTTCGAAGGACCCCCCTCGCTGGGCAACCTGGAAATATACTCAGGCCACCAGGAATGTTTTCTGCTAAGAGACTGTGCACACATTTTTATTTAAATATCTTTTTGCACTTTTGCGGAAGCCTCTTTTTTAACACTTTATAACATAGTTGAAAAGTGTTTAGGACTTTGTTATTCTGTCTGTCCGTTCACAAGATAACGACCATAAAAATGACTTTGACTTTATCAAAATGCAGAATTGTTGAGACGGTCTGTGGGACCTATGGGAATGTAAATAAATAATATCACTCAATTCGTTTTGGATCAAACCTGGGTTGAAAAAATGAAAAACATTGAACCCCATGGGACCTCATTTTTCAAACATTTTTTAAGCGAAGTTAAAATGTGTACATTGCTTCGAAAATTTGGGAAAATATTCAAATGATCCCATAAAATATATAATTTTTCTTTTTTGTCAAAATAGGTTCGGTAGTTTTATAAATATAAATTAAAATAAAAATGACACCCTGGTAATATGAGATCACGTGACTCACTTCTAAATAAAATAGGGCTTCCATAGTTTTTCTCAGTGATTTTAAAAATTCTTTTAAATGTATATTGAGTGTTGAGTCCCCTAAAGGAGATGATGACGCGTTATCGTCACCTCATGCGCCTGCCTACCTTCGTCTACTTCGCAACCCACCTCTGAGACCCATTGGGGCGACTTACGTTTTCACTCAATTGGTTTCCGATAAAATTCCGCTCTCTTTTAAAGAACCGTTCAAATAAATCCCTCCCAACTAAAGAGTTGGCACACCTTGGCCATGCCCCTATGACCGACAAACCTAATAGAATTCCTAACTTACCTCCTCAAAATGGAAGAGAACTACTATCGCAAATTAAGTTTACCAGCTCTCAAAAACACTCTCCCCAAAATTCAAGAAGCTGCAACGTCATAGATAGAATTTATTGGATGTATGAGAGTCTCTACAGTTAGGAGTCATATTTTCCTTTTCCTCTCTTCGATGTCCATTGGCTAGCGCTCCCTTCCCTTCTGCTGCTCTCCCTCTGTTTGCTTCCGCGTTTCTCATTGGTGGACTCACAATCCTTTTGATCATGCCTCCGATGAATGACTTTGCCTTCTCGGACGACACCAGAATCCTTCATTCTCCCGAATGGTTCTTCCCCCTTAAATTTTCTAATGTGCCCATTTTCTTAGTGGAGAAATATTTTTCTTCTCTGTTTTTCCAAATTCTGAGACTCTGTGGGATCAGAATGTAGGCAGAATCAGGTCAGGCATTTTACTCATCTGAGCGAATTTCCTATGATCTTCTTTCGATAAATCCTTTAAACTACTTTCCTTTAAATTTTTATTTTCCGTTGAGCATTTTTACGACTTGTAGGTTAGAGCGCATCTCTTTTTTACACTAGGTGCTCCTTTACCTTACAAGACTTGGACCGTTCGAATAAAGTGTTGACACAATGAACCGAATTGTAATAAATCGTTGACATATGTCGGAATCGCTGTTTGCGATCATTCCGAATAGTCGAGCTGGGTGTCCCGAAGTGGTGGGATAATAAGAACCCTTTGTTTCTTGATAAAATTCGTCTCTCGCTTTCCGGAAGTGCGTGCTTGTCGAATCGGCGAGTGCGCTGAAAGAAATGAAGCAACAAAATCAGACACGGATATTGTGGAATCTTCATCCTCCTCTATCTTTATACATATCTGGAATGGGAGTGATCATCTATCTGCTTGCTCCTACCTCTCAATGCGACTTCTTTGACGGGTGTCTCGGATGAACGAATGTCTGTCTCCACGTTGCATTGAATGGCTGAGGACTGGACTTTCGGATTCAAATATTTTTAGCAACCCCAATACTCGGCGCTCTGGCGATATTTTGGGGTATTGGACAGACGTAAATTGACATCGGAACGAAGCTTTGTTGTTTATGCCTATTGCTTAGACCGATAGAGTGTACGTGCTTTAAATCTTTGAAGTTACTTTTAAACTTGCACATCAAATATCCCGCAAAGATATAGTTTTATAGGTAAGTCAATAGTGAAAATCTGAAATATATCTAAAATTCTTGAAATATATTAATTAAGTACTTGTTCTTCAGGGTAAGTTTTGACAACAAAGCGAACAAGACTGACCCCATGACTGTAGGGTGAACCTTCTGGAATTTTGAAGAGCTGAAGAATTTAAAGTGAATTAATTTGCCAAATAAAACGAAGATGCATTAAAAAAGGCAAATTGGATATAACATCAGAAAAGTATCCATGTTATTTTCTGCATTTAAACTCAATTTAATGTATAATTAAATAAAAAAAAAATGAATTTGAATCTGTAGGGAAAGTCATGTGATGCCCACATCCGATTTTTATATTTGTTTGGAATATCTGAAAGACGAACCATCACGTACTATGGAATGTTCAAAATCTTTGTCACAGAACAGTAAAGTAGCAGTCAAAACATACATCGTCCAATGAGCGATCTCCTATCCAATATGTTTTCCAACCTTTATGAGTATGCGCAACATAAGTTTTCGTATCCGCCATAGCAATTCAACGCAACAGGGAGACACTCGTCTCGGGTGGTATCTCTCCCCGGAGTGGAGTACTTTCATATATACGTTCTTATAAGCCACCGTGATCGTAGCCTATTCCTTCGACTTTTGTCTCAGAGTTCAATAAGGCATAGACTTCCATTCTCGGATTCTTAGTTCCCCTCGTGTTTGACGACAGGCCTAATGCCTTCATTCTGCCTCCCTATATTTTCGAAGAATGTTTCGATTAACAATGTCATTTAGTATACGATAAAAATGTGTTCATGATCGTGAATTTTAAGTTTCCATGTATATTATGTACTCCGTACGAAGAACGGGTCTATAATAAAGAAACCAATACATAGCGTAGTAAAATCTAAATTGAGAAAAAGCATTAAGCTCCCGTAAAACCTCATCGGTGGCATTTGTCCTTACAGTATCCTCTTGTGGGCGTCTCCCAGACGTCTGTGGGTTGCCTGGCGGGGGTTTGCAGGTTTTAACGACATTTTCAAATGTTCTCTTTGACATGAGATTCTCACGCAAACTGACGAGTAGCACACATTTTGAGTCCAAGAAGGTGTACTCCATTTAAACAATGTATAAAAGTCGGATGTGGACAGTGCACGACTTTCCTTGCACACTCATAATCACGTTCTCTTTATTTCTTCAATAATTCATTATATTGAATTGAATGACGTAAAATAACATTATTTAAAATGACACTAAATGGGCACTTTTGATTCAATTTTTGTTCTCATTGGGTTACTGAACTTATTTTTAGAGGTGACGTAGCGAACATGCGAAAACACTGAAATATCTCGAGAACGGTTTGTCCTAATGTAATGGGGTGGGCCTTATTCTTTTCATCGTTAAAATTTACGTATAAAACGAACATTTCATGGATATATTGGAGCGTACGCAGTTTTTTTATTTTGGATTTGGACGATTTTTGAGGACCACTTCGCAAAAAACAAAAGAAAACAGGTTTTTTCTTTTTCCGACATCTATTCAGTACCAGGGTTACACACAAGTCACTCACCTACCCAATTTTATTATATTCAACATATTCGTTTTTGATTTAGAGTGGATACATACATTGCACAGACAGACACACAGACATCACGCTAAAATAGTGTTTTCGCGTTCTAGAGGTCCCAAAACGTGGCCATCCGTCGAAAACTCGACTTGCGGGGTTTTCGACATGATTCCAATACTTTCCCTATACATTATTATGTATTGCAGGGAAAATAAAAATCTGATGTGGGCATCACATGACTTTCCCTGCAGACTTATATCCAAGTTCTCTTTATTTTAATTAAATTTAATTCACATTTAATTCAATTTTCGTTCTCTTTCGGTAATTGGACTTATTCTCAAAGGTGGCGTAAAGAAAATACAAAAAAAAAATATCTCGAGAACGGCTAGTCCTAGTGTAATGAATGGGGTTGGTCTTATTCTTTTCTTCGTTAAAAATGACGTATAAAACAAGCATTTAATGGATATATTTGAGCATACGTAGTTTTTCATTTTAGATTTTGACGATTTTTGCGGCCATTTCGCAAAAACAGGCAGGTTATTTTTTTTCCGAATCATACCAAAATGTAATCAGCACCAGGGTAACCCAGAAGCGACTTATCTACCGAATTTTGTGAAATTCGGTCCATTCGTTTTTCAGCTAGAGTGGATACAGGCCATTTTTGCGGGCCATTTCGCAAAAAAAGGCGGGTTCTTTTATCCCGAACGGTATTAAAAACTAATCAGCCCCAGGGTCACAGCCAATGACTTACGTACCCAATTTTATGAAATTCGATCCATTCGTTTTTGAGTTAGAGTGGATAAATATATTGCACACACATACAGACGTCACTCTAAAAATAGTTTTTTCATATTCTAGAGGTCTCGCAACGTGTCGATCCGTCGAAAATTCGAGTTGCGATTTTCGCCATGATTCCAATACTTTCCCTTGTATTGCAGGGAAAGTAAAAATAATATCATACGCCTCCATTTTAAGTAAACCTCAAGATTTTTTTTCATCTCCATCATCTATTGATCCCGTCGACCCTTGACTGGATAAGGGCGATAAAATGTCACAGAGGGATGGAAGCAGAGTTGGGATTCTCTTTACCATTCTCGCAGAAACCATATGAAACATTCACAATTGGGTCATTCATTCACAGTAGTCCGAAGACCCATTTATGAAAAACAAAGGAAATGCATTTGATTTCCAAAGGAGTCATTTCAACTTTTCCTCCAAGCTCCTGAAAGCTCGGCGTACAATATAGTTTCCTAATCACCAGAGAACTTTATATTCTCAGTGAAAAATGTTATGAAGAACCAAGAAAACCTAGGACTGTTAGAGAATAATATCCAGGTCTTCGGTGATCAGACACAGCAAAGTAATTGGTTGCCCCGTTTGAAATCTAACAAGAAAGATCAATCATGCTTAAAGCATTGATTATGAAACACTTTCCAACTTCAATGCAATTTTATTTAAAAAAGTCGAAAATGCAATACATTCCTCGGTAATATTTTAAAACTTATCACAATACTACATTGATTTATTATATTTGAAAACTTAAACCTTCATTGAAAAAAATGAACTTCATTCAAATGACGGCATTGAAATATAAATTGCGTGGTTTAAATATCTCTAAAATGCAATACATTCCACGGTAATATTTTTAAATCTATCATAATACTACGATAATTTATTATATTTGAAAACTTCATCGAAAACAACTGAAATTAATTCAAATGACGTCATAGAAAAAATAACACGCCTGGATCTCTCTATAAAAGCAGGATTTCATTCATAACTTTCTCCATTTCATTCATCACAATACTATAATAATTTATTTTATTTAAAAATTAAGACCATGGAGCTACAATTCATAAACTTTATGCTTAAAACTTCTTTGAAAAAAATCGTCCTTCTGTTTATAAAATCAATTAATATTTCATTCATATCAGCCATGCAGACTCCATGGACTGAATTATTTTGTGTTAAAGAAATACAGTAATTCTAATACAACTCATTCTACATATTTTGCTGTTTACATTTTACATAGGTGAAAAATAGGCTTACTTGCAGAAATAATCAAATTTGAATGAGAATTTAAACTCAAATATATTGTCATTGTGTTGTTTTAGTATGTAGATGCACAGAATTTAAGCAGAAATAAAGTAGTTTTAGGATGGATACAACACTCAATATGAATTAAAAAGAACTTTAAAAAATCACGAATTTGAAACAAGATGGATGCCATATATCATTTTGAAGTGGGTCATGTGATCGTTTCATATCATGGTCACGTGATCGTTTCATGTAAGATGTGTAATTATTATTTTAATTTTTATTTAAAAAACTACTGAATATATTTAGCTGAATTTTTTTTTATATATTTTATGGAACAATTTGACTATTACCTAAAATTTTCGAAGCAATTTGTGAATTTTAAATCCGCTTAAAAAATGTTAGAAAAATTAGGTCCCATAGGGCTCAATGTATTTCATTTTTTCAACCCGGGTTCAATCCAAAACTAATTGTGTGATATTATTTATTTATATTCCCATAGGTCCTACAGACCGTCTGAACAACATACTAAAATTTCATTTCGATTAAGTCATTTTTACGGCAGTTATCGTGCTAACGGACAGACAGACAGACAGACAGACAGACAGACAGACAGAATGAACAAAGTCATAAACACTTTTCAACTTTGTTGTAAAGTGTTAAAAATGGCGTAAATTGATTTCCATAAATGTATGCTTACTTTAGTATAATTAATGAAACACCTATTGTTTGTGTCACGCTGCTCTTCAGCGTACCTCAGGAGCATTCAAAACGATCTAGTCGTAGATAAGTGAACTAGTAGTGTACTCGAGTAGTCATAATCCTACCGTTGACTGAACAATTCTATTGGGTCTCCATTAATCGTACATTAGCTGAATGAAAAATTTGGGGGGTTTTCATCTGTTAGAAACTTTTTTCGGGATGACAACGATGTTGTAGTCTTATACGAGGGTATTGCTTTTGGGGCTGAGTGGGTTTCTGAGTGAGATAATGAGAGTGTATAGAAACTTTTTTTGGGGTGGCAACGCCTGGGATTCTACGACAGAGGAGGTATGGAACCCCAGCGCCTCCTAGCGGCCAAAAGGGGAACTAGATTTAAAAGTTGAAACTTGTCATTTTTTTTCTAATTTTAAACATTGAAAGGCGATACTGGAGAATTTATTTTGTTTAGCATTCGAGTTGCCATGGTAACACCTGGAAGTTCTGGGCCAGAGGCTCAGATGATGGGCTAGAATCTGTGTCAGAAGTTGTAGTATACGCATACCGCAACACCAGCGCCACATCGTGGTGGAAAGGGGGTCTACCCAAGTTGAAACTTTGAGCTTTTTCCAATATTGAATATCCTTGTGACAAGATCGTCTTTAAAGTGTTCTTCCGATATCCTTTCACTATATCGCGCCGATTGCATAGTAATTTTAAATGTTTTCAAGACGGTTCCGGAAACTAATTCAGCGAATATACCAGAGTTTCAAAATACAAACAATGGGATAGAGGTGTTTTTAATTTCCCAAAATGCGTGTTTTAAACGTTCAGAATTTAACAAATGTAAGTTTTTTACTAACAAAATTTTACAAATGTGTGTTTTTTACTTTAAAAAAACCACTCATGGGTTAATTTGTCTATGGAAATTAACATGTGTTTTCGCACTTGTGCAAATTTTTAACGATTTTTCACAAAAATGTGTTTTACACTTACAAAATTTCATAAGTGCAAGTCTTTCACTTGTAAAAAACTAACAAAAAACGTGTTTTGAACTAGCTGAATTTCGGGGATACGTGCATCAAGTGAGGGTGGGGAAATAATATACGTTTTCGCACTTATGCAAATTTTAGGCAAAAATGAACAAAAATGTGTTTTGAAGTGTTTGAATTTGACAAGCGCATGTTTTTTATTTGTAAAATTTAGCAAAAACGTGTTTTGAACTACTTGAATTTTGGAAATACATGTATCGAGTGAATCGAGCGAATTAAGTGAATTTCGGTAATGTGAGTGAGTGTCGCGTGAATGTGAGTTTTGCACTACCAGAATTTAACGAATATATCATTTAAATCACTGTAATTTCCCCAAATATAGGTGCTTCCCTGAATGCATGACTATATTTTTTAAGAAGACTTAGGCCCCCCTCTCGAAATTAGAAAAAATTTCGTAGAATACACTCTGTTTATACCAAGCGTAGTGTGTGTGCTTGCAATGAGATAGTGGCTTTTTTAAATGTGAATGCTCTAATGCATAGCATATATTAATTAAAGAAAACTATTATTAAAAAGCAGCTCTTTAAAAATAATGGTACATCTTAGAGCCTTCAATGCTTAAGGTTCATAAGATGATATAAGTGTTAATGCCCCCCCCCCCCAATCCTTTGTATAGACAGAGGGCATCAGTTTAAATGTGAATACAGTGGGCGTTTACACGTCTCACCTTGCTCGTTGAGGGATAGCTTTATCGAAATGGGAGTGAATCTCCACATATATCCACGGGCTATAGAACTGAAAAAGATTGTCTTGGGATTTCCAACGTTTAAAATAACAAAATACGTGTTAATTTTCTTAGGGAAAATAACATATATTTTCATATGCATGCTATTTTAAAGCGAAATTTAATAAATACAAGTTTTTATCTTTCCAAAAACTAGCAAATACAATTTGCAGTGTTTCAAAAACTACTAAATGTGATTTTGTACTTGGTGAAATTTAACACAAGGCATTGTGATTCGAGTAAAATTTAACACACATACCTTTTTAAGGGAGTGGAAACACCTAATGAGGTGATATGTGCGTGATACACACGACCAGCACAAAGCGATAGAAATGAATGTTAGGCTAGTTTTTAAAAACGAGACTTTGAAATTGGGTTGATAAATAGTGTTTAGGATTATTTAACGTATGGATGATCAGTACATAGCAATAAAATGGGGAACTAGGCTAGGTTTTTAAGAATAAGACTGAATTTTTTAGCTGAATGTTATATGTACTAACATTTTATAAGGCAATATCACCTACAGAGGGAGTATGCAGTGAATCCATCACTGACACCTAGCTATGAAGTGCCGAACTAGGTAAATATTTTTACGATGGGAATTTAAATTCCTTAGCTAAATGTGATGTTTTGAAGCTTTCAAAGGGTCGGAAGCGCTTACTGAGCCAGCATGTGCGATACTTATAAACGATACATAGCCGTAAAATGAAGAACTAGCAGAGTTTTTCTAAGGTTATAACTTGAATTTTTAGGTCAACACGATTTCCACTAACTACTAAAAAGGGAGAAATGCTTAGTGGAGGAGGGGGGAGGTTATGCACGACGCATATAGTCGACACCCACCAATAGAATGCAGATCTAAGGTAGTACTTTTAGGAGAAGATGTGGAGTTTTTTAAGTAAATAGAGTGTTTAGGAGCATTTAAAGAGATATAAACGTATGATAAGGTAGTATCCATGATACATACAACTCATATAGAACAGCGAAAGGAAAATGTCAGTATTTTTTAAAGATCGGACTTTAAATTTTTAAATAAATGTAGATGTTTGGAAACTTTTAATGGGCTATGTGTGATACACATGCCCGATATATAACAGTAAAATAGTGAACTACGGATAATTTTTTAAGTATATAACTTTGTATTTTTTAATTAAATAGGGATTTCTACTAATATTTAAAGGGATAGAAACGCATACTGAAAGGCATACAGCAAATATTTAGGGGAACTTTAAGGATTTTTTGGATAAATAGAGATTTCACTAACTTTTAAGGTAATAAAAACACATACTGAAGGGTATAGGGTGGAATCATTACTAACACCTAGCGGTAAAATGGGGAATTGGGATAATATTTTAAGGATAGTACTTTAGATTTTTAGGTAAACGACATGTATAAAAACTTTAAAATGTGTGGATATACAGATTGAGACGACATGTGTGATACACATCATCGGCATACAGTAGCGAAAGTAGAACTAAGCAAGTTTTTAAGGTTAGAATTTTGATTATTTCAGAGAAATGGGAGTGTTTAGAAACTTCTAAATGGTTAGAAACACCATATTAAGTTGGAATAGATTGACACCATCACCAACGCCTATCGGGGATTTAGGGTAATATTTTAAGGGTGGGGCTTTAGATTTTTAGGTAAATGGTGTGTTTAAAAACTTTTTCAGTGGCGGAAATGCCTGCTAAGACGGTATGTGCGACACACATAGCCGAGACATAGTAACGAAATAGGGGGTGGGGGGGCTAAGATACCTTTTTAGAAAAACACCTTAAATTTTTTCTAACTAGTGCGATATACCAACATTTAAAGCGGACGACTACACAGATTGAGGCGGCATACGTGATACACATCACCGACACATAATAGTTAAATGCAGAATTAGGTAAGTTTTTGAGTTTTTTAGGTATGTGAGATGCTTAGAAACTTTCAAAGAGTCAGAAACGTCTAATAAGTCGATATGGCATGAATTCATCACCACCAGATAGCAGTGAAATGTAGATATTTTAAAGGTAGATTTTTAAAATTTCTAACTAAATAACTTTCAAAGGGAATGAAAGATGTGTAATGAAGCGGTATGTGTAATGTAAATCACCGGCACCAAGCGATAGAAAGGGGTACTGGCTTAAATTTTAAAGATGGGACTTTAGATTTTGTAAAAGATCTAAACTTTTTTAAGGATCTGCAACACAACAGTAGCGGTATATGCGATATGTACATACCGCAACATCAGTGCCACCTCGTGGTAGAAAAGAGAACTAGGGATATTTTTTAAAGAAGGAACTTTAAATTTTTTAATAAATGGGAATTCTCAGTAACTTTTAAAAGTATAACAAAGTCCACATTATCAATTATTAATTAGATTTACACACATGGATAATATTGAGAACCATGTTTTTAACTGTGGATGTAGCGTACCAGTAGATTATTATCATTGATAATCTTTATATTGCATATCACAACTCATAACATTTTCACACAACTCATAACAGAGTATATACAAATACGCGATAGTTAACAATTTTTCAGGTATTTTAAAAAATGCATTGTATAAAACTTAGTATACTACCTTGTACTATACAATAGAAAATATTGTTAATTTTTAATGACCCGTATAACATCTCATTTTTTTTAAATATCAAAAGCGTAAGTTTAATTTATATTTAAAAAAAAGTTTGTATCTTTAGTATCCCAATGGATACTGTTTAATTTTTCTTTGCACTTAGAATAAGTACAACTGAAATAAAGTGCAATTAAAACAAAAAAAAATTAAAGAGTATCCACTGACATACTAAATATACAAACTTTTCTTAAAGTATAAATTAAGTTTACGCTTACGATTTTTTTTTAAAAATGAGATATTATACGGGCTATTAAAAATTAACAATATTTTTCTACTTTATAGTACAAGGTAGTACTAAGTTTTATGCATTTTCTGAAATACCTGCTCTTCCGCTATCGGTGAACGCCATGTGTTGCCACCTCCAAGAAGTTTCTGTACTTCCTTATTATCTCAGTCAGAAACCCACTCAGCCTAAAAAGCAATGCCCTTGTATAAGACTACAAGTAGTTATAAATTGGGTGTTGAGGGCCGTTTCGACTCGCCGCAGCCGATGACTCGTGGAGGAGGGTTTCCTCTTTGGGGAGGAAGGTTGCCTCACTTGGGAGGGTGTTTGGTGTGGTGCAGTACCAGATGACCTCACGGAAGATCTTTTGACCAACTGCGGAGGCAGTTTCGCGATTCTACCTCTTTCGCAGTATTGCGAAAGGGACCTCGGAGGGATGATCTTTGACCGGAGTTCATTACATAATCGCGTTGCGAGGGGAAGAGGCACTATTGCGAAAGAGCCCTCCGAAGGATGACCTTTGACTGGAGTGCATTGTACAATCGCGTTGAGGGGAGAGGCACAATTGAGTGAGTGGTTTCAATGGATGTCGCAATCGCTGACTGACATTTGACCGGAGTGCATCGCGGGTCTTCTTAGCACGCATCTTTCCTCTGTGCTGGTCAATAATGAACTGAATTCTGTTATCAGCGGTGACGTAGTTAAATCGCCCTCTGGCGAAAGTTGGTGAGGTGATTCCGTCTATCAGCATTTATTTTTAAATTTCCAAAAGAATTTAATTTCCTACTTGTCAGGGCTGGGGTTTGATCCAGGACCGTTCGATTAGAAGACTGGCGTCTTATCCGTTATGCTACAGCGCACCTGCCTCGTAGATTTTTATCGTCGAAGAGTAGGTTGTAAAAGTAAACGGAAAATAGATTATTTTTCAGGACTGTGTTAAGAACATTGGAAATTATTAGTGGGAAGCTATATTTTGTAACAGGGAATGTATTTTATAAAAGGGGTACTTATTAATTTTTCCGCGTGTTTAGTATGTTACCAATTATTTTTTGGAGTGTTTTAAAACGCATTTAATAGTAAATTACGGACTTCAAGTGAACACAAAAATTGTGTTAATTGGATTTAACCATTTTAAGTGTTCCGAACACTATGATTTTTTCTAAAATAGGATTCAACCATTTTAAGTGTATATTTAAAAACAAAAATATAATACTGCATTATACTTAATTAATTTCAAAAATTGTGTTAAGTGAACAAGATTCGACCATTTTAAGCGTGTGTTTTAAAAGAAAAACGCATTTAATATTAAATTATGGTTAGTAATGTTCAGTGTATACAAAAATTATGTTAAGCGGGTTCGTGAATAGGGTTCAACTATTTTAAGTGTTGTGGAGTTAAAAACAAAAATGTAATACTGCATTATACTTAGCTATTTTCAAGAATTGTGTTAAGTGAATAGGATTCGACCATTTTAAGTGTTGAATATTTAAAAACAAAATCTAATAGTAAATTATGAATTTGCACTGAATATAAAATTGTGCGTGAACAGGATTCAACCCTTTTAAGTGTGTGTATGTGTGTGTGTATTTAAAAACAAAATGTAATAGTGCATTATACATTTTCTTTTTAAATACACACACGTTCTTTATTTTCAAAATTGTGTTAAGCGGGGTCGTGAACAAGATTCATCCATTTTAAGTGTGTGTGTGCATTTAAAAACAAAATGTAATAGTACATTATACTTAGATATTTTCAAAAATTGTGTTAAGCGGATTTTATATAGTGAACAAAATTTGACCCTTTTAAGTGATGTAGATTTTAACATTGCAATTTTTAATATGCATGTTTCATAAGCTTTTAAAATAGTTTTTTACCGTTCTAAATAATAATTGTCTGTTTTAAACTAACATTTTCATCAATTGCAAACATGTACATGGCAAATATTTTGGTGAGCTTAGTTAAATTTGAAATATATAGACCCATTTTATATATTTTTATATTCGCACTGAAAATAGTTAACAAAAAATTGGAACTCACGAGCGGCGTCTTCACTACTTGCTGTCCAATCTACAAATGAGCGATGTGCGCACTTACCACAGTATTAAAAATAAGATCTTATCTATAATGACGTCATCATTTTGACTTGTTGCCGCTTATTTTTTCTTAATGACATATTTTAATGTTATTAACCTCATTGTGCTAGCCACTGATTTGCCACACACAATCTGAATAGTGTAGATCATGCATGATTTTAATGATATAGTGCGTTGTATATGATTTAACCATTTTTAAAGTGACGGGTGTAATTTCAATACCGAGGTTTAGAATTTAACAAGCTACGGAACACGAATCAAACATTTTCACAGATATATGTGCATCCCAAAATTTTAACATTAAGTTTAAAATAAATAAAATAAAAGTCATTGAATATGATTTGACCATTTTTACAGTGGGCGCCCTAATTTTAGTACCATTATAGAATTTAGAAGTGAGTGTACAGTTTCGACTATTTTTACAGGACGCCAACACATTTTAAAATCTATTAAATAGGAATCGACCATACATGTACCTAGATTTTAACAGCCAGTATTAAAACCTAAAACGAATAAGTATTATGTGAGATTTTATCGCACTAACTTTTTAAATTTTTAAAAATGTCCAAAATAGATGTATTCCATTGGTAGACATAAATGGTATGGAGTACATTTTTTTTTCTCGTGAACAGGATTCGACCATTTTAAGTGTTTTGAATTTTAAAACAAAATGTAATAGTAAATTATTCTTTGATATTTAAAAAATAGTGTTAAGTGTAGTGTTCTATACTACAAACGTGCTAAATGGTTTTGGTATGTCCATGCAAAGTGATTTTAGGTATGTCTAAAGCAATCTAAATGTTTGTAAACATTATTTAAAGTTCTTTAAAATGTGAAAAATAAAAATAAAATTTTTCCACTTATACCAAACGAAAAAATTCAATGTTTTTTCTTCCTAAATCTGAAAAATAGTCAAATCCATGCCAAGTGGCTATGTTAGTGGAAAAAACTTATAAAGTGACTCCCACACAATCCTATCATACTAAAGATTCTCGAGGGCAGATATTTTTACAATGTGAACTGACGAGACGCCTTTGAACTAACCACTGTTGTACCCCGCACAAGCTATTCTCACCAAAGAATACATTACTTGGAAGATATTTAAAAAAAAAATGCAAACTGTCGCGACCCCAACGAGTTAACCACTACATTGGTGCACTCAATCAGAAAAGAATAAACTCTCACGAATTTTAGAGAAATTGAACTGAGCGGCTTTTAAAGGATATACGATCATTAATGTTGAATCTAAATGAATGAGCGACTCCCAGGAGAAACGTTACATAAGCCCTAAGACTCCTTTATCGTTTAAAATTATCACATTTTAATGAAATTTAGCAAAAATTGCACAATACTTAGTGTATGACTATCAAATAAGAGCTAGCTTTTTAATGTTACAACAACGGTTAAGGTCATTAATCACTATATTTTTTAAAACTGTGTTAAAGGAGAATAGAATATCACTTACTGTTTTTAAAGATATTCGATTGTTAACATTGAATTTAAATGAAAGAGTGACCCTCTGAGACAAGTACACTACATTGCAATAACATTAAAAATATGAAAGATATGCAATTAACACCTTAAAAGAAACATGTAATGAGTTTTGATATCTTAATACGAGACATGATTGACATGCACATAGAAATGTCACGATTTCGCGGCTGTAAGTGCATCATAAAACCATCCTGTTCTTAATCAATGGCCACATTTGAATGTACATATTTGACAACACAGAGAAAATGACAGAACTAAACTGAGATCTACAACAAAATTTTACACTCATTACAGAGTAAATTTCAACTTCGTAGATTTTTAAGAAACTAGAGTCGAATATTCACCGATTCTTAGAGATTGAAACACAATATTCTTTATGAATCTTCATACTTTAGAGAATGGAACATAACTTAGCATTTATTTTTAATGAATAAGGGTATATAATTTCAGAATTTTAACATTGAACATAAATTTTATGATTTAAACATCGTAAAGTGTAAATATCTTTCACTACGAAACTCACACTATAGACATTTAATATGATTCGAATAAATCTATTTTTTTTTTTTTTTTTTATATTTTATTTTAAAAAGCGAGATTAGTAAACCTGCTACACTTGAATGCATAGACACACAACCCATGACCACATAACATTTTTAAATGGAACATGTTTAAAAAAAAAAAATAGTTGATGATCGTAAATAAAGAGTTCAGTTTGAAAGATAAAAAAAAAACCATTTAATGAATCTATTCTTCATAAAATGCACATTAACCGTTATTTACTGTATATTTAAACACATAAGTTAAAATAATTTTCTTATCGCACATAGTCCTCTGATTTGAATGACTTGAAAAAATTTCTATCATACCAGTAAAAGACTTCTTCACCGCGCAACAAAACATTCTTTGCTATGTTATTAATGTCAAGATTTAGAAGTACTTGTTCAGCCACTCTCTCGTACATTTCTAATGGAGTGCTGTAAAGACATTCATGGTTACTTTGATCTTCAATTCGAGTAACACAGCCAACACATTTAAAAAGTTTCCTTACATGACACATCATGCTGTCATGAATACATGAGATCAATTGTTCGAATGCAAAATTTTTATCACCAATAATAGTGATGGTAGAAAGGTTATAATGTCCTTTATTTTCAATATTTGAGTAGGAAGCCACTCTATAAATATACTTTCTCGAAGTTTCATACTAATGTTGTTAACACAATTCTGTAAACATGCTATTTGATTTTTATATAAGGTTATATGGTACTGTGTTAGACAAAATTTTGAATCATATAATTGAATTATCTTCTGTAAATGCAGTTTTCCATTGTCATTGAAACAGAACAACTCATTGCGACTGACGAAAGAGGTATCCGCATATGGAATATTGAACGACCACAATTTTGGGGAAAATTCACTCCAAGTAGCAGGTGACAGTGTAACGCCTTCATGCGTAGGCTGTAGTTCATTTCGCTCGTTAGAGAGATATTTCCATATATACACTTTTAGCTTCCCATGGCGAAGTTTCAAATATACATACACATCAGAACCTAAATGCCAACGACGGAGTGCATTTTGAACAAAATCTGAAGAAGTAGATTCAGTCGAAACTGATTCTGTAGTGGAGGATGACACTCCGCTATGTGTTAGAGCACAAGAAAGCAGATCTTGAGTTGAGTTTCCAACCTGTGTGAGAACTTGTGAATTGACAACGGTAGATGCTTCTGCTGGGCTTATGGAAGACATAAGATAGGTCTCTAATCAATCCACCGCAAGCTTTTGTGAGGGTGAATTAATCACATCTGAGACAATGTCCACAGATTTTGCTTTTTCTAGGGCAGGAACAGACAACTCCACAGTATTTCCACTGGAAATTATCTGTTCGAGTGATGGCATACTTTGAATTTTAGACATTATTTTTAGATAGTAACAACCAACTACCACGTTCACAGTATAAGATTTATTTTTGAAACACCAAGATCTTAAAACACTATAAATTTGTCGCAGCTATGAACGAACCGAACCTATTCACGCAACGCCCAAGATTGATATGTCTTATTGGGCCACGTCATAAGTATAATCACGTGACCTAAATCGAGTGTCGTGTGCAAACAGATCACATAAGATATGAAGTGATTAGAGCTTGTAATTTTTAATGAATCTTACAACATTAGATTGTGCTAAACGCAATTGTTATCTACATGGGAAAATTTCTACATTATTTTATTCATCTTCGAAATCATAGAGTGAAAATATGTACCAAACTTCGTCAAAGTTCCTAATTTTAAATCACATTAACATTAAATACTTAGAAAAATTTTGTATATTTTTATAACTTTAGGAGATATGTATCGCGCGGAATATACAGGAATGGCTAGCAAAAACATGAAAATAACTTGCAGTATGAGGTCTTTATTAGCCGACATCTAAACTAGAAATGAACGATATACACACTAATTACAACACTAAAATGAGAGCTTATCAGTTCTTGTCTTATCTAAGATCTCACATAAAATGACGTTATCACTCCAAAGTTCACAAGATGACGTCATTGATCCAAGGTTCACAAGATGGCTTTATTTTTTTAATTACGCCCTATTTTTAATTACTTCTTAATTTTTATAATTATGAATAAGTAATTATAATTCTTGTATATTCCGCGCGATACATATCTCCTAAAGTTATAAAAATATACAAAATTTTTCTAAGTATTTGATGTTAATGTGATTTAGAATTAGGAACTTTAACTAAGTTTGGTACATATTTTCACTCTATGATTTCGAAGATGAATAAAATAATGTAGAAATTTTCCCATGTAGATAACAATTGCGTTTAGCACAATCTAATGTTGTACGATTCATTAAAAATTACAAGTTCAAATCACTTCATATCTTATGTGATCTGTTTGCACACGACACTCGATTTAGGTCACGTGATTATACTTATGACGTGGCCCGATAAGACATTTCAATCTTGGGCGTTGCGTGAATAGGTTCGGTTCGTTCGTAGCTGCTACAAATTCATAGTGTTTTAAAATCTTAGTGTTTTAAAATCTTAGCGTTTTAAAAATGAATCTTATACTATGAACGTGGTAGTTGGTTGTTACTATCTAAAAATAATGTCTAAAATTCAAAGTACGCCATCACTCGAACAGATACTTTCTAGTGAAAATACTGTGGAGTTGTCTGTTCCTGCCCTAGAAGAAGCAAAATCTGTGGACATTGTCTCAGATGTGATTAATTCACCCTGACAAAAGTTTGCGATGGATTGGTTAGAGACCTACCTTATGTCTTCCATAAGCCCAGCAGAAACATCTACCGTTGTCAATTCACAAGTTCTCACAGAGGTTGGAAGCTCAACTCAAGATCTGCTCTCTTGTGCTCCAACACATAGCGGAGTGTTATCCTCCACTACAGAATCAGTTTCGACTGAATCTACTTCTTCAGATTTTGTGCAAAATGCGCTCCGTTGTTGGCATTTAGGTTCTGATGTGTATGTATATTTGAAACTTCGCCATGGGAAGTTAATAGTGTATATATGGAAATATCTCTCTAACGAGCGAAATGAACTACAGCCTACGCATGAAGGCGTTACACTGTCACCTGTTACTTGGAGTGAATTTTCCCCAAAATTGTGGTCGTTCAATATTCTATATGCGGATACCTCTTTCGTCAGTCGCAATAAGTTGTTCTGTTTCAATGACAATGGAAAACTGCATTTACAGAAGATAATTCAATTATTTGATTCAAAATTTCGTCTAACACAGTGCCATATAACCTTAGATAAAAATCAAATAGCATGTTTACAGAATTGTGTTAACAACATTAGTATGAAATTTCGAGAAAGTATATTTATAGAGTGGCTTCCTACTCAAATATTGAAAATAAAGGACATTATAACTTTTCTACCATCACTATTACTTGTGATAAAAATTTTGCATTCGAACAATTAATTTCTTGTATTCATGACGGCATGATGTGTCATGTAAGGAAACTTTTCAAATGTGTTGGCTGTGTTTCACAAATTGAAGATCAAAGTAACCATGAATGTCTTTACAGCACTTCATTAGAAATGTACGACAGAGTGGCTGAACAAGTACTTCTAAATCTTGACATTAACAACATAGCAAAGAAAGTTTTGTTGCGCGGTGAAGAAGTTTTTACTGGTATGATAGAAATTTTTTCAAGTCATTCAAATCAGCAGATTATGAATGTGCGATAAGGAAATTATATTAACTTATTTGTTTAAATGTACAGTAAATAACGGTTAATGTGCATTTTATGAAGAATAGATTCATTAAATGTTTTTTTTTTATCTTTCAAACTGAACTCTTTATTTACTATCATCAACTATTTTATTTATTTTTTTTTAAAACGTGTTCCATTTAAAAATGTTATGTGGTCATGGGTTGTGTGTATATGCATTCAAGTGTAGCAGGTTTACTAATCACGCTTTTTAAAATAAAATATATATAAAAAAAAATTAAAAATAAATTTATTCGAATCATATTAAATGTCTATAGTGTGAGTTTCGTAGTGAAAGATATTTACACTTCAGAGGGTTTAAATCATAAAATTTATGTTCAATGTTAAAATTCTGAAATTATATACCCTTATTCATTAAAAATAAATACTAAGTTATGTTCCATTCTCTAAAGTATGAAGATTCATAAGGAATGTTGTGTTTCAATCTCTAAGAATCTGTAAAATTCGACTCTAGTTTCTTAAAAATCTACGAAGTTGAAATTTATTCTGTAATAAGTGTAAAATTTTGTTGTAGATCTCAGTTTAGTTCTGTCATTTTCTCTGTGTTGTTAAATATGTACATTCAAATGTGGCCATGCATTAAGAACAGGATGGTTTTATGATGCACCTACAGCCGCGAAATCGTGACATTTCTATGTGCATGTCAATAATGTCTCGTATTAAGATATCAAAACTCATTACATGTTTCTTTTAAGGTGTTAATTGCATATCTTTCATATTTTTAATGTTATTGCAATGTAGTGTACTTGTCTCAGAGGGTCACTCTTTCATTTAAATTCAATGTTAACAATCGAATATCTTTAAAAACAGTAAGTGATATTCTATTCTCCTTTAACACAGTTTTAAAAAATATAGTGATTAATGACCTTAACCGTTGTTGTAACATTAAAAAGCTAGCTCTTACTTGATAGTCATACACTAAGTATTGTGCAATTTTTGCTAAATTTCTTTAAAATATGATAATTTTAAACGATAAAGGAGTTTTAGAGCTTATGTAATGTTACTCCAGAGGGTCGCTCATTCATTTAGATTCAACATTAATGATCGTATATCCTTTAAAAACCGCTAAGTGCTATTCAAAATCTCTAAAATTCGTTTCGGATTGAGTGCATCAATGTAGTGGTTAGCTTGTTGGGGTCGCGACAGTCTGCGTTTTTTTTTTAAATATCTTCCAAGTAATGTATTTTTTGGTGAGAATAGCTTGTGCGGGGTACAACAGTGGTTAGTTCAAAGGCGTCTCGTCAGTTCACATTTCAAAAATATCTGCCCTCTATTGTATTCTTTGGTATGAAAGGATTGTGTGGGAGTCGCTTTATAAGGTTTTTGCAACTAACATGGGCACTTGGCATGGATTTGACTATTTTTCAGATTTAGGAAAAAAAACCATTGAATTTTTTCTTTTGGTATAAGTGGAAAAACTTATACCAAAGAATTTATTATAAATTTTATTTATTCAAAGAATTTATTATTTTTTTTTATTTTTCAGATTTTAAAGAAATTTAAATAATGTTTACAAACACTTAGAATGCTTTAGACATACCAAAAACCACTTAGCATGTTTTTAGTATAGAACACTACACTTAACACTATTTTTTAAATATCTAAGAATAATTTATTATTACATTTTGTTTTAAAATTCACAACACTTAAAATGATCGAATCCTGTTCACGAGAAAAAAAAATGTACTCCATACCATTTATGTCTACCAATGGAATACATCTATTTCGGACATTTTTAAAAATTTAAAAAGTTAGTGCGATAAAATCTCACATAATACTTACCCGTTTCTGGTTTTAATACTGGGTGTTAAAATCTAGGTACATATTATGGTCGATTCCTATTCAATAGATTTTAAAATGTGTTGGCGTCCTGTAAAAATAGTCGAAACTGTACACTCACTTCTAAATTCTATAATGGTACTAAAATTAGGGCGCCCACTGTAAAAATGGTCAAATCATATTCAATGTCTTTCATTTTATTTATTTTAAACTTAATGTTAAAATTTTGGGATGCACATATATCTGTGAAAATGTTTGATTCGTGTTCCGTAGCTTGTTAAATTCTAAACCTCGGTATTGAAATTACACCCCTCACTTTAAAAATGGTTAAATCATATACAACGCACTATATCATTAAAATCATGCATGATCTACACTATTCAGATTGTGTGTGGCAAATCAGTGGCTAGCACAATGAGGTTAATAACATTAAAATATGTCATTAAGAAAAAATAAGCGGCAACAAGTCAAAATGATGACGTCATTATAGATAAGATCTTATTTTTAATACTGTGGTAAGTGCGCACATCGCTCATTTGTAGATTGGACAGCAAGTAGTGAAGACGTCGCTCGTGAGTTCCAGTTTTTTTGTTAACTATTTTCATTGCGAATATAAAAATATATAAAATGTGTCTATATATTCAAACTTTAACTAAGCTCACCAAAATATTTGCCATGTACATATTTGCAATTGATGAAAATGTTAGTTTAAAACAGACAATTATTATTTAGAACGATAAAAATCTATTTTAAAAGTTTATGAAACATGCATATTAAAAATTGCAGTGTTAAAATCTACATCACTTAAAAGGGTCAAATCTTGTTCACTTTATAAAATCCGCTTAACACAATTTTTGAAAATATCTAAGTATAATGTACTATATTACATTTTGTTTTTAAATACACACACACACTTAAAAGAGTCGAATCCTGTTCACGCACAATTTTATATTCAGTATAAATTCATAATTTACTATAAGATTTCGTTTTTAAATACACAACACTTAAAATGGCCGAATCCTATTCACGAACCCGCTTAACACAATTTTTGTGTACCCTGAACATTACTAACCATAATTTAATATTCAATGTTTTTTTTTTAAATACACGCTTAAAATGGTTGAATCTTGTTCACTTAACACAATTTTTGAAAATAGCTAAGTGTGATGCAGTATTACATTTTTGTTTTTAAATACACACTTAAAATGTTTGAATCCTATTTTAGAAAAAATCAAAGTGTTTGCAACACTTAAAATGGTTAAATCCGCTTAACACAATTTTTGTGTTCACTTGAAGTCCGTAATTTACTATTAAATGCGTTTTAAAACACTCCGAAAAACAATTGGTAACATACCAAACACACCGAAAAATTAATAAGTACCCCTTTTATAAAATACATTCCCTGTTGCAAAATATAGCTTCCCACTAGAAATTTTTAATGTTCTTAACACAGCCCTGAAAAATAATCTATCTTCCGTTTACTTTCACAACCTACTTTTCGACGATAAGAATCTACGAGGCATGTGCGCTGTAGCATAACGGATAAGACGCCAGTCTTCTAATCGAACGGCCCGGGATCAAACCCCAGCCCTGACAAGTAGAAAATTAAATTCTTTTGGAAATTAAAAAAAATGCCGATAGATGGCAGCACCTCACCAACCTTCGCCAGAGGTCGTTTTAACTACGTCACCGCTGATAACAGAGTTCAGTTCAACATCGACCAGCACAGAGGAAGGACGTGTGCTAAGAAGCTCCGCGATGCACTCCGGTCAAAGGTCAGTCAGCGATTGCAACCTCCATTGAAACCTTTTTCAAAGTTCCTCCAGTCAAAGGTCAGTCAACGATTGCGACAGCCATTGAAACCACTTTCGCAATTGCGTCTCCCCTCTCAAAGCGATTGTACAATGCACTCCAGTCAAGGGTCATCCTTCGGAGGGCTTTTTCGCAATAGTGCCTCCTCCCCTCGCACCGCGATTGTGCAATGCACTCCGGCCAAAGATCATCCCTCCGAGGCCTCTTTCGCAATGCTGCGAAAGAGGTAGAATTGCGAAACTGCCTCCGCAGTTGGTCTAAAGACCCGTGAGGTCATCTGGTGTTGCACTTCACCAAACACTTTCCCAAGTGAAGCAACCTTCCTCCCCAAAGGGGAAATCCTCCTCCGCAAAGAGGAACCCTTCTCCATGAGTCATTGGCTGCGGCGAGTCGAAGTGGCCCTCAACACCCAATTTATAACTACTACTACAATACCGTTGCCATCCCGAAAAAAGTTTCTAAAAAATGAAAACTCCCAACATTTTTCCATTTCCCCCTTTTTACCTCGTCTAAAATTGTGAAAATCCAAGATGGCGGCCATTTTGCTCTTCTATGGCGGCGAAGCCCCCTATTTTGTCTACTCTTGTGGAACTTGAATTCATTATATTTTGTCCACCGATTTCTGCATGATATAGCCCTGGTCTTAGTTTTTAAAAAAGACTAAATAAAAAGGAATTTGAAAACCATGGACAAGCTAGCACAGACGCCCATGAAATATTGACAATGTGCTGCCAAACTCTATACGAAACTAATTTACTCCGTACCCTTTCGTGATAGGCGAGAGTTCAGGACAGATTTCTTCATTGAAGTCTTGCGCATGTGCAGTCACTTGGAACTGGGTCTAGCCAGAAACCCTAAAAATATCTGATCTCAGATTTATAAATTCGTAAAAAATACTTTAAAAAAAAGAGAGGGACAAACTGAAAATTGTTGGAATAAGAGGCAGTTGTTAAGTAAAAAGGAGTGTTTGCGCAATTTATAATGGAGGCACCTAGTATCCCCCGTGGCGCCGCCTAAGCTCCCTGGTTACGCCTATGTACGACATTGCTCATGAGAGGATCCCAAAAGTACAGAGTCCATTAATACCGAGTGAATGTGAATCTCAAGGAACGAAATTTTCTGTTCCCTACTTGGACGCTTTTACCCGAAATTTATGTTTTATCTTATCCATTCATATATTCTAAACATCTTTAGTACAGTCCAAGATAAACGCGTTTAATTTTTGGGTCAATAAATCTTTCACTGCAGATGACTCTGATCAAAAGTTTACGACCGAGAAGAGAGAGAGATAGCGCCGGCTCTTAACATCTCGAATATCTGTCTGCAACTATTTGGGTAGACCACACGCGATGTGTATAATAATCCCGATTGCACACACTGACTGGCTCTGTAGGACCACCTTCATTCACGGAATGATGACGTGATCATAGATTGACTTTACTAAAGATTTGGAGGCAGACTTACCAACTTAGCCATTTTACTGAGCCATTTTTTGGAACGTTTACACCCAAAAATGGTGACATCTAGCTATAAAATGGCTATTTGCAACTGCTCATAATCCGTAATCTTCTGGCACCAGCATGTGAATACAATCAATACTTACACAGAGCACCGGATACAGTCGCCGTTGGTGCTCTGGGATGAAAAAGAGCACTCTCATGTATCCATTACGGACGATATCCTAACTTTAGCGACAAGACTTTGCACAATTGTTCCATCCATTCCAAGCGGAAACGCTTCGGCTGAAATTGCAAAATCATGATTGTTGCTGGAAATTTCTCTACCGTGGCTAATTCAGTTACAAATATTAGTCATCGACCGGTCCTGCCAAATTCTTGCTGTCATCCGATTTTGAAATTCTCAACAAGCTTGGTCGCAAGACGTTGTCGTGAAATTGAATTTATCACTTTTCGCATTCAATAAGAAATAGAAAACATCTATGCGATAAATATCTAGCCTGTTTTTATTTTTCAACTCCCCCCCCCCCCCCCCTTAGACTTTGCACACTACCGCGTAACTACCACGTGGTATCTAACACGACACGGAAACTGGCGAAGCCGGATGTTTAATTTCTGAAATGGGGGGGGGGGGGGGAGTATTTATTTCCAGACCCTCCAGAAGCCACTTGGTGACATAGTGGATGTAAACTTTGCAGACTTAAAATGTCGTCCACGGGACAATGCCTAATTGAGCGAATGTTTGATTTAGAAGACTTTTTTCGACGTTAAGTGCCAGTACATTTGTAAACAAGATAAAAATTATTAAAATGTTTAAGCTTAATTTTTGAAGTGTCAGTGTCTCTGTCGTTGGTAGGCATACATACTAGTGTGGATATAAAAGGGAAAAAAATCTTTATTCAGAATCTCCCGATTTAGACAAAGCTGTTGATATAAAATCGCTTGTTTATGCGTTGCCATCAGTTAAATATAAATAAACTGGTATCATTTAAATGTAAACAAGAAAGGTCAATCATGCATAAAGCATTGATAATGAAACATTTTCAAACTGAAATATCTAAACATCTAAAATGTGATCCATTCAGCGGTGATATTTTTTTAATGATCACAGAACTACAATCATTTATTTTACTGGGAAACTTAAAGCTTCATTGAAAAAATGAATTTTATTCAAATGACGTCATCGAAATATAAATCGCTTGGCTCTTTATGTAAAAGCAGCGAACATTTCATTCATACACTTTTGTTCCAGACTCCAGAGTTCAATCATTTTGCGTGAAAAAAAAATCAGCCATTCTTATAAAACTCATCTAACAATCACTTGTGTACATTCTGCATTCATTAAAATGAGGATTCATTGTAGAAATAATACAAGTTGGATGATCATTTAAATTAAAAAATTGTGTCATTGCGTTGGTGCAGAGTGGAGATGCATAGAAAATAGGCAAAAATAAAACGGTTTTAGGACGGATGCAACACTCTATAAATGTAAAAATCACGATTTTGACTCTGGCAAAAAAGATGGACGCCCTATTTCATTTTGAAGTGGGTCACGTGATCTCTTCATATGATATGGGTGTCATTATTATTTTAATTTTTATTTAAAAACTACATAACCTATTTTGCTCAAATTATTTTTATATATTTTATGTCGCTTAAAAAATGTTTGAAAAGTGAAGTCCCATAGGGTTCAATATATTTCATTTTTTCAACTCGGGTTTGATCCAAAACGAATTGGGTGATATTAATCATTTACCTATATGTCTCAACAACTTACTGAAATTTGATTTTGATTAAGTCATTTTTACGGCAGTGATCGTGCGAACGAACGAACAGACAGACAGAATGATCCAAGTCATAAACACTTTTCAACTCTGTTGTAAAGTGTTAAAAAGTGCTTTAAAATTGTAAATTGAAAAGATATTTCGGGTTCGATTTAACTCAATTTCATGGCTTAAGAAAGAAGTGGAAGAAATGAATTTGAGTCTTTTGTCCGATTTTTAACACTAAAAGAGTCAAGAATGGTTCTGTAGTATTAAAACTTAAATACTAACATGTTTTGCTGTTTAGAGATTAATATAAATGAGCGGAGTCCTTACCATGCTACAGTCATGTTAACCTTACCGTAAGTATAGCGGCTCCGCCGTCACGCCCTCGTAAAACTCTGCCTGGTCGTATGATCCGGAGTGGGCAGTGCTGGTGGTCGTATTCTAGATTTCTTCTGCTACGACCTGTCAGACGGCCGGCCTTGAGATTCCTGCGCCCCCTCGCCGCCCTCGGAGCGCAGGTCGCGATCGGATTGCGGAGGTGTGAAGTGAGTCACCCGTGCGAAGTCATAAACCCTTCCGTCTACGGTAACTTGTAAAACGAACGACCGATGCGATAGAAAACACCCTTAAACGACTCTGCCCGTCGATAGATGGACCCGATGGGCGGACAACCCCGAACGGCTTATCTTTCGCATACAATTTATTGATTTATTTATTTTTCAAGCAATTACGCAAACAGTATAGTTGAATGCGTATCACTTTCCTGTAATACATGGCAATGGATTGGGAAAGCATTGAAATCGTGCCGAAAATAATAACTTGAATTTTCGACGGATCGACACGTTTTGAAATCTTCGAATACGAAAAAATTACTTTTAGCGTGACATGTGTGTGTGTGTGTCTGTCTGTGCATTGTATGTATCCACTCTAACTCAATAACGAATGGATTGAATTTCATAAATTTTGCTTGGTAGGTCACTTGGATGTGACCCTGGTGTTGATTAGTTTTTGGTACGATTCGGAAAAACAGAACCCGCCTTTTTTTCCGAAATGGCCCGCAAAAATCTTATGTATCCACTCTGGCTGAAATACTAATGGACCCAGTTTCACAAAATTGGGTACCTAAGTTACTTGTGGGATTACGCTGGTGCGGATAAGATTTTGGTATGATTCGGAAAAGAATAACCTGTCTTTTTTTACGAAATGGCCCGCAAAATTTAAAATAAAAAACTACGTGTGCTCAAATATATCCGTTAAATGCTTGTTTTATACGTAATTTTTGATGGTGAAAAAATAAGACCACTCCATTACACTAGGACTAGCCGTTCTCGAGATATTTTAGTTTTTTTTTCGCATTTTCGCTTCATCCCCTTTAAAAATAAGTCAGTTACTAAATGAAAAAGAAAACTGAATTAAAAGTACAAATTCAGTGTTATATTTAATAATTATGGGTGTTATTTTGTGCCATTAAACTCGTTATAATTAATTATTGAAGAAGTAAAGAGAATGTCTGCAGGGAAAGTCATGTGCTGTACACATCAGATTTTTATTTACAAAATTAAAGTTTCTATTTGACACTCTTCTAAATCGCTTATAAAACCTGAGCATGCATTCGAAAAATACGTCCCAGAACTTCTTTCTTTAAAGGCGAAACGAAGTTCGTTCCGCCCAGATAAAAGGAATCGCAAATGCTTATTAGAAAAGTTTTCAAAACGAGCTTCGCTCCCCCCCTTATTCCACGGATGCATTTTCCCGCGAAACGAGTCAAGAGTCTTACAAAAATTTCCATTTTTTTTCCCGCCAAAAAGACGAAGGTCAAGATGTTTTAAATGGCGCGCGTTCAATCAACCAGGGTCCACGTATCGTGGAAAAGCGAAAGAACTCCCTTGCGTAAAAGGGGCCGGAGCAAAAATTGAGAAGGGGAATGGCGGCGCCCCTAGTGGTTAAAACAAAGTGCTTTTCACCAGAAAGAGGCTGAAAAAACGTTTTTTGAATAATTTACAATGTAGATGAAAAGTGTTTATGACTTCGTTCATTCTGTCTGTCTGTATTTCCGTTCGCACGATAACTGCCGTAAAAATGACTTTATCAAAATGAAATTTCAGTATGTCCTTCAGACGGCCTGTGGGACCTATGGGAATATAAAGGAATAATATCACCCAATTAGTTTTGGATTGAACTCGGGTTGAAAAAGTGAAATACATTGAGGGATACTATGGGACCTCATTTTTCAAACATTTTTTAAGTAAATTTATAATTAAAAAATGGCTTCGAAAATGTTAGGAAATATTCAAATTATCCCATAAAAAATATAAAAAAAATTCAGCCAAATAAGTTCGGTCGTTTTTTAAATAAAAATTAAAATAATAATGGCACCCATATAATAGGATGAGATCACTTGACCCACTTCAAATCAAAATATTGGAATCTTTTTTTTTCTAGTCTTAAAATCGTGATTTTTAAAGTTCTTATAAATATAGAGTGTTGCATCCGTCCTAAAACCGCTTTATTTGTGCATATTTTCTGTGCATCTATATTCCGCGCCAACGCAATGACACTATTTTTGAGTTTAAAGGATCATCCAACTTTAATTATTTCTACAACGAAGCCTCATTTTTTAATGGATGCAGAATGTAAACAAGTGATTGTAAGATGAGTTGTATAAGTTTTGCTGAATATTTTTTAAGCAAAATTATTTAACTCTGGAGTCTGGGATAAAAGTGTATGAATGAAATAGTCACTGCTAATACATTGAGAGCCAGCCAGACGATTTATATTTCGATGACGTCATTTGAATAAAGTGTATTTTCTTCCATAAAGTTTGAAATTTTCAAATATAATACATGATTGTAGTACTGCGATCATTTAAAATATATCAGCGCCGAATGTATCGCGTTTTAGAGATGTTTCAATAAAATGGCATTTGAGTTAGAAAGTCTTTCATAATTAATGCTTTATGCATAATTGATCTTTCTTGTTTTAAAAAGCAGATAGTGATTTTCGAAAGAAAGGTTTAGTGAAGTGTCGTTTAATATCGAGCTGAAAACTTCCGTGAGATGGTTTGGTGAATTTTTGATGTTAATCAATTTAAAAGAAAATCCCCTCAAATGTCTGTTCAACACACGCCACTGGTTGCGTTTCAATCTTTCCCACATTTCGTTTCGGTGCAACAAGAGGAGCATCACGAGTGGTGTTTGGGACCTGAAATAGATAGAAGCCGTGCTGTACTGTGTACTGTCATGAAAATTTATAAAAACTCAACATGTATAATGCATTAATTCAAAGACAACAAATCGTAGATTAAAAGGTCATTTAATACAAACCATCCTTTATGATGTACAAATGTTAAAAAAGGCCAAAGCGTTTTCTGGCATCCCCATACTCTTCATCAGTGGCTAGATAAAAATGACCGTGCAAATAAGCTTATATGTAGACCCAATCGGCTGACAAAATTTACATAAATCAACCACGGAATAATGATAATTAAATTGGATTATATACAGGATATTTAAAATGAAACGATTACAAAAATACATTAATTTGTATTATAAACCGTAAATTTAAGATTAAACCAGTATTCAATACAAAAATGGAATGCCCAAATTTCAGCAAAGCACATATTACATGGAATGAAACGCCACAGATAACGTATTAATCACAGATAACTGTGTTGAAGACCGTCCGACTCATCCGAAGACTTAGCAACTATTTGGATGTAGAGGTTGGACATAGAGTCGCCAAGCGAAACTTAAAATCTGCACAGGATCAAAATTACAAATGGAAATAACATAAAGAAGAATATTACGAGGGTTATTGCAACGCATTGAAAATAAAGTTTTTCAAAAAAGGGTTGAAAGTTATCGTTAACAACACATTTACGTGTAACCACTTTAATTATCAACATGTAGATTCTATTAATGCCCTCTGATCCGTGGACTTCCTCTTCTGTAGCCAGGCTCCAGTGCTTGGAAAAACTACCTTTTTTTTTTTTTTTTTTTTTTTTTTTTGTAGTCAACTACAACTACTTTGTGACAAATGTAGTTAACTACAACTTTTTTTTTAAAAAAAAAGTAGTGATTACAAACAGGTTTTAAAATGCAGTCACTACATAACTACTTTTCTAAGACGAATTTTGCCACAGCTTCAATTGACACAAAACGTTGAGAGTATGGTAAAATGGACTTTGGTCATTTAGTGTACTTATTCTGAATAAGTAAAATGGATTGATTCCCAAATGGACTGATCAACTTACCTTACCTATTTTTACGCTTTTACCCACCTCTAAAAGCAATAAAATAAAACAAAAGTATAAAATAAAATAAAATAATACCAAATGATCAACGCAAAAAAATTAGCAACATCTTTGATTGACTGTCCTGCTTCAATGCGTCCGACAGCATGCCAGCTCTCACTATCTGCCATTCGTCTTCTTTCAGCCATAGAAACATGAATATCACCAAAAATAATCCAACAAACGTTATAAACACGTTATTATCAGCATTTAAATGCACCTCCTCAAACCCTTCAGAATGCTGGCGTCTTCAACGACTGCCTAATTAGCATATATCCGGAAAGTCAATCGTGATTGGCTGTAACATACGATATTTGCATATTGACATCTACATCCGCAACAATTCTCAACTACCCAAATTCAAATACGCTTTCAAAAAATGAAAATTTGCATTGCGTGCTTAACTTTTGGACGTCAATGTACTTGCTTAGCAACATGGATTATTTACAAGCGTTATTTACTATGGTTATACAGATTTGATACAAGTATATGAAATACATTTGTACTTGCTCTTAGTTATACAGTCAGGATACTGAACAAATGTGCCTGACTCCAGTTTGCAGTCACCAATATTAATCACTTTTGAAAAATTTTGCATCTGGAATGCGATCTACGCCAGAGGGGATGAAAATTCACCTCCAAATTTTCTTAAACTACTACAAGTTACTGTTAGAATGAACGGAAGTTTAGAATAAATTCAATTCAATTTATTTTTGTTAATTATTCATTTGTTAAACGTTAATCGTAATAAGAATATGTCTTTTAAACAAATCCCTCAAAATATTCTTAAATGTGCCTATTCCTTGCATCTGTGACCAGGATTTTTTCCAAGGGGGTTGGTTCTAAAATGGATTGCATTCAAAATTTGGATATTATTATAAACCTTAAAATTTTAAAATTTCAAAATTAAAACAAAACAAAACAGAAATCCTGTTTACAGACGCCTGTATTAGTCTGTAATCTGTCTGTCCTCCCCCCTTATATTTTAAAGGTCCAATTACAACTTAGGTCCAATTAGACTTAGAGGTCCAATAAAAACAAACTGATAAAAATTCGAAACATTTTAATTTTGGGAGGGGGGTGGGTAAAGATACATAAAAAAAAAAAAAAAAAAAAAAAAAAAAACACGTAAACAAATATAGTAGAATATTAAAGAAATGGGCATACGAAAACATGGAGAAAATGCCAAATTTTTCCTTTCTGTATATCAGAAACAGTACTTTTCTTATTTTTTACTTTCTCATATTTCATGATACTCAAATCGGATATTTTATGGTCAAATTATTTTAACATTGTGAAAATTTATTTTGTCTGTCAAAATTGTGTTCAAACCCAAATCTTTCTATTAAAGTTTACAAGTTTACTTGTAATGTTCTATAAGGAATGGCTTCTAATTCAATTAATATTTTTTTTTTTTGGGGGGGGGGGGTGCTTTGGAACCCCTAACACCCCCCTCCCCTAAATATGACCATGTCTGTGATCGGTTTCAGTGGTATAGAATTGAATGTCTTCCGCACATTTATTGTCATCAGACTACGATGAAGTTAATTCTCGTTATAAAGAAAATTCATATATTATTTTGAAACAAAGTATAAATTATTTAATTGAACTGCCCCGAATGTGTTTAGGAGTTATTTTGCAGATGAATGATTGACTGGATAATATGGATTCATTTCTGAGTTGTTTTTAATGTGTACATAAATTAATATATAATTTATCAGTTACTAATAATTATTTAATTGCAATGACTCTTTAAGATTATGGATACTGATTAAATACGTTTCATGCTAACGCTATTAATAAACATTTTCCACAGGTAATTAACGCTATTTAACAGACATTTTCTACAGGGGTTGAAGCATCTAATCTATGAGCAGTGACCAACAAACCTTTTGGAGAACATAGGTAAATATAGATTAGAAATTTTTTTTCTTTGATGAATGCCGTTTCTAATTCGAAGGCTCCTTATTTTGTTCCTAACGGACATAACATTATTGTGTTATGATTGTCTACTTCAAAAATGCAAGTTAATTTTTATTATTTTTTTCTGTCAATATAAAATGTATCTTAGAAAAAAAAAATTATATACAGAAAATGTTAAATTTTCTGTATATAATTCCATATATAATAAGTTCGTATTATATACGTATATAATCGGTTTCTGTATATAATACGTACCTCCCGTACCCTACTTCAGAGACCAATGGTCTAGCGTTCCCTTTCTCGAATTCTATCCACTCCGATGTTCCAGTTGCAGAAAATTTGTATTTCAGGCCTGTCCGAAGCAAGAAACTAAAAATATGTTTTCTGTCATGTAATGTTATTTTATTTCCTACTTCTATTTAAACCTATTTTTAGAAGCCCTTCGACGAACTTTTTAATCGGGTATTCGTCGGCGGGGGAGAAAAAGAAAATAAACATCTTGTTTTGTTTCCGATGTGTTTCTTCTCTCCGATTTGTTTACAAACAGAAGTCGTCCGGCTTGAGTGCGGCCAAACAAGAACTTTGGTGGTGTGACCCCAATCGCTTCCAGAAATATCTGGGAGTTTTCCCCTCTCCCTACAAAAAAAAAATGTGGCTATCTGCATCGCCGTGATCTCTGAATGATCAAGTGGTTGCGTCTCAACTTGGTTTTGTTTTTATTAATTTTCCCACAGCAGATAACCGTTTTCATAACTGGACTCGCTGGATAGACTGGGTTTTTAGTCGGAAATTTTAAAAGGATTATTTTCATGGTTTCCTTCATAGCAATGTTAAGACGTAAAACCAAGAACATAAAATGATTGCAAAATTCTTCGTCATGAGTACGATAAATGTAATTTCAATCGCACTTTAATGTAGTTGAAGACATGCAGGATATTTATTCTCAAATTATTTAAACTGCACTGCACAAGACGGGAATGATTACTTTCTAGAAGATGCACTTAATTTAGAGTCATGCTTCAAATTCAACTCATTCAGATGGCAGAGATCAAGTTTTGAACAACTTCACCACTTTATTTGAATAACATCAGATTACATATCAAGAATGACAGTATTTGCAGATTTCCTTGAAGATTGTTTGTATAGAATACGTACTCACGTACGTGGGCACTGGTTCTTAGTCATGCTCTATTACTAATTGATATCACATATTTCCTGCAAAGTCCACTTACTAAATCATCACACAATTTATTATATTTTGAGTCTTTCTCTCTAGTATCAATCACCTGAATCATTTTACTTTTCATTACGTTTCAATAAAATAATTACAAATATTACAATTAACTCACTCCCAGCCAAAAGGCCGGGTGCGCGTAAAAAAATCCAACCCTTTTCTTTTTTACAAATACATAGCGTCGTCTCTCCAGGCCACTGGAAGCATCTTCGTAATAAACTCTGCGCTCAGAACATGGAGTCATAGAGAGAGCGCCAAACAGATTATTGAGCATAGTAGAGTTATCGATTTAAATAATAAACGAATGGCAAATCATTAGATTTTAAATGCCATGTTATTAAAACATCCATCAGACGTACATATCATATAAAAGCCAGAGCGCTTTCGAGTATCATCATACTCTTCCTCAGTGGCGTTCAATAAAAAATCATGCTATCATGCTTAAATACTATCCACTACAGGCAAGTTGAATTTGCATATTACAAAACTGGCATCACTACTAAACACGTTTAATGCATCTACACAAAATCACCAGAAACAGATTTAAAAATCTGATGTGGGCAGCACATGACTTTCCTTGCAGACTCAAATTCAGATTTTCTTTATTTCTTTAATAATTCATTAGATTGAGTTTAATGGCACCCAATAACACTCACTTTGCATTTTTAATTCAATTTTTGTTTTTATTGGGTAATTATGTTTTCATTTTCCCAAAAGCAGCGTAACAAAAATGCAAGAAATCTCAAATATCTTGAGAACGGTTAGTCCTGGAGTGTGCTATATTCTTTTCCTCGTCAGAAATTGCATATAAAACAAGAATTTAACGGATACATTTGAGCATACGTAGTCTTTTTTTTTTTTTTTTTATATTTTGTCGATTTTTGCGGGACATTTCGTAATAAAAGGCAGGTTGTTCTTTTCCGAATCGTACCAAAATCTGGTCAGCACCAGAGCATCCTACAAGTAACTTATCTACCAAATTTTGTGAAATTGCGTCAATTAGTATTTTAGCTAGAGTGGATACATGAAAGTTTTGCGTACCGTTTCGTAAAAAAAGGCAGGTTGTTCTTTTCCGAATTGCACCAAAATCTAATCAGCACCAGGCTAACCCACTTATCTACCGAATTTTGTGAAATTCGGCCCATTAGCTTTTCAGCTAGAGTGGATAGAGGCTTTTGCTGGCCATTTCGCAAAAAAGGCGTGTTCTTTTATCCCGAATCGTACCCAAAACTAATCAGCACCAGATTCGCCCACAAGTGACATACCTATCAAATGTTATGAAATTCGGTCCATTAGTTTTTTATTTAACGTGATCGTACTCCGCATGAACACGGCGGCAGTTTTTGGCAACGGAGGGAATCGAACCCGGGTCTACCGAGTGCAATTCCCGCGCGCTAACCAGAGGGCTACCGCGCCCTCTTAGTTTTTTATTTAGAGTGGATACAAAATCTGCACAGACACACACACGCAGACGTCATTCTAAAAATAGTTTTTTTCGTATTCTAGAGGTCTCGAAACTCGTAGATCCGTCGAAAATTTGAGTTACGTTTTTCGGCATGATTCCAATACTTTCCCTATACATGACCATGCATTGCAGGGAAAGTAAAAATTACAAATACAAGAAAGACCAATTATCATAATCCAGTTTAAGCACAAATATACATAAAAAATCTGATGTGGGCAACACATGACTTTCCTTATATAATGTAATGAATTTACTACTTTTACAGTAAAAAACATAGGTTTTTCTCATAGTAGATATTAATATTCTTTCCAAGATATTGAATTTTCGACAATTAGTCGTCATTTTCATTGATTTAACGTCATTTTTATCCATTTGGCAACATTTCAAAAAGTCGCCAAGTTGGCGACATTCCGCCAAATTCGTCGCCAAAATCTCGCCAAGTGTTATGGACGAAGAAATAAGTTATTCTTACAGCAGATAAATGACTATTGGCGCTCAAATACAAAAGTATTACTTAAAGTATCTTTTTCCATGAATGGAACGAGCTAGATCCACGAGAGTGATGTCACCCAATTTATCGCATGGTATTACATATGAAAAGCGAACATGTTTCTCAATAGGAATTTTTTTGTTTATTTTATATGACATTTTGATAATTTTTTTGAAAAATGTACAATATCTCGAGAACGGTTCATGTTAGCGTTCTAAAATTTATGTCATTCGTTTTCTAATGAAAAATTACATAAGAAATGCCTATTTGCGTAACTTTATTAGCGGTTTTGATTTTTTGACGATTTTTTCAAAATTTCATTCGAAAATTTAGGGGGGTTCTGAACATTCAATTGCGTATAAAAACATTAGGCTTCCAGTGTTTACGGATTGTGATTTTTGTACCAAATTTTGTTCGAATCGGTCCATCCGTTCGTCAGTTATCGTCTCCACAGACTCACTGACACACACACACATTCTTTCACACACACACACACACACAGACATCACTTCAAAAATGTTTGATTCGTGATCAGGGATGCTTGAAACGTGCCCTCCCGTCGAAAACTCGAATTCGAATTTTCGACCCCGTCACAATACTTTCCTTATACATTATGTATATAAGGAAAGTAAAAATTTTTTTTTTAATTTTTATATTTTCGAGGTAACTTTGTAAAGGTTTGACTCGCATGGAATCGAGAACGAGTCGCCAGGCATCACTTAAAACATGGACAGGGTCAAAATGACAGATAGAGGTGCGATTTAGATAAATAAAGAGGGATTCATAGAGTAAAATAGACCTGGGGTTTATTACAGTTGATCAAAAGAAAGAAATTTTGGAAAGGTGTTGAAAGTTATCATTAATCCCTAATTGGGCAAGAGCTGTCGATTGCCTACCGTTTTTAACGTCCCTAGCATGTTCCGCCAACCGTGCGTTTGGTGTTACCAATATAAAACTTATAAACATTATCTGGAGAAAGAAGGGGTATTACATATACCTCATCATGGCTTTTAAAGTTATTTTTATCCCTAAATTTATCAGTTCGAGAAAGCGCTCTGGCTTTTAAATACGTCTGTCTGATGGATGTTTTAATAAAATGACGTTTAAAATCTAATGATTTGTTATTCAATTATTATTTAAATCGATCTGAAGATATGACGTGTGGCCGCCATTAGCATTAGTATAGTAGAGTTAGCATGAAGTTGCAGTTACAACGAAGCATTTTAATATTATTGATGCATTTTTACAAGTCATTTAGAATAAGATAAATAAATTTTGAATAATAATTTGGAATAAGACAATTTAGAATAATTAAAGATGAAAATTTTAAGAAATTAAATAATTAAAATAAAAAAGTATTAATTTTTGAATAAAAGAATTAAATCAGTGTCGTCATAAATCACGACACACAGAGATTATATTCATATCCCCCCCAAACAAACAAACAAAATAAATGCCGATCTTACGACAGTTCTTTTAAAGGTGTGTTGTTGAGACCCAGACCGTCCGACCTACCATAAATGTGTAAGGTAACTGTTTGGACGGCTGGAGCTCTTTTAAAGGTGTGTTGAAGACCCAGACCGTCCAGAGGACTAAGAGCAACTATTTGGACGTATACACCGTAATAAGTGTCTTCAGCCGCTGCTTGGACACAGTGTGGTTCGGTCGCTAAGTGCCCCTTGTAAATAAGTATCCGCTTGGCGTGTATAATACGCTCAGTCCACTTGTGCAATCCAGATTCACCCACGCAGCGGGCGTGATACGTCCTAAATAAACATCGTTGGGGCGATACACAAGGTGTGTGTAATATCTGTTGTGCCGAATTAAATTAATTCACCAAATGAAACCATAATTAAATCTCCCTCCGAAATGGAATTGGGGCTTGGAAATTCTAGACCGTGCTCACCTTTGAACGTGAAACATGGCAGGGGTCGCCAGAACAATGGATGTCGCGAACCCCGCGCCACCAAATCTGCCAGATTGACAGTTAAAAAGAAAGGCTAATTTGGCATAGACCGCCCTGAGTGATCGCGTGAACGTCAGCTTCCAGACGTGAGGGAAGTGTCCCCTAGACTTACTGGCGCAAGTCTCCGGACAAATGAGACTCAAGGAAAATGACATCACGGATATTAAGATCCAATAAAAAAATAGAGATAACATTGTCCCCTGGTGGCGCCTTTTCTGAGGGCGACCGGAGCAGAGTTTCCGAGAGCAGATAAGATCTGATCTTCGACAAGAACGCCCGTGTTTTGAGTGCTTCTCGGGCATAGGCCCTGTACCCTTGTTTTTTGAGCAGAAGCCTTCTGCGGAAGTTCCTAAGTACGGGAACGGAAGAGAGATCGAGGGCCCTGTAGGACTCGATCCATATAGACTACCCCTAGTCTGAAATTTAGACCACCCGGATCTTAGCATTCGCCGTGACAGGACGTCACCGCATCGTAGACTTACGTCAACTTCATCCCGAAGCTTCGCGAGATAGTTCATCCCGAAACCTCGCCAGAGAACCACTTCTCATAGACTTTCCATGGGAAATTGATTTGGACATTTTCTTTGAACACGTCAGAGTGACCTCAACGGACTATTCGCCTTATTTCAGATTTGGGTACCTTTGTGACCTAATTTGTATATTATCGAATTTCTCATAAAGAAGTCAATAAAGAATTGAAGTCACTCGAGAGTTATTTGGCTGTGACCGGAAACCCACACGCCACACTGCGCCACACTGTGTGGATCTACTACGCCACATTGTGTGGATCTACCTCCCGAATTGTCCCGGATCACATCTTCCAAAGGTCGCGGCGACCCTTATATGGAAGATCTGTTAAAGTAGGGCAGTATTCTGGAAATTTTTGTGCACAATTTAATCATAATGATGCAGAAATATTAATTAATGTCAATAAACTATTTTTAAATAGGTTATTAATGACAGTATCGATTGATTAAATGGCACGAATACTGCTTATTTAACCCATGATGGCAATCTTGAAATGCCTTATCCAATAAGTCGAATGGCGAATTCTATGAAACAACTTTTCCTTTTGGAATCACTTCTTACAGGTTAAAGCCCTTTCTTGTCAATCAAACCTATGTATCCAAACTGCTGTATGCAAAATAAGTGTCTATTGAGCAAAAATATTTTCTGAGAAGTTGTAAAGAACTTTCATGCCCCAACAGGGAATCGAATCCTGGCTCTCCTTACTGGTCTACCGTTGAGCAACTGGGGACGAAATGGCAAGCTTTTATCGTCGCAATAGTAACATATAGAGCAAAAATATTTTCGGAGAGGTTCATTTTTAAAGGTCCAATTTTCAAGGTGAATGTTTTACGTGGGCGACTTTCTAAAGGAAGCTATATAAGCAACATGCCACGATCATGCTGTCAATATTGTCTGATAATAAGCCATTTCCCTACTCGTTCGCACCTAAATGTTGCCTACACTGCATTCCTTCCGCTCGATTTATACCTCAATTGTAAGGATTGTCGTGTTTGCCATGAAACTCTTTTGTTTGACCCCATTTCTGTCATTAACAAGAAAGATCAAACAGGCATAAAGCATTGATTACGAAACACTTTCCAACGGCAATTCTGTTTAAACATCTCTAAAATGCGATACATTCAGCGGTGATATTTTTTTAATGATCACAGAACTACACTCGTTTATTTTACTTGAAAACTTAAAACTTCATCGAAAAAAATGCACTTCATTCAAATGAAGTCATCGGAATATAACTCGTCTATCTCGCTATGTAAAAGCAGTGACTATTTCATTCATACATTTTTATTTCAGACTCCAGTGTTCAATCATTTTGCCTGAAAGAAATTCAGCCATTCTTATACAACGTATCTTATAATCACTTGTTTCCATTCTACATCCATGAAAGTTAGGCTTCGTTGAAGAAATGATCAAAGTTTGATGATTATTTAAACTTAAAAATAGTGTCATTGCGTTGGCGAAGAATATAGATGCACAGAAAATAAGCAAAAATAAAGCGGTTTTAGAACGGATGCAACACTATACATTTAAAAGAACTTTAAAAATCAAGATTTTGACTCTGGGAAAAAGATGGATGCCCCCCATTTTCCTTTGAAGTTACGTGATCTCTTCATATTATATGAGTTGAAGACCCAGGCCACCCTACTCACCCTAGGGTATGAGTGGCCGACCTATTACATGGGTGTCATCATTTTAATTTTTATTTAAAAGACTACCGAACCTATTTTGTTGAAATTTCTTTTATATACTTTATGGGATCATTTGAATATTTCCTAAAATGTTCGGAGCCATTTGTGAATTTTAAATTCACTTAAAAATATTTGAAAAATGAGGTCCCATAGGGTTCAATGTATTTCATTTTTTCATTCCGGGTTCCATCCAAAACGAATTGGGCGATATTATTCATTGACATTCCCATGTGTCCTCACAGACCGTTTGAACAACGTACTAAAATTTCATTTTGATAAAGTCCTTTTTACGGCAGTTATTTATTGTGCGAACGGACAGACAAAATGAACCAAGTCATAAACCCTTTTCAACTCTGTAGTAAAGTGTTAAAAAGTCATCCTTACCGCGAGAAAGTTATCAGGCATGATAGGAGATCGAATTGGAACGAACGCCGTAACTCAAGTGTAGGAATTTTTACCTCCAGATGGAAAGGTCATTTGGAGTGTTTCCGAACGCCGTTTGGATTCGGGCCCCGCTTCGTGCTTCGTCAGCCAAGAAAGGGGTGGAATGTCTGGGAGCCGTGGATGGAGAGAAAAGAGTTCGACGTTCTTCGCTCCACACACGCCGCGCCGCCAAGGCAAAAGAATGCAAAGATGCTACCCCCTCCGGCCGCCTCTCAAAACCGCTGCCCTTCGCCTTCTCTTTCTCGGGTTGAACGATTGACGGGCATCCCATGGCCAGACGGCTGCATAGACATATCTGGTACGGCTATGGCGGAAAAATGTTGGGTTGGTGTGAGATTCTGACTCGTGTCTCCCCGTTGCTTTCAATTGCTATGGAAGGGACTTTCGGATTCAAATGTTTTCTAATTAATGAAATTATGTCAGAAAATGAATTTGAATCTGCGGGGAAAGTCCACATCCGATTTTTATATTTGTTTGGAATATCCGAGAGACACGCATCTATGGAATGTTCAAAATCCTTCTCTCAGTGTATACAGTACAGTAAAGTAGCCGTCAAAACCTACATCGCTCAATGAGCGATTTCACGTCGAATATGTTTTCCAACCTGCAAACGTTCTTCCGTTCCAACTTCATGAGCATGCGCAGTATAGCTTTTATGATCCGCCATAGCAATTCAACACAACGGGGAGACACTCGTGAGAATCTTTCCGACTTGGATCGGATTGAGCTGTGATGGCGGGGGACGAGAAAGCGGAATGGCGCATGTTGAAAGGCCTCTTTAAAATTTCGTATTTTTAAAGATTTTCATCTTCCATGTTAATGTAGGGTCGTTTTAATGCTGTGGCTGGATAGCATAGCTCCTCCCAAAACTGACCTATTTCAGTTTTGTTTTCAAGATCTCAAAGCTAAAGACATTTAAGTTTGCTTCTAGATTTTACTTTTCGTTTAAATGATTGTTAAGTATTTTTAACAATTTATTGAAGTCGAGAATCGCTCAGAAAAGTCGAAACTAAAAGTTTAACCGACTTTTATCAATTTGCATTTCCTAATACTCGAATTTGAAAAACGCAGTGCACATGAATAGAATTCTAGCTTTCGATAGATGCCTCAATTTTTGCGCTACCATAAATAGATTTCCAGTCATTTTTAACTAAAGTAAATATTGATCTGAAAAAAATTGTAGTTTGCTTCCCTCCCCCTCTTACTTATTTCCTTCAGGGGTCGACAGGACCCCTGTGGGGAGAAGTTGTTTATGGTGTATAGACACTCTAGTTTAGGGTGATCATGAAAGGAAGAAGGGTGAGGAGTGTGAAAATTGTTAAAATCCCATTACGTGGAAAGGCATTTCGAGTTGCGATCTCAGAACTGTTTAGATACTGAGCCTTTTTATTTCAGTATGCTTACTCAATGTAGAGCGTCTCTTTGTTCATCCTCGAATGAGCAAGTCTTACCAATCGCTATTTAATCCATTTAATTTAGCTAATTTAATTCATTTAATTTAATTTAATTAATTTCATTTATTTGGCTGCAATGAGTGCTGTTATTGTATCTGTCTTATTAAAGTGGCAGGCGCCGATTGTGGCAGTAAAATGACTGGACATATTTTGTGTATTTTATAATTATACTATGTAGAGAGTGAGCGGCACTTACGTCTCAAAATGGAAGTCCGATTTTTAGCCAGAACAACACTCCTTTTACTGTCCCACGAGAAAAAATGTTTGAAAGCAATTCTCATGAAGCTGTACAATTTTACAAAATTCCTAAAAGGAGGTGCCACAGATGTATTCCCACAGTTAAAAGAACCAGTGCCAATATTCGCACAAAAGCGGTCGAATTTAGTTGCCCTGAATATAATATGGAATCCATACCGATACTGTAAAAGTGCCAATTAAAAGCAGTTTAAAATGTCAACTCACACTATTTAATGCTGCTAGCAACGCCTACAATGTCTCTCCTGCTGCACAAGGTCAAGGCATATCAAAGAAAATATAGCGCAGGTTTGCTTCCTTTTATTTTCTTCCAGGAACGCTGAGACCACACAGAATTCTAGGGAGAGCTGCATTGGACCACGTGACACCACCCAGATATCCAGCGCAAGGATACATGGGATAAGAACATGAACCCTAGCACGCCTGTATGAGTGGGCAAAGATAGCATATGGTACAGTACTGGTATTAAGGAACTTTATCAGATGCGAAGTAACATTAGGATGATATGGTCGAGCGGCCACATCATCCTAAAAATTTCGAAGGCATGCGATTCTTCATGACTTGCCATCCTGACTTGGTACAGAGCGGACGCTCAATGGGCGAGCTCTGCAATCGAGCTGAACCTCTCATCAGTTTACAGCATTTACGAGAACTTGTAAGTATTTTACAATAGGAAAGCAACAAAATCGTATAGCTCTTATGCATTTTACAAAAGGAGTCGACAAGCTTGATATAACGTGTATGCAGTTGGCAAAAGTCTTCGCAACAATAGCTCAAACTGCTGATTGAAAATTAATGTGAAAGGGACAGCCAGCCGTTCTTTCGTTTTCTGAGGAGGCTAACGCAGCAAACTGCAGCCCTACATGGTCTTCAATATAGGTTCGTTGATGCAAGAAAGAGGTATTCCATAAGATGCAGGGATCATAAAAAAAACCTCTCTGAGAATTTACATCGGTGGTAAAAACATTCTGTGCAGTGAAAAACCCATCTCTCGTAGACTTAACGTTTCTATGTGTAGTAAACTAGAACTAAAAGGTGACTAGAACTAAATTGTGCTGTGTGAAATACACTGACATGATGATTCAAAGTCTCACGTAAATGATCCTCTTCTTAAATATAGTTTAAGTAAAATTGAAGGTTAATTAAGGAGTATTTATGAATGCCTTCTTACAAAGTCTTAACTACCTAATGAGGGTGATTAATTAAATGAATCTAAAGGGTTAGTAGTGAAACTCATTGCATGAAGTGATAATGAATTATGTTTTTACGAAATTAAATGAATAGTATTTAAGGTGACAGCATAATGTTTTGAATTTATAATGGAAATCTTACAAATGAGAATTGATTATTTTAATATTGAATTTGAATTTAAAATGGAGATATTTCAAAATGGATAATGAATTATTTGAAATTGATAATAGGCCAAAAATATTTATGAATTGAAGCATGCAATTGGATTATAAGAAATTAGTTGCAACTTATTGATAAAGTAACATATATTACCAAGGAATATAATCTATTTAAAATCAAATATGTTTTTTTATATGTAATTTAAATTGTGATTATTATCTTAACACACCTCTTAATCATCTTAGCACGATTGAACAGTTTTTACTTTCCTTATATACTTAATGTTTAAGGAAAGTATTGTGACGGGGTCGAATTCGAGTTTTCGACGGGAGAGCATGTTCCAAGTATCCCTGATCACGAATCAAACATTTTTGAAGTGATGTCTGTCTGTGCGTGTGTGAAAATGTGTGTATGTGAAAGTATGTGTGTGTGTCAGTGAGTCTGTAGAGACGATAACTGACGAACGAATGGACCGATTCGAACCAAATTTAGTACAAAAATGACAATCCGTAAACACTGGAAGCCTATTGTTTTTATACGCAATCAAATGTTCAGAATCCTCCTAAATTTTCGAGTGAAATTTTGAAAAAATCGTTAAAAAATCAAAACCTCTAATAAAGTTACGCAAACAGACATTTCTTATGTAATTTTTCATTAGAAAACGATTAACATAAATTTTAGAACGCTAACATGACCTGTTCTCGAGATATTGCACATTTTTCAAAAAAATTATCAAAAAGTCATATAAAATAAAAAAAAATATTTCCTATTGAGAAACATGTTCACTTTTCATATGTAATACCATGTGATAAATTGGGTGACATCATTCTCGTGGATCTAGCTCGTTCCACTCATGAAAATAGATATTTTGAGTAATACTTTTGTATTTGAACTCATTTACCTACTGTCATTTACCTACTGTAAGAATAACATATTTCTTCGTCCATAACGCTTGGCGAGATTTTTGTGTCAAATTTGGGGAATGTCAGCAACTTGGCGACTTTTTTAAATGTTGCTAAATTAACGAAAAACTCGTCAAATGGATAAAAATGACGCTAAATCAATAATGACTCATTGATAATGACAACATGGAAAATGACGACTCATTGACGAAAATTCAATATCTTGGAAAGTATATAAATAACTACTATAAAAATAATCTATTTCTTTATACTGTAAAAGTAGTAAATTCATTGCATTATATAAGGAAAGTCATGTGCTGCCCACATCAGATTTTTTAAATAGTTTCTTTCCAAATTTGGAATTATTTGCGAATTAATGAAATTAAGATTACCACACCCTGTTTGTCTCATATACCTACGAATTCCTCCCCATACCTATTTATTGGAAATATAAAAATTGCGTTGTTTGCGGAAGATATGCGGCCAATATATAAATTTGTCTAATTATGCTTAGATTGTTGAAATAACCGATTGTTGTGGGAAAGTCTGAATTGTAGGTTGGAGGTGGTTGTAACAGGCCCTAACGGACCAACTCATTTAGGGTAAGCACAACTCCATTTGGGGGGCCCCCATTCTGATTTTGCGAGCATGGCCCAAGAAATTCCCTATGCACTCATCTGTGCTCGAGAAATTCTATTTCCGCATGATCCGTGGTCAATTAACAGTTCTCATCAACGAAGTCATTTTTTTAAACTGTTTGCCTGTACCAAAATTCCTTAACCATAGTCTACTTTATCCATGTTTACTTTTGCACTCAGTTCTAACTGAAATATTAACTGCCATGCCACCTTTTGTCGTTAACAGTTTAATATTTAAGTGTAAACAACAACAAAAAATATGGGCAATACACATTTGGGCTCAGACAACCCAAATATTTCTATGTTTGCCTGTACGGGCAAAATACTATTTAACTTACATTTGAAAAAAGTGTCAATCTGGAATGGAATTTGGGGCCCCTTCGAATCTTTGGAAGGGAAGCATGCTTACTGTGTCTTTTCGGTAATCGGGCCCTGAGCTGTAAGCATCTTTTGTGGAACGCATCGCAATATTTAAATTTTTGTATTATTTATGTAAATGAGAGGTCTCCCGGACTGTCTTATATTCATAAAAGTTTAGGTTAAAAGCAGAAAAATTCTATCCAGTTAATACCTTCTTGTATATTGGAAGCAATGGCGGTGCGTGTATAGACATTGCGGCAGTGACAGTGCCCTCTCTCTCTCGCAGCCTCGCATGCAGCTTCCTATTTGCGCATGCGCACAACAGTCAAACACCACGCCGCTGGAACTTTGAAGCGTGGTGTTTGACTGTTGTGCGCATGTGTGCATAGGAAGCTGCACGCGAGGCTGCGAGGGAGAGCGAGCACTGTCGCTCCCGCAGTGCCTATGCACGCACCGCCACTGATTGGAAGTTTCATGGATTGAGCGAGAGTGGGGCGGACTATGGGTGTGATTATTTCTAGTTCAATTTATTGTACAGGGTGGCCATCATTAAAGTAGAGGTGTTTAGAGCCCGATAGTGAGAGAACTGTAGGGCTAAACTCAACCAAATTTGCAGTAAATACTATTTAGACAACCATATGGGGTTTTGCTTTTTAAAAGGAAAAAAAATAGTTCGAATTTTTGCCCCCTCTGGCTAAAGTGCCTCTGTAAGGTCCATTTTTGGAGTAAAATAGGCATAGGGAGTAAAGAAAGTTAACATTTTACATGCATTTTGATATTAACATCCCATTTTACATTCACATTTGCACTTACGTTTTATCAAACATTTTAGCAATCATGTCTCCCATACACAGTAGTGCGTTGTTGTAAATATGCAGATTTTCACGCAGAACAGAGATGGCTAAATTTTATTGTTTTCATTTTGACTTCTTCTTCAGATAATCAATCCATCGGGGCCATAAAAGAAATATAGCATACATTATTTCTTTGTTATATTGACTTCAATTTTTATTTTCATCTGTTAATCTGCGATGTATGTCCTGCGCTGGGCATTTTAGTTTTTAACCCTGTCCAACATAATTGAAAAGTGTTTAGGACTTGGGTCATTCTGTCTGTCTGTCCATTCGCACGATAACTGCCGTAGAAATGACTTTATCAAAAATGAAATTTTAGTATGTTGTTGAGACGGTCTGTGGGACATATGGGAATGTAAATGAGTAATACCACCCAATTAGTTTTGGATTGAACCCGGGTTGAAAAAACGAAATACATTGTACCCTGTCGGACCTCATTTTTCTAACATTTTTTAAGCAAAGTTAAAGTTCACAAATTGCTTCAATCATTTTCGGAAATATTAAAATTGTCCCATAAAATATATAAAAAAAAACACTCAACCTAGGACAGATTTATTAAAAGATACAAACTGTAAACAGTGCCCACAGTGCTTTCCAACATGACGTCACACGTTCTTTATCGTCTGCTTCAGAAGCATTTGTAGGACACCACCTGATCATTCTTTGACTGGATCCATTTGATTTTGTAAGAAAAGCGTGAGATTTGAAGGAAAAGTTTATAAATATGCCGAATTTTTGTGCTGTTTAGGATGTGATAGAGATTCTGTAATATTAAATTAAAATCGGGAAGACGTGAGAAAGGGGTTTCAGGAAGGAGATTTGATAATATTGAGAATTTCAGAATTGAAGTTCTCATATCCTTGAAAATTCAATTTGTGATAAACATCTTATAACAGGTAAGTTTATTCTTTTACATTAATGTAAAGTGACTTATTTACTCATACAGTATTAAGTCTGAAATGTTTCTAAACCACATTGAGCGTAAGTAGGGTTTGAAATCGGCACTAATGTAGCTCGAGAAGATGTTAATCCATTTTTGGAAGCTAAAATATATGGATCAGTACCTTTCATGGTGGAAATTTTATTTTGATAACACCTTGCCACTGCAAAATGCATGTTAACACAAAGATTAAATTTTAATTGTGTATCCTACATTGCCGGTTGCTATGCTATTGGCAGGACTGAGGCCATGTGATGTGGAATATTCTATAGGCAATACCGAAACCACGTGTGCTGTCCGTTGCAGGAGAAATTAAACAAACAAGGTTATTCAGCAATGGTACCCTCATACAGGATTCTTTTGGAACAACAATAACCCAGTTGCCATTGAACAACATTAAAAGGTTATTTGAAACACCAGCATAAAAGGGGCCTAAGAAATTAAATATACTATTACGGAATATTAAAACAGCTCATTTATATACATCCTACAAAACCTAGCCCCGGTGATGCCTTTTTCATTCTTTATGGTGTTCTTTCCATTTCCTTCATTTTAAAAACTTACTCCCTTAAAATTTTTATATAAGAATTGTGGTATCATTGACCTTATATGTGACAGCCTCACCCCTTGTCATTGACTCAGAATTCATACACCAAACTGTTCTATTATTTTCCCTGCAATACATGGTAATGTATAGGAAAAGTATTGGAATCATGCCGAAAATCGCAACTCGAGTTTTCGACGGATCGATACGTTTTGGGACCTCTAGAATACGAAAAAACTATTTTTAGCGTGACGTCTGTGTGTGGGTGTCTGTCTGTGCCATGTAGGTATTCACTCTAACTCAAAAACTAATGGATCCAATTTTATAAAATTTGGTAGGTCTCATTTGTGTGTGACCCTGGTGCTGATTAGATTTGACTAGATTTTTTTTTATAAATGATTTCGTTTCAAAGATTTTTCAATTTAGCTGAATGTGTGATTATACTGATGATTCATTTATATATATATATATATATTATTTAAAAATTATGACAATAGTATTTGGGATACTTTTGTATGGCGGGGTTTTAGTACATTATAAAGTCAAAATCAACTGATAAATAGGTGAGAGTTAATATTCAACACATGATTAATAGCTTTATGACTAGTTAATGCTTACATTACAATCAACTATAATTATTATATATTAATATGGATGTATAGTAGCTGTACGGATATTAATAATCAGCTCTTAGCTAAGTAAATATAAATATGCAATTATTTGTTAATTTATATGAATTGAAATATAAAACTATGGTTTCTAAATGCTAATGATTCTTTGTGTTTTGGGTGAGCCCCTCTTGTGGTACGTCTCTGTCAATGCTGCTAGTCATATTCGTGCCCACGTTGTTAGTTGGAAATGAGGTCGTAGCCGGTTGCACTAAACTTACGAATTGAATATCGGCTTTTTCAGAGAAATTTTCCCCCACGTAAGATTGCACGACGCGTGTGAATTTTTCATAGAGCCCACGCAATTTGCCAGTAGCCAGAGAGGGAGAGAGAGAGAGCTAAGCTGTATCGCCCACGGAACACCATGAATGGCATTCCATCCACGATAACAGATTTCGCTCTCATCCCCCAGGAATGCCGCCACGTCATGGGAAGGGCGGGGACGTGTGCCGTTTCCGAGGATGGACGATCCGAAGAAGTCGGAAGGAATTAAGCGTTTCTCGAAATCTGGATACTTGGAAAAGTTTTTCTGACACCATTTTCATTTTCAAAGTATAGAGCAGGGGTAGTCCACCTTTTTCTACCTACCGCTCACTTTTGTATCTTTGTTGGTAGTAAAATTTTCTAACCGCCCACCGGTTACGCAGTCACTTAATTGAGCGCAACTGTAAAAGACTCGTCATTTTTGAGTAGAGGTTTAGTAAAGATATGTCGTTAAATTTATCTTTTCATTTATACTTTGTATATGCTTATAATACACAGAAAATTTAATTGGATGTCGCATTTCTGCATCTCCATCGATAGAGCGTCTACCACTGCGGAAGCGGCTTAAATTGAAGAAAAAGAAAATGAAATATAAAATCTATAAAAGTATAAAATCTATTGATGTTACCTTTCATTAATTATTAATGAGACACTCAATATTTGACATCTGGTACAATTTTCGTAAGAAGCAAACGAAGGTCTCCGCTTTCGGAAATATTCAGACGAAACCCGTACCGTCCACCTTGGAAGCTTGAATTGCGGTGGGACGTGACGTCACCACGAACCCTTTTGCCCTGACGCTTTCAAAACAAAATATTCGTTTGTTTAACAGCACGGGCATTTTCATTATTTCTGTATTAGAAACTTACAATCGTTTAACTTTTCATTTTAGTAAGATAAGTCTACATTTCACTTCTTGGATGGATATTTTTAATTCACCGGAAAATATATACACGAGTTTTTTTACAAGGAAAATCGTTATGTATCTTTCCCTTCTCGTTCGCCTATCCATTGCAGAATTTGTAAGTACATGTGCACATCTTTAGAACGCTTCTGACTACGGTAAAAGTGAGGGGTAGTGTACATCCCTTAAAATGCACTTTAGTCAATGAAAGCTTCTATATAGGTTGTTATTCGAGTATTCTATATAACTTATTTTCATCCCAAAGATACATTTCGACGTTGAATGGGCTTAGTTTCAATCTCGTCTGTTTACCATGACAAGTTATGGTGAACATAACGTTTCTGCGCATTCTACAACGCATGTTGTTTATGGACGCTGGTGCCCATGCTCTATTGATGGGGGAATGATCTCTTTCGGGTATCTACGGTTACAAGCAGGGGCTGAACCCCACAATGCGCCCTCAAAAACGATTCGACATCCTATGGGGCTCATACAAGAATCTCGCACTATTTCAAGTTCCGCCGCGGAAATACCTGAAATTCGTACTGTGGGTTGTGGTCTAGCTAGAGTATCGGACGAAGAACGTTGGAACGATCGGGCTGTCTTATATTTGGGACCTCCTTTGTTTAGAGTATGAATCATTCAGTTTCACAGATTTGCAGAACACGGCTTGAAACAATAATGAAAAGTAAAATAATATCGTTAATAAGAAACAAGAAAGATAAATCATGCATAATGCATGGATTATACACTTTCAAACTGAAATGTCATTTTATTGAAACATCTCTAAAATGCGATCCGTTCAGTGCTGATATTTTTTGAATGATCACAGAACTACAATCATGTATTTTACTTAAAAATGTAGAATCATGGAGGTTAAAGTACTTTCTAATTCCATGCTTAAAACTTCGTCGAAAAAGGCAATCATGAATCGTCTGCTTCGCTACGTAAAATCAATGAATATTTCATTCATATCACCTATATTCCAGACTCCAGAACTTTGCGTTAAAAAAAAATCCAGCCACTCTTATGCAACTCATCTTACAGCTTGATGTGTTTACATTCTGCATACGTTAAAATGAGACTTCATTGAAGAAATAATTTAAGTTCGATGATCCTTTAAACATAAAAATAGTGTAATTGCGTGTGCACAGACTATAAATACACAGAAAATACGACAAAATAAAGTGGTTTTAGGACGGATGCAACACTTAATATAAATTTAAAAAAACTTTAAAAATCACGATTTTGATAATGGGGGAAAAAAATGATTGCCCTATTTTATTTTGAAGTGGGTCACGTCATCTCTGCATATAATATGGATGTCAGTATTAGTTTAATTTTTATTTAAAAACTATAGAATCCATTGTGCTCAATTGTTTTATATATTTTATGGGATCATTTGAATATTATCTAAAATTTTCAAAGCAATTTGCGAATTGCTTAAAAAATGAGGTCCCATAGAGTTCAATGTATTTCACTTTTTCAGTGACCCAAGTCATGTTTTCGATTTTAGGTCTTCTGGAAAGACTTTTCGACCTCGCCCTGCATCAAGTCGAGTACTTTTAGGTTACCCGCTCTGAGGCTCAAGTTTTCTTTTATTTAACTTGCGGTTGGAGATTTTCTTTACTTTTCAAACTGCGAAGCTGCTCTCCAAAATTATTTTTAAGGGTTACCTTATCACGTTTTCACTTTCTCTGCAATACATGATAATGCAGCAGCAAAGAAATCTGATCAAAGATGCTTGCAACCTGTACTCGAATTATAAGAACGGAGGTGAAGCTAGCTTTTGCTCAGTGATTAAAATTGTTGTGATAAACATGCTGCATGGATCAATTTGAATAGAGTAATTAGAAAATTAACAGTAATTGCTTTAAGAGCTTAATGAAAAATTTATAAATCAATTACTCCCTTCAAATCAAGATCCCTGCAACAAATTTTTCACGGGTCGGATTCTCATGTCAAATTTATTAAATCTTAATGGCCAAATAAACAATTAATTAAAATGATAAATTTCGTATAGTGGAATTACCCAAGTATTGACATGAGAACCTTAAAATAAAATAAATAATGTAAAATGAATTAGTATCATTCATAATAAGTACAATCATTGTTTGAAATATAAAATAATTATTTATTATTTATAAATGTTCATCAGGAATTCTAAGTCAGATACTTATGGTAGAAATTATTTAAAACAAAGAATTTAGATGTAAATATGCTAAATAGCTTCATCAAAATGTAGCATATTGACGGATAATGCTCTTAATAATATTATGACATTAAAATATAAATGAAGAATTACTCACAGTTTGCACAACATAAAAAAAAAATAGGAACTGATATAACCATCATCCTTGAAGTATCTTTAATGGTATTAACCATTTTACTAATCACACTTCAGCCTGACCTTATGTGACAGACATTATCACTCTATCTTATTCACTCTCACAAAATGACACACTCGTTGAAACAAAATCTTTAACACAAAATGACATCTTGGATCTTGGCGATACTTATGTGCTATCTATGCCTTATATGCATAAGGTTGAAATCATACTCCATTTTAGACGATCAAATATCTTCACAAAGAGCAACTGAGCTACAAATTTTAACTTTTGAGCACAACCTTTTTAGTAACACATCCAAAAAGAGACACTAAACTTATGAACTTATAAAATTACACCTCCCCTCTTCCCAGGGAAGGGGGAGAAACAAAAAAAGCTGCTTCCCAGTTCACATTAGCATGTTGCTAGGGCCCAGTAACAGAAGAACAAAAAAAAATTAAAAAAATGACTTCTGGGTAAGAAAGAGACGTACCAATCAACCATTGGTTACTGACCAGTGATGTCACTTTGATCCACGAATTGTAGAAAGGGGAGAAAAAGTTCTTTCTTCGCATGCTGGATGTTTTTCCCAGAAAAACCTCTGCTCACAGGGAACTCGGAATTGATGATCTTGCACATCTGTCAAGGATGGTAATTGAATGCACTTGGTGTTAATGGCTGCAAATACATGCCAGATTGTAGATAATATGAGAGGTCTCGTTTAGCTTTCAAAATTCTGTTTTTCCACACCTTAAAATGTCACTTAAGGTTTTAAGTGATCTTGCTAAATGCTTTTTAATGGCTTTAGTGCCTTCTACTTCGAAGCCACTGTGGAAAAAACATTCACTACCTCAGACCACCATGAATTTAAGAAAAGTTCTCATGGGAAAGAATAACTTTTTTTTGTTGTTGTAGAGTTATAAAGTGTTATGATGAGTTTAAAGTTTTTAAACACATCACAACAATAATGTCGGTCTACGAAGCAAAGGGTCCCTGGTTCGGGGCCCGGCGACTCCCAATCACTTTTGCTCAGTGATTATAATGTCGGTCTAGTAAGCAAGAGGTCTCGAGTTCGGTCCTGGCGACTCCCAATCGCCACAATAATGTATAGGGAAAGGATTGGAATCATACTGAAAATCACAACTCGAGTTTTCGACGGATCGACACGTTTCGAGACCTCTCGAATGCGAAAAAACTATTTTTAGAGTGACGTCTGTGTGTGTCTGTCTGTCTGTCTGTCTGTGCAATGTATGTATCCACTCTAACTTCAAAACTAATGGACCGAATTTCGTAAAATTGGGTAGGTAAGTCCCTTGTGGGCGAATCTGGTGCTGATTAGATTTGGGTACGAATCGGGATAAAAGAACCCGCCTTTTTTTGCGAAATGGCCCGCAAAACTTGCCTGTATCCACTCTAGCTGAAACACTAATAGATCCAATTTTACAGAATTAGGTGGATGAGTCACTTGTGGGTTACCTTGGTGCTGATTAGATGGTGGTACAATTCGGAAAAAATGAACATGTCTTTTTTTGCGAAATGGCCCGAAAAAATAGTCTAAATCTAAAATTAAAAACTACGTATGCTCAAATATATCCGGTAAATACTAGTTTTATACTTAATTTTTAACGACCAAAAGAATAAGAACCACCCCAATACACTAGGACTAGCCGTTTTCGAGATAGTTAATTTATTCGCATTTTCACTACACCACTTTTGAGAATAAGTCCAATGCGAACGGAAATTGAATGAAAAGTGAAAATTCAGTGTCATTTTAAATAGTTATGGGTGTTATTTTGTGCCATTCAACTCAATGTAATGAATTACTGAATAAATAAAGAGAACGCGAAGATGAGCCCACAGAGAAAGTCATGTGCTGCCTACATCAGATTTTTAATGATAGTAACTGGATAAATAAATGCTTTTGCAGAGCTTTTAAACTGTAAACAGCAGAAAATTGTACATATACGAGATTGTACTTAGATGAGATTTATAAACTACTGAATATAATTTTGAAATGCAATTCCTTGTTGGATATGAGTGGTGCTGCTGTTTGGGTCGACACATGTCTTTGTTGCAGGTGCGAATTGGGTAAGACCCGGCCCGTGCAGGACTCTAGACCCCACTCCCAGTGGATAGATTAGAAATCTGGCTTAGTTAGGTTATGTACCGTGGTCAATACGGTTGCGTGCAATTTGCAGACATGCCAGTTGCGGCACGTGCCAGATGCAACCACAACAATTCATAATGGCGAGAGGGGTCATCGCAGTCATGCCTCGTGACCACACCAAAATATTTCTACCACGCCAAGGTTACTCTGTGGTAGTTCCGATGGCAGTTGTATTTTGTTGCTCCTCTTCATCTACTCTGTATCTGTGATGCAGTCAACATCAGATTTTTATTCCTGCTATCTTGATCTGTGTTTTTATAACCATGGAATCTTTGGGAGTTGAATTATTATCCTCAACAAGAACAAGCCAGTTGTAAACGGTTATCAGCATAGAAAAAAAATGAAAAGTGTATTTCATGGGTAAGAGATAACAAAAATGATAACTAAAAGATAACAAGAAAGATCAATCATGCATAAAGCACTCATTATGAAACACTTTCCAACTGAAATGCAATTTTATTTAAACATCTCTAAAATGCGATACATTTAGCGGTGATATTTTTTGTAATGATCACAGTACTACAATCATTTATTTTACTTGGAAACCTCAAACCATGGAGGTAAAAGTACTTTCTAACTCCATGCTTAAAACTTCATCGAAAAAGGCGATGCTTTAAAATCGTCTGCTTCTCTATGTAAAATCAATCAATATTACATTCATATCACCTATATTCCAGACTTCAGAGCTAAATAATTTTGCGTTACAAAAATTCAGCCATTCTTATACAACTCATCTTGCAGCTTGATGTGTTTATATTCTGCATCCAATTAAATGAGGCTTCGTTGTCCAAATAATCAAAGTTAGATGATCCTTTAAACTTAAAAAGAGTGTCATTGCGTTGGCGCAGAATAGAGATGCACAGAAAATACGCAAAAATAAAGCGGTATTAGGACTGATGCAGCACTCAATATAAATTTAAAAAAACTTTTAAGAATCACGATTTTTATCCTGGGTAAAAAGATGGATGCCCTATGTTATTTCGAAGTGGGTCACGCTATCTCTTCAAATAATGTGGGTGTGATTATTATTTTAATTTTTATTTAAAAAACTACCGAACCTATTTTGCTTACATTTTTTTATATATTTTATGGGATCATTTGAATATCTCCTAAAATTTTCGAAGTATTTTTTAAAATTTTTATTCGCTTAAAAAATGTTTGAAAAATGAGGCCCTATAGGGCTCAACATATTTCATTTTTTCAACCCGGGTTCAATCCGTAACCAAATGGGTGATATTATTCATTTACATTCCCGTAGGCCCCACAGACCGTCTCAACAACCTACTTAAATTTCATTTTGATAAAGCGCCATTTTTACGACCGTTATCGTATGAACGGACAGAGAGACAGACAGAGTGAACAAAGTCATAAAAACTTTTCAACTGTGTTGTAAAGTGTTAAAAAGGAAAGAAATGTGAGATAGGTTGTGAGACCTATTTTGAGCATAAACATCTCCACTCATTCTTGCGTTCCAAATATCGCAAAAATGGAAGTGAAGGAAACTATCGAAAAATGCAAGAAAATAATTCGGGGAGAAATACCGTCGCTTTTCCAGGGCGTAGCCAGAAACAACATTCAAGAGGGGCTGGCTTGATATTCAAGGGAGGGGGGGAGGCTCACTAAAAACACTGTTAATCATTAGCATTCATAAAGCGTAATAGTTATTAGTATTATATTTTCAATCCATGCAAATTATTAACAAATAATTAATTGAATATTTATATTTGTAGGCTAGTTTATTAGGAAAATCCATATAGCTGCTACGCATCAATATTAATATATAATAATTATAATTGATTTTAATATAAGCTTTAATTTGAATCAAATCTTTTAATCGAAGAAAATTTCAGACAGTAAATACAAGTTAACATTTAATATTAATTCTTAACTACTTATCAGTTGGTTTTGACTCTATGGTGTATAACAGTAAACACCGCAACAATACAAATCGTTTTTAAACATTTTTAAATTAAATAAGTAAATAACTGGATCATCTGTATAACCACACATTTATCTAAATTAAAATCATGAAAACGAAAATCTGTAATAAAGGCTGTGATTTAGTTTATGAAACGTTGCAGTGTAGAAGTGCTAAATTAGCCTTATGTCGAACAAGAAGTTAAGCATTGGGGATTGCTAAAATTCAACAAGTAGCACAGGGATATTGAGCTGCTGAAAAAATACTTCGCCTGCCAAACAAAGAAAGTGTGTAAGATTTTGAGACTGATCTGGAAAAATAATACTTGGTTTTACCTGCGAGGATGCTGAATACGCCTGGAGCTCTCTGCGCGTACCTAATACGCCCTAAAAAAGCTTCCTTGATATGCCTAAATAAGCGCGTATGGGGAATGTTTAACCTTCTTAAAAATCAATACTACGTTCTTTGTAATAAATGAAAATACTTGTAATCCTAAAAAAGAAAAATCTGATGTGAGCAGCACATGACTTTCCCTGCAGATTTAAGTTCATTGTCTCTTTATTTCATTAATAATTCATTAAATTGAGTTTAATTGCAATAAATAACACGCATAAATAATGGACTCAAAATCGACATCGCAAAATGCGAAAAAACTAAAATATCTCGAGAACGGATTGCGCAACGGTTTAATTGCACAAAATAACGCCCACAATTATTTAAAATGCCACTGAATTGGTACTTTTAATTCAATTTTCGTTCTTAATTGGTAACTGAACGTTTCTCCAACGGTGGTGCAGCGTAAATGCGAAAAACTAAAATATCTCGAGAACGGCTAGTCCTAGTGTAATGTGTTTGGTCTTATTCTTTTCATTGTTAAACATTATGTATGAAACAAGCATTTAATTCATATATTTGAGCATACGTAGTATTTTATTTTAGATTTTAACGATTTTTGCAGGCCATTTCGCAAAAAAAGGCAGGTTACTTTTTCCGAATCGTACCAAAATCTAATCAGCACCAGGGCAACCCACAATTGACTTACCAAATTTTATGAAATTCGGTCTATTAGTTTTTGAGTTAGCGTGGATAGCATAGATAGACAGTGCATTGCACAGACAGACATACAGACACACACACAGACCTCACGCTGAAAATAGGTTTATCGTATTCTAGAGGTCTCAAAACGTATAGATCCGTCGAAAACCCGAGTTGCGATTTTCGGCATGATTCCAATACTTTCCCTATACATTACCATGTATTGCAGGGAAAGTAAAATATGTTCCATTTCACCAGGTAAGTAAAATTAAAGTATTAAATACCATCTTTGAAGATTTTCATCTGATCTTTAAGACTTACAGCAAAATGGTGATAATAATTAAATAATAACACGTTTAGAAAATGTTGAAACCCACTACTCGTCCTTAAAAAGATAATAATATTTGAAAATGGCGAAATTTCGATAGAATTTTCTACTTCATACGTTCATAACTTTTAAACTATTTCCAATTTAAAATAAAAATCTCGCTGAGTTGTATCGTCCGGGAAATTTAGCTAATCTTTATCTATTTTCGTTGCTACCACCACTTCGATTTTCAGCTACGAGCAACCAGGGCCGACTCCAGACAAATTTGCGCCCTAGACAAGGCGAACTACTTGCACCCCCCCCCCCCCCCCAATCTCAGTGGCTTAACGGTTATGCCTAAATCTGATATATTATTTAAAATTTGCTACCGCTTAGTCAATGCCTAGAAATAATCAAAAATATACGGAATCATATTGAAGAAACTAATTGTTTCCAGGCGTATACCTAGCAGCATCAGAGACTACCAGGTTTAAGGACCGTGCATACAGGGCGTAAAATAGCACATAGGTTTATGTCCAAAACATTCTTTTGTACGTCATATTCCGTTCGCTAATCCTTTATCATAAGCTTGGTCATACAGATCTTGACCATCCAGCTTCATTTGAAAATGAAATAAAAATATACGTAAGATCCAAATTGAATTAAATTTAACAGTATTTTTATTGTTTAAAAATGTGTTTCAAAATGAAACACATTTTTAAACAATAAAAATACTGTTAAATACTGTTTAATAGTGTGTTATGAATTAATAAGCAACTTATACATTATTATGAACGACGAACTATAATGTATTCCTCATATTATGTTCTTTCTTGAACGTATTAAAAGGAAAATTTTCAGCTAATTCTAAGAATTTCTGCTCCCTAGACGTCAGTACTGCGCCCTAGGCGGCCGCCTAGTTGACCTAATGGTAGAGCGCGCGACCCAGCCATGCAGAAATCTTCTTTGGTTGTGCAAGACTTTTTATTTGCAGATCGTCCTGATGAGTCGGTTTATGTACCTTCTCTGGAATTCTGAAGCCATTGGAATGTGAAAGGAGAATGATATGATATTCACGCTAATGGCGAGTCGTTCGAAAATTCCGCGCTAAATTGCAATCGACGCGTGAAAGAATTTGAGTCGGCGTCACTGACCCCGAAAGAATAACGCGAAGAATGCTCCGTAACCAGTTGCCCGGTCAAAAAAACTCAGAATTTTTTAAAATAACTTCCAGGATCCGAATTAAATGGAAAGGCGAAAGAAAACCTTTTTAATTCATAGGAACAGATCGGAGTGTGTTTCTTCCCTTGCTCGATTCACTATAGGGAATGTTTTATAGAGATTTTCCCTCATACTGGGAATTTTTAACATGCTATTTTATTTCCAGTAAAGAAAGCGCCGTGTGTGTCTTTATATAATTACATATTTGTTATCATAATTATTTAATTATGTATAATAAATATTTTTAGCAATGTATTTGAATCGAAATTAGAAATCCAAATTCCCCTCACCTTTTTGCCCGAGCTGTGGTTTCGCTGTTGAAAACTTTGAGTAAAAGGTTCGGAGTATTGTCTGTATTGGGTCACTATTATCGGCCTGAATTCACATTAAGTCGCTCGAAGTGCATCGAAAATAGCTAAAGTGTAAAATCTTCGTTAAAAACAGTATGAAACAAATGAGAAAAATATTATTCAGTTTTGGAGACAAAAACTAGTCTCTTTATGACCTTTGTTGGTGTGGTTTTATTGTTTATTTTTCATGAAGGAAAACATTTCTTTTTTGTCTCCGAAACCAGTAGGGCCGTTACTAATGCATTTCATGATGTGTTTTTAACTGTTTTAAAGTTTTTATTTTTCACTAATTGTCAGCAAGATTGTGTCTAATATTTTTTCTACTGAAGTGGCATACTGAGGGATTTTTTTCGTGAACAATCCAATACAGAGAAAAACAAGCAGAAAAAATATTTTTATATACTTATAAAATTATCCAAATGATTTTAGTACGTAACTGTTATACTTAATTAAAAATAAAAAAATTGTGAATAAATTACAATTTTAAATGCAAAATTAGTTTATATATATATATATATATATATATATATATATATATATATATATATAGTTCGTTATTAAAATTATCATCTCAGTGTATCAACTTCCACTCGATAACATCCAAGAAAACTTTCTCAATTATAGTGGCTAACATACAAAAAATAAATAAATAAATAAATAAAAATAAACAAATGGTAAAAAAATTAGAAAAATCAAAAAATCGGAAGATAAGATGCATTAATATTAATGTTTTGAGTTTTATTTTCGCTAAAAAATTGTAACTTTAGCCAGTTTTGAAACTACGTTTTGAGCGTCCTTATAATGGTGTATAGTGGCATTCTCGTTTATCCATTTGTTCTATGAATTACTTGTTTAGTAAGAATTTTCATCTTTGCTTCATATTCTGCATTGCTTATACGGGTAATTGTCCGGTCTCCTGCCCTGATTCACTGGACGGGTCTGGGAGTATTACTGTGAACGTTCGTACTGCCTCCCTGGTTGTATTTCGACTTGTTCATACCGGTGCTTCTAGATAATTTAAGCTGTTGAGTTTGATCGCGTATACACGTGATGAAAGAAGAAGGGTTCATGCGACATGGTAATACAAATTTTCTTAATGTTTCCTATTTTCCTTTTCTCATATTTTGATGCCTGTAGTCTGAGTTTGAGTATTTATAGTAATGTACTATTGCTCAGTCTGAAACAGGTATTTATTTGGGTGAATTAGAATTAAATAATCAGACCTGAAGAGGAATTTAATTCTGACTAATCATCGAATTTGGGCCGGTACTGTTCTTTTCTCTTATCGGCATTACGGCCGTGATTTTGCTTCTATGGCCATGTTAATATTACTTTTTATTTATATATATAATAACAGCAGAAATAATATTTTGTTATAAAAATATGTAGATTGTTCTAAGGCATTCTAAGAAAGAACCAAAGAACATTTCTATAACGTAACATTTCAATGTTTTAAATTAAGTGATAGTTTATACAATTTATGTGTCTTATCTGTCTATTACTGACACCTCCACACTCGCCCTTTTGGCTTTGCAACTTGCCATTTTTGAATAAAGCACCCCTCCGTCTATAGAACAAAACATGTATGCATGCATTACCTTGTTTGGAAACACCATTTATTCTATTTTGTTTCGCATTCTTCATGCTTTCAAACCTTAAAATACAGACAATATTTAAATGAAGACCTACCTATTAGTGCATCCCTGTAGATCAGAAATAAATGTTTAGGTACTTCTCAAACTGATTACGATGACGAACTTAGTTTCTCCTTTCTGTCATGACAGTGGCGCGAGTCCCTTGTTTTTCATTCTAAGGACAAGTTGAAAAGAACTTTGTTGCCCCAACCGGGAATCGAACCCTGTATCTTCGAACTGGTCAGCCGACGCTCTACCGTTGAGCTACTTGGATTAAATTGTAAGTTCTTATCGTCGAAGTGGATTCTGCATTCTCCACCCTCTAATGTCAGATTGGCGGGCAACTGACTATCTGAATGACACCCTTCTGCTACTTTTACCTCAGGTTAGCCTCCTGCTACTACTATTTTTACCCATGTTAGTATCCTGCGTGGTCGTTATCCTCTCACTTTGAAATGGGTGCTCCATTTTCCAGAGTCCACTGAATTCAAACTGGTCGTGCTAGAGTCACTTTCAGTCTTCGCACTAATCTACAGGGTTGATTGGTTCAGGCGCCACTGTAAAGAACCTTGCTGTCCCAACCGGGAATCGAACTCCGGATCTCCGAACTGGACAGCCGAAGCTCTACCGTTAAAGTACTGGGGCGAAATTGCAAGCTCTTATAGTAGATGTGGACTCTGCAAAGTTTTCACCACGAGAGATATTTAGTACATAAACAATTCCACGGACCTTGAGGATTGCATGCAGGACATTCGAGTTCCAAAATTGTCCTGCATTCTTATCAGAAACCCCCTTTAACCCACAAAGATTAGCGTTGGGAGGAAAAACTGCGCAGACTTTACGTAAAAATCAAGAATTAAATATAAATCAAAATAATTTCAGAGTGAAAATCACGATTTTTACCCTGGGAAACAAGATCGATGCCCTATTTTATTTTGAAGTGGGTCACGTGATCTCTTCATATTATACGAGTGTCATTATTATCTTAATTTTTATGTAGAAAACTACCGAACCTATTTTGCTGAAATGTTTTTTTATATATTTCATGGGATCATTTGAATATTTCCTAAAAATTTCGAAGCCATTTATGAATTTTAATGTCGCTTAAAAAAATGTTTGAAAAATGAGGTTTCACAGGATTCAATGTATTTCACTTTTTCAACCCGGGTTCCATCCAAAACGAATTGGGTGATATTATTCATTTCAATTCCCACAGGTCCCACAGTCCGTCTCAACAGCATACTAAAATTTCGTTTTGATAAAGTCATTTTTACGACAGTTATCGTAATGGACAGACAGAATGAACCCAGTCATAAATACTTTTCAACTCTATTGTAAAGTGTTAACAAGTGTTTGAATATTTTTCAAACTGATACCGATGACGAACTTAGCAGTTAATTTCTCCTTTCTGGCATGACAGTGACGGGCTTAACCTTGTCTGTTCTTCAAGGACACGTTTTCACCCTGATCAAGACAGATTTAGTAGTACATACGCAATTCTATGGACCTTGAGTATGCAGGACATTCGAGTTCCAAAATTTTTTTACTCCGTGACTGCGAAATAGTACGAAAGCATTCGAACAGCGCGATCAGAAACCCCGTTTAACCTATAAAGATCGGCGTTGGGAGGAAAAAGTGAGCAAGACGAAACGGTCTGGATCGTCTGCTGACAGTGGAAGATGAGGAGCAGTGCTCTTTTTCCTCCTCGGGTGGCATTCTCGCCAGCGTGCGACGTCATCGACCGACTTCGCTATGCGTGGAATGCCATCTCGGCACAACCTGTTGCGCGCGAAAAGTTCCCGCATTTCTGTTCGAGCGGGAAAAGTCGCCTCTGTAGTAACTGCTCTACACGTGTGAGCTGGGTAATACATAAATCTGTAGTAGAGATCATAGTCATAAAGGACTACATGTCTATTATAAAGATCATAGACGTCATCTTAAGGAACTCCGCCCAATCCGGAAAGAGAGGATTCTGTCGCCGCGGTAGTGCACCTGGGACACCTACCCCTGCAGCCGCCAGAGTCGCAAAGGGACACGGCGGAATGACCGTAGCACTCATGGAACGCCAATAATCACCGTCAACAATCGCTCACGCCGACGCGAAGCTGAGAAAAGACCGCAAAGACAAAAAGCCGACGACCTGTAGAGAGTCTTCCCCTGACTAGACAAGGACAACTCTATTATCAAAAGACGAACTCTATTATCATAGACGTAAAGTATATGTCTATAGATCATGGGCACGTGACGTAACACGGAGAATTTTGCCCTTACATTTTCAAAACAAAATGCTGGTTAATGCTTAGTAGTATGGAAATTTTCATCATTTCTGCATTAGAAATGACTACTACTTTAGAAATTTGCAATCGTTTAACCTACAATTTGAGTAGGATATATCTAAATTTATGATCTTTGAAGGATATTTTTAATGGGTCGGAAAATAAAATAGTCACTTTCAATAAAATATATACACGAGTTTTTATAAGAAAATTCGCTAAGTAACTTTCCTTTCCTACTCGCATATACACTGTAGAATTTTCAAGTAAATATATACATCTTCAGAACGCTAGTGAGTGACTACGGTAAATATGAGTAGTAGTGTATATTCCCTTAAAATCACTTAAAGTGCACTTTAGCAAATGAAATCTTTCAATATATAGTGCTATTCAAGTATTCTAAATAACTTATTTTCAGCACAAAGGATAATTTCGATGCTTATTTAGTTTCAATTTTTATGGGTCATCTTCCGTTTACCATGACCCGCTATGGTAAAAAGTAATGCCCTTTTGCCTTACGTTTCTGCGCATTCTACCACGCAGGCTATTTACGGACGCTCGTGCCCATGCTTTATATGTCTATGGTAAAGATGAGACAAGGCTCTATTTTCGTGTCCGAAGGTCTGATCCGATCCACCTGTCAGGGGACGCAACAACTCAGTGGTTAGCGCGCGGGGATCGCACTCGGGCGACCCGAGTTCGATGACCACTTCTGCCCAAACTGTCGTCGTGGTCATGTGGAGTACGATCACGTGAAATATGTGGGTCCATGAGTCCTTCCAAGAGGTTGGTCTATAGGGGAAGGAGGGTACGGTCCTTGTGATGCCACCCCCACTGGGTTCCGGTCTAAATTGGGTGGCACTTCCAGCCTTCCAAACAGATACCTAATATCTTCGGGTAGGTCGGAAGGTGTGAGTCAAAGGAGAAGAAAAAGAAGAAGAAGATGCACTTTGATGAAACGTAAAAATCTGAGCCGTCTGTTTAAAGTACTACTATCCTGTTTGGACTCAAACTGATAATTATAATGGAATTCATGAAGAGTTATTTTGTTTCTGACATCCTCGATATATAATATTCAACATTCGAAAATTCATTTGAAAATTATCTCAACACTTTTCGTACTTAGTTTTAAAAGTACTGACTTCCTAATAATTTAATAGTTTTCCAATTCAGATGGTGATAAAAATTCGCATTTTAAGACTCCCCCCCCCCCCCTCAATACGTTGCATATTTCCTAAAATTTTCGAAGCCATTTGCGAATTTTAATTTCATTTAAAAATGTTTGAAAAATGAGGTCCTATAGGATTCAATGTATTTCAGTTTTTTAACCCGAGTTTAATTCAAAACTAATTGGGTGATATTATTCCCACATATATAGGTCCCACAGACCGCCTGAACAACATACTGAAATTTCATTTTGATAAAGCCATTTTTACGGCCGTTATCTTGCGAACGGACAGACAGACAGAATGAACCAAGTCATAAACACTTTTCAACTCTGTTGTAATGTTCATTTTTAACACCTTACAACTTGTAAGGTGTTAAACATGAACAAGCCAGTGGATTGATTGTCCATCTCACCCCCATAAAGAAGAGAATTTGAGAAGATATGCTTTTCCTATAAAACTTATTTGAATAAAGACAGAAAGCAAAAAGCGCAGCGCATTTTCAGATGTAAATATTATGCTCTAATGAAACCAAAAAGGATCTTTTCAATTTTCTCTATAATCTTTTAAATTGAAAGCCGTGACAGCTGCGGGATGGTTTCGAATGCGAATCACGATGCGGCTGAGAAATTTTATCGCGTCCATCGTCAAGCCAGAAAGTGGTCCAATCATTCAAGCTCTTATCGGGTTTTCCCTTCCCAAATGATACTCCCTTTCAGTTATGGGAATATTTTCAGTGGAATTGCAATTAAAAGAAAACAATTCTCTAATGGAATGTTACGGACACGTTTGTTTTTATGCTAACCAAGAGGATGATGCGAGGTTTTATTTCAGGCTATGAATGCGAAGAATTCAACAACACCGAGCGACTCTTTTTAACACTTTCCAATAGAGTTGAACAGTATTATGACTTGGGTTATTCTGTCTGTCTGTCTGTCAGTTCGCACGACAACTGCCGTAAAAATGACGTCATCAAAATGAGATTTTAGTATGTTGTTGAGAGGATCTGCGGGACATATGGGAATATAGAATGAAATACATGGATCCTTATGGGACCTCATTTTTCAAATATTTTTAAGCGTTAAATTCATAAATTTTTAGGAAATATTCAAATGATCCCATAAAATATATATAAAAAAATTGCAGCAAAATAGGCTAGGTAGTTTTTTTAAAATAAAAATTAATATAATAATGACACTTATATAATATGAAGAAATCATGCGACCATTTCAAAATAAAATAGGGCATCCATTTTTTCTCCCAGTGTCAAAATCGTGATATTTTAAGTTCTCTTAAATTTATATTGAGTGCTGCATCCGTCCTAAAATTGCTTAATTTTTGCGTATTTTCTTTGCATCAATATTATGCGCCCACGTAATGACACTAATTTCTGAGTTTAAAGGATCCTCCAGCTTTGATTATTTTAATGGATAGCCTCATTTTGATGGATGCAGAATGTAAACAATTGATTGTAAGATGAGTTGTATAAGAATGGCTTCTTATTCTTCTTCTCCTTCGACCCAGACCATCCGGCCTAGCAGAAAGATATAAGGTATCTGTTTGGACGGCCGGGAAGTGCCAACCTGTTTAAATCGGAACCCAGTGGGGGAGGCACCCACAGCGACCGTACCCTCCTGCCCCTACCACCAACCTTTCGGAAGGAGACCCACATGTTTAGCGTGATCGTACTCCGCGTGAACATGGCGACAATTTTGGGCAGTGACGGGAATCGAATTAGGGCCGACCGAGTGCAATTCCCGCGCTCTAACCCCTGGGCTGTCGCACCCCGTATAAGAGTGGCTGATTTTTTTTTTTCACGCAAAATTATTGAACTCTGGAATAAAAGTGTATGAATGAAATATTCACAGCTTTTACAAAGAGAGCCAGCCGATTTGCATTTCGATGACGTCATTTGACTAAAGTTAATTTTTCTCGAAGAAGTTTTAAGTTTTCAAGTGAAATAAGTTATTGTAGTTCTGTGATCCTTAAAAAAATATCGCCCCTGAATGTATCGCATTTTATAGATGTTTAAATAAAATTGCATTTCATCTGGAAAGTGTTTCAAACTCAATGCTTTATGCATGATTGATCTTTCTTGTTATATTAACCAAGAGCGAAATGCAGGGTTCTATATTAGGTTATTAATGCGTAGGATTCAATAACCTCAAGCAACTCTGTAAATACTTTTCGCGATTCTAGTCCAGTGGAACAGTTTTATTTAACCATTTTACACTTAAGGACTCATTTCCCAACTGTATAGAAGTTGCGGACGGCGAACCATGATAAGAGCTTGAAATTTCGTCCCCATAGCTCAACGGTAGAGCGTCGGCTGGCCAGTTCGGAGATCCAGGGTTTGATTCCCGGTTGGGGCAGCAAGGTTCTTTACAAGCTTTAGTATGACTGGATAAAAGATTTTTCTTTCCCTTTCATGTCAGCTCAATACGTTCTTTACGTTGAAAAATTCAGTAGGACTGCCAATGAAATCTTTGCAATCTATATAAATAATATTGAAATGTCTATCTGTCTCACCATCGTAGGAGTACTTCTGAACCGAACTGAATAAAATTTTGTGGGTAGCCTTGGAATAGTTCCACTTAAAATGGAATCCATGTTTCGCGTTTCTAGGACCAGGGGTCGTCTAGATATTAATTTAAAAAAGCACAATTAAATCCTCCACAGAGATAGCAGTAGTTATAAATTGGGGGTTCTGCGGCGGATCGGGGAGGTGCAGCAAATCATCCGGGAAGAAGCTTCCTCTTTGGGGAGGGGATTTCCCTCTTTTGGGAGGATCCTCTAGGAGGGTATTTAGACCCCCCAGGAGAGAGGATGCTCTCTTTAGACCCCCCTCTTTTAGGAGGAAGTTTGGTAAGGTGGCGCAGCACCAGATGCCTCTTGAAGGCCTCGGCCAATTGCGAAAGAGGCCTGATGACTCATACCCTCGGAGTGAATTGTCTTGAGAGGGGATGACCCTTGACCTGAGGAACTACGAAAGTGGTTTCAATGGATGTCGCAATCAGCGATTGCACAATCTGGAAATGACGTGTCGCAATCAACGATTGCACAATCTGGAAATGACGTGTCACTGACTAACCTTTGACCGGAGTACATTGGAAGACGTGTCGCAATCGCCGATTGCACAATCACAGGAGCTCTTAGCACACGTCCTCCCTCAACACTGGTCAATGACAAAGTGATCGTTCTTATCAGCGTGACGTAGTAAAGTGCCCTCTGGCGAAAGTTGATGAAGTGCTGCCATCTATCGGCATTTTTTTCCCCAAAAGAATTTAATTTCTCACTTGTCAGATACGGGACTCGAACTCGGAACCATCCGATTACAAAACTCGCGTCTTATATGTTGTGCCAGCTGGCTCACGCTCCATATAAAGTTATCATCGAAGAGATGCTTGTCAAAGAAGACGGAAGATAGAATATTTTTCGCTCGGTGAACAGATTGAATAGCGATGTATTTTATAAAGGGATTTCGGTGCGTTTCAAAACAGAATGTAATGTTACGAACTGAATATAAAATTGTGTTAAGTGGATTTTATATTGCGATTTTTAGCATATGTTTTTTAAAACAAATTGAATACGGATTTCCAATGAACACAAAAATTGTATTAAGTGGATTCTAACACTACGATTTTTTAGCACATGTTTTTTTTTTTTTTTAAATGAATTTAATACTCAAGTATAGTTACGCATTTTCAAAATTGTGTTAAGTGAATAGGATTCAACCCTCTTAAAAACATGAATGTAATACTTAGTTAAAATTGTATTAAGTGATATATACCAATGTGATTTTTTAAAAGTAAATCTAACAACATATATCGAAATAATTTCGAATGTTTAAAAACAAAAATATAATACTAGATTGGATTTCCAGTGAACACAAAAATTGTGTTAAGTGAATAGGATTCAACCCTTTTAAGTGTTGTGCACTTAAAAACAAATTTAAACGCATAGCGCATTATACTTAGCTAAAATTAAGTGAACAAGATTCAACCCTTTTAAGTGTGTACTTAAAAACAAATTTATACACGTACAAAATATATTTAGCAAGCTTTAAAATAGCGCATTATACTTAGCTAAAATTGTATTACGTGAATAGGATTCGACCATTCTAAGTGATATATACCAATGTGATCTTTTAAAAATAAATCTAACTATCGAAATTATTTTTTTTCTTTTATAAAAATAATAATGAAATGATTTCGAATGAAAATTGGAACTCACATGCGACGTCTTCACAGCTTGCCGTCCACATTGCAAATGACTTATAACCACTCATTACGCTATTAAAAATTAGATCTTATCTACAATGACGTCAGCATTTTGAGCTGTTGCCACCTATTTTTTTCTTAATGATATATATTTTTAATAGCCTCATTTGCTACATATAATCTGAAATACATGATTTTAATGATATTGTGCACTGAATATGATTTGACCATTTTTAAAGTGGTGGGTATAATTGAAATATCGACATTTAGAATTTAACAGGCCAACGAATTTTCACAGATACGCCCCAAAACTTTAGCATTAAGGGTGAGCGTCAGTAAATTTTCTGCCCTATCCGCGCTTTGTTAACTTTCGCGGCACACATATTTCGCCGAAATTCTGCTCAAACAGTTGCAAAATATTTTCTTATAGATAAAATGCTATGCTTAGATTGTATTAAAACTAAATTTAATACCCAATAAAACATAGAATATATGTTTTATTTTAATTTAAATAATTTTTGGTGCTGCCATCTGTTGTCGTAATTTAATTCATACCGACTATTTTTATTTTTTAATGAACATTTTTAAATGTCTATTCCTTCTAATACGCTATTAAATACAACAACAGATCATATATAATGCCATAATCACGGAAACGTAATTGAACTTGGACATGAAGACAAAGGAACTTGAAGATAAAACTGCAGTCCTCAGTGATGTACATTCAGATCCTTTATCAAATTTATAGAATGATAAATTACCTTTCCGTGATTGTGGCATTATTATATATGATCTGTTGTTGTATTTAACACTGTATTAGAAGGAATAGATATTTAAAAATGCTCATTAAAAAATAAAAATAATCGGTATGAATTAAATTACGACAACAGATGGCAGCACCAAAAATATTTTGGATTAAAATAAAAAATATATTCTATGTTTTTTGGGGCATTAAATTTAGTTTTAATATAATCTAAGCATTGCATTTTATCTTTCAGAAAATATTTCGTAACTGTTTGAGCAGAATTTCGGCGAAATATGTGTGCCGCGAAAGTTAACAAAGCGCGGATAGGGCAGAAAATTTACTGACGCTCACCCTTAAGTTTACATAAAATAAAAGCCAGCGAATATGATTTGACCATTTTCACATTGTAATTTTAGTACCATTATAGAATTTGAGGAGTGTGCGACTATTTTTTTTTCTTAAATGTGTATGTTTTTATATAGTGAACAAGATTCAACCATTTTAAGTGTTGTGTACTTAAAAACAAATTTAAACAAGCTTTAAAATACTGCATTATACTAGCTAAAATTATGTTACGTGAGCAGGATTCGACCATTCTAAGTGATATATACCAATGTGATTTTTAAAAATAAATCTAACTATCAAAATTATTTTTTTTTCTTTTAATAAATATAATAATGAAATGATTTCGAATGAAAATTGGAACTCACATTCGATGTCTTTATAGCTTGGCGTCCACACTGCAAATAAGTTATAATCACGCTATTAAAAATGTGCTTACATATGTGACGTCAAGTGCTTACATATGTGACGAGTAGTTATAAATTGGGGGTTCTGCGGCGGATCGGGGAGGTGCAGCAAATCATCCGGGAAGAAGCTTCCTCTTTGGGGAGGGGATTTCCCTCTTTTGGGAGGATCCTCTAGGAGGGTATTTAGACCCGCCTCTTTTAGGAGGAAGTTTGGTAAGGTGGCGCAGCACCAGATGCCTCGGCCAAGAGGGCAATTGCGAAAGAGGCCTGATGACTCATACCCTCGGAGTGAATTGTCTTGAGAGGGGATGACCCTTGACCTGAGGAACTACGAAAGTGGTTTCAATGGATGTCGCAATCAGCGATTGCACAATCACAGGAGCTCTTAGCACACGTCCTCCCTCGACACTGGTCAATGACAAAGTGATCGTTCTTATCAGCGTGACGTAGTAAAGTGCCCTCTGGCGAAAGTTGATGAAGTGCTGCCATCTATCGGCATTTTTTTCCCCAAAAGAATTTAATTTCTCACTTGTCAGATACGGGACTCGAACTCGGAACCATCCGATTACAAAACTCGCGTCTTATCTGTTGTGCCAGCTGGCTCACGCTCCATATAAAGTTATCATCGAAGAGATGCTTGTCAAAGAAGACGGAAGATAGAATATTTTTCGCTCGGTGAACAGATTGAATAGCGATGTATTTTATAAAGGGATTTCGGTGCGTTTCAAAACAGAATGTAATGTTACGAACTGAATATAAAATTGTGTTAAGTGGATTTTATATTGCGATTTTTAGCATATGTTTTTTAAAACAAATTGAATACGGATTTCCAATGAACACAAAAATTGTATTAAGTGGATTCTAACACTACGATTTTTTAGCACATGTTTTTTTTTTTTTAAATGAATTTAATACTCAAGTATAGTTACGCATTTTCAAAATTGTGTTAAGTGAATAGGATTCAACCCTCTTAAAAACATGAATGTAATACTTAGTTAAAATTGTATTAAGTGATATATACCAATGTGATTTTTTAAAAGTAAATCTAACAACATATATCGAAATAATTTCGAATGTTTAAAAACAAAAATATAATACTAGATTGGATTTCCAGTGAACACAAAAATTGTGTTAAGTGAATAGGATTCAACCCTTTTAAGTGTTGTGCACTTAAAAACAAATTTAAACGCATAGCGCATTATACTTAGCTAAAATTAAGTGAACAAGATTCAACCCTTTTAAGTGTGTACTTAAAAACAAATTTATACACGTACAAAATATATTTAGCAAGCTTTAAAATAGCGCATTATACTTAGCTAAAATTGTATTACGTGCATAGGATTCGACCATTCTGAGTGATATATACCAATGTGATCTTTTAAAAATAAATCTAACTATCGAAATTATTTTTTTTCTTTTACAAAAATAATAATGAAATGATTTAGAATGAAAATTGGAACTCACATGCGACGTCTTCACAGCTTGCCGTCCACATTGCAAATGACTTATAACCACTCATTACGCTATTAAAAATTAGATCTTATCTACAATGACGTCAGCATTTTGAGCTGTTGCCACCTATTTTTTTCTTAATGATATATATTTTTAATAACCTCATTTGCTACATATAATCTGAAATACATGATTTTAATGATATTGTGCACTGAATATGATTTGACCATTTTTAAAGTGGTGGGTATAATTGAAATATCGACATTTAGAATTTAACAGGCCAACGAATTTTCACAGATACGCCCCAAAACTTTAGCATTAAGTTTACATAAAATAAAAGCCAGCGAATATGATTTGACCATTTTCACATTGTAATTTTAGTACCATTATAGAATTTGAGGAGTGTGCGACTATTTTTTTTTCTTAAATATGTATGTTTTTATATAGTGAACAAGATTCAACCATTTTAAGTGTTGTGTACTTAAAAACAAATTTAAACAAGCTTTAAAATACTGCATTATACTAGCTAAAATTATGTTACGTGAACAGGATTCGACCATTCTAAGTGATATATACCATAATAAGTGTGTGACTATTTTTTTTTTCTTAAATGTGTATGTTTTTATATAGTGAACAAGATTCAACCATTTTAAGTGTTCTATACTTAAAAACAAATTTAAACAAGCTTTAAAATACTGCATTATACTAGCTAAAATTATGTTACGTGAGCAGGATTCGACCATTCTAAGTGATATATACCAATGTGAGTTTTAAAAATAAATCTAACTATCAAAATGATTTTTTTTTCTTTTAATAAATATAATAATGAAATGATTTCGAATGAAAATTGGAACTCACATTCGATGTCTTTATAGCTTGGCGTCCACACTGCAAATAAGTTATAATCACGCTATTAAAAATGTGCTTACATATGTGACGTCAGCATTTTAAGCTGTTGCCACTTATTTTTTTTATAGTATATTTTAATAACCTCATTTGCTACACATAATCTGAATAGTGTATGTCATGCATGATTTGATCATTTTTAAAGTGGTGGGTGTAATTTAAATATCGTGGTTTAGAATTGGACAGTCCAACGAATTTTCATAGATGTGTGTACACCTCAAAATTTTAGCATTCAGTTTAAATAAAATTAAAGCTATATATTAATAAAATTAAAGAATATTATTTGACCATTTTTACAGTGATGGCTGTAATTTTAGTACCATTATAGAATTTAGAAGTGAGTGTACAGTTTTATTAAAAAAGGGATTTAATAAAGGATTTAATAAAGGGATTAAATCCCTTATTCATAATTATAAAAATTAAAAAGTAATTAAAAATAGGGAGTAATTAAAAAAATACGATTTAATAAAGGGATTAAATACGCCCATCTTGTGAACCTTGGACCAATGACGTCATCTTGTGAACTTTGGAGCGATGACGTCATTTTATGTGAAATCTTAGATAAGAATTGATAAGCTATCGTCTTAGTGTTGTAATTAGTGTGTGTATATCGTTTATTTCTAGGTTGGATGTCGACTAATGAAGACCTCATACTGTAAGTTATTTTCGTGTTTTTGCCAGCTATTCTTGTATATTCCGCGCGATACATATCTCCTAAAGTTATAAAAATATAATTTCTAAGTAATCTAATTTTTCTAAGTATTTAATGTTAATGTAATTTAAAATTAGGAGCTTTAACTCTAAGTTTGGTATATATTTTCACTCTATGATTTCAAAGATGAATAAAATAATGTAGAAATATTTCAATATAGATAACAATTGCATTTAGCACAATCTAATGTTGTACGATTCAATAAAAGTTACAAGTTCTAATCACTTCATATCTTATGTGATCTGTTTGCATACGACACTCGATTTAGGTCACGTGATTATACTTATGACGTGGCACGATAAGACATTTCAACCTTGGGCGTTGCGTGGGTAGGTTCGGTTCGTTCATGTTTGTTACAGATTTAGTTTTAAGATCTTAGTGTTTTAAAAATAAATCTTATACATTGAATGTGGTGGTTGGATGTTACTATCTAAAAATAATGTCTAAAATGCAAAGTATGCCATCAGTCGAAGAAATAATTTCGAGTGGAAATACTATAGAGTTGTCTGTTCCTGCCGTAGAAAAAGCAAAATCTGTGGACATTGTCTCAGATGTGATTAATTCACCCTCACAAAAGATTGCTGTGGATTGGTTAGAGAGTTATCTTATGTCTTCCATAACCCCACCAGAAACATCTACCGTTGTCAATTCACAAGTTCCCACAGAGACTGAAAACTCAACTCAAGATCTGTTTTCTTGTGCTCTAACACATAGCGGAGTGTTATCCACCACTACGGAATCAGTTTCGACTGAATCTCTTCTTCAGATTTTATGCAAGATGCACTCCGTCGTTGGCATTTAGGTTCTGATGTGTATGTATATTTGAAACTTCAGCATGGGAAGTTAAAAGTGTATATACGGAAATATCTCTCTAACAAGCGAAGTGAATTACAGCCTACGCGTGAATGTGTTACACTGTCACCTGCTGCATGGAGTGAATTTTCTCAAAAATTGTGGTCGTTCAATGTTCTATATGCAGATACCTCTTTCGTCAGTCGTAATGAGTTGTTCTGTTTCAATGACAACGGAAAACTGCATTTGCAGAAAATAATTCAATTATATGATTCAAAATTTTGTCTAACACAGTTAGACTTAGTTACCTTAGATAAAAATCAGATAGCATGTTTACAGAATTGTGTTAACAGCATTAGTATAGAACTTCGAGAAAGTATATTTATAGAGTGGCTTCCTTCTCAAATATTAAAAATAAAGAACACTATAACCTTTCTACCATCACTTATTTGTGACAAAAATTTTGCATTCGAACAATTAATCTCTTGTATTCATGACAACATCATGTGTGATGTAAAGAAACTTTTCAAATATGTTGGTCAAATTGAAGATCTAAGTTACCATGAATGTCTTTACAGCACTCCATTACAAATGTATGACAGAGTGGTTGAACAATTACTTCTAAATCTTGATATTAATAACATAGCAAAGAACGTTTTGTTGCGTGGTGAAGAAGTCTTTTATTGGTATGATAGACATTTGTTCAAGTCATTCAAATCAGAGGACTATGAATGTGCGATAAGGAAATTATTTTAACTTATTTGTTTAAATGTACAACAGATAATGGTTAATGTGTATTTTGTGAATAATAGATTCATTAAATGGTTTTTTATCTTTCAAATTGAACTCCTTATTTACGCTCATGAACTAATTTTTTTTTAGCATGTTCCATTTAAAAAATGTTATATAGTTATGGGTTATGTATATATGCATTCAAGTGTAACAGGTTTACTAATCTCACTTTTTAAAATAAAATATAAAAAAAAATTAAAAATAGATTTATTCGAATCATATCAAATGGCTACAGTGTGAGTTGCATAACGAAAGATATTTACACTTTACAGAGTTTAAATCATAAAATAATCAATGACATAATCAATGTTAAAATTCTGAATTCATTCAAAATAAATGCTAAGTTATGTTCCATTCTCTAAAGTATGAAGATTCATAAACAATGTTGTGTTTCAATCTCTAAGAATCGGTGAAAATTCGACTCTAGTTTCTTAAAAATCTATGAAGTTGAGATTTATTCTGTAAAATTTTGTTGTAGATCTCAGTTTAGTTTTGTCATTTTCTGTGTGTTGTTAAATATGTACATTCAAATGTGGTCATTCAATAAGAACAGGTTGCTTTTATGATGAACCCACAGTCGCGAAATCGTGACATTTTTATGTGGATGTCAATAATGTCTAGTATAAAGATATCAAAACTCATTACATGTTTCTTTTAAGATGTTAATTGCATATATTTCATATTTTTAATGTTACTGCAATGTAGGGTAGTTGTATCAGAGGGGCACTCTTTCATTTAAATTCAATGTTAACAATCGTATCCTTAAAAACAGTAAGTTATATTTTATTCTTCTTTAAGGTAGTTTTTTTAAAAAAATATAGTCATTTAATGATCTTAAATGCTGTGTAATTTGATAAATTTTTCATTTAAATATGTGATCTGCATTAAACAATAACATTGTAATTTTCTCACTTTGTGAACATGAACTTTGGGTCACTATCTAATATACTGATAAGTGCGATAAGCTATAGAGCCGATTTGGAATGTATTCAGTGTGAGAGTCCTTGGCTTGAATACTGTGTGTGTGTATGAATGGATGTGGTGGTGGGGAGGGGGGTATTTATACAAAATATGTATTCATATACATATTCTTTCTCAGTGTAAATTTTTCAAAATAAGATTCGCACATTTTAGTAGTGTCTACGGAAATGTAAGGTTCCAATCATGCATTTGCAATCGTCGGATTTCCATTGAACGAATTCAGATGTAAAATACATCTCTAATGGGTTTTTTTTTTTTTTCAAAACTATAACTTCAAATTTAGAAGGTATATGGAATATCTGCTTATATGAAATAAAAAAAAAATGGTTAGCATATGGCGATTAATAGTAAGTTATTAAAAAAAATTGCCTAATTAATAAATTATAACTGCCTGGTGGCAACATGTCAAAATGATGACGTCATTATAGATAAGATCTAATTTTTAATAATGTAATGAGAATGTATCAGTCATTTGTAGATTGGACGGTAAGTTGTAAAGATGCCACTCCCTGAGTTCCAATTTGTTAACTATTTTCAATCTGATACAATACTTACTCGTTTCATGTTTAGCAGGTTTTAATGCTGGGTGTTGAAATCTAGGTACATGTATGTGAAAAATAGTCCATTCATCTTCAATAGATTTTAAAATGTGTTGGCGTTCCGTAAAAATAGTTGAAACTGTACACTCACTTCTAAATTCTATAATGGTACTAAAATTGCAGCCATCACTGTAAAAATGGTCAAATAATATTCGCTAGCTTTTATTTTATTTAAACTGAATGCTAAAATTTTGAGGTGTACACACATCTATGAAAATTCGTTGGCCTGTCCAATTTTAAACCACGATATTTAAATTACACCCACCACTTTAAAATTGATCAAATCATGCATGACATACACTATTCAGATTATGTGTAGCAAATGAGGTTATTAAAATATACTATAAAAAAAATAAGTGGCAGCAGCTTAAAATGCTGACGTCACATATGTAAGCACATTTTTTAATAGCGTGGTTATAATAGTTAACTCATTTACAGTGTGGACGCCAAGCTATGAAGACATCGAATGTGAGTTCCAATTTTTATTCGAAATCATTTCATTATTATATTTATTAAAAGAAAAAAAATAATTTTGATAGTTAGATTTATTTTTAAAAATCACATTGGTATATATCACTTAGAATGGTCGAATCCTGTTCACGTAACATAATTTTAGCTAGTATAATGTAGTATTTTAAAGCTTGTTTAAATTTGTTTTTAAGTATACAACACTTAAAATGGTTGAATCTTGTGCACTATATAAAAACATACACATTTAAGAAAAAAAAAATAGGCACACACTCCTCAAATTCTATAATGGTACTAAAATTACAATGTGAAAATGGTCAAATCATATTCGCTGGCTTTTATTTTATGTAAACTTAATGCTAAAGTTTTGGGGCGTATCTGTGAAAATTCGTTGGCCTGTTAAATTCTAAATGTCGATATTTCAATTATACCCACCACTTTAAAAATGGTCAAATCATATTCAATGCACAATAGCATTAAAATCATGTATTTCAGATTATATGTAGCAATTGAGGTTATTAAAAATATATATCATTAAGAAAAAAATAGGTGGCAACAGCTCAAAATGCTGACGTCATTGTAGATAAGATCTAATTTTTAATAGCGTAATGAGTGGTTATAAGTCATTTGCAATGTGGACGGCAAGCTGTGAAGACGTCGCATGTGAGTTCCAGTTTTCATTCGAAATCATTTCATTATTATTTTTATAAAAGAAAAAAAATAATTTCGATAGTTAGATTTATTTTTAAAAGATCACATTGGTATATATCACTCAGAATGGTCGAATCCTATGCACGTAATACAATTTTAGCTAAGTATAATGCGCTATTTTAAAGCTTGCTAAATATATTTTGTACGTGTATAAATTTGTTTTTAAGTACACACTTAAAAGGGTTGAATCTTGTTCACTTAATTTTAGCTAAGTATAATGCGCTATGCGTTTAAATTTGTTTTTAAGTGCACAACACTTAAAAGGGTTGAATCCTATTCACTTAACACAATTTTTGTGTTCACTGGAAATCCGTAATTTATTATATTTTTGTTATTAAACATTCGAAATTATTTCGATATATGCTGTTAGATTTATTTTTAAAAAATCACATTGGTATAATACTTAATACAATTTTAACTAAGTATTACATTCATGTTTTTAAAAGGATTGAATCCTATTCACTTAACACAATTTTGAAAATGCGTAACTATACTTGAGTATAAAATTTATTAAAAAAAAAAAAACATGTGCTAAAAAATCGTAGTGTTAGAATCCACTTAATACAATTTTTGTGTTCATTGGAAATCCGTATTCAATTTGTTTTAAAAAACATATGCTAAAAATCGCAATATAAAATCCACTTAACACAATTTTATATTCAGTTCGTAACATTACATTCTGTTTTGAAACGCACCGAAATCCCTTTATAAAATACATCGCTATTCAATCTGTTCACCGAGCGAAAAATATTCTATCTTCCGTCTTCTTTGACAAGCATCTCTTCGATGATAACTTTATATGGAGCGTGAACCAGATGGCACAACAGATAAGACGCGAGTTTTGTAATCTGATGGTTCCGAGTTCGAGTCCCGTATCTGACAAGTGAGAAATTAAATTCTTTTGGGAAAAAAATGCCGATAGATGGCAGCAACTTTCGCCAGAGGGCGCTTTAACTACGTCACGCTGATAAGAACGATCACTTTGTCATTGACCAGCGTCGAGGAAGGACGTGTGCTAAGAGCTCCTGTGATTGTGCAATCGGCGATTGCGACACGTCTTCCAATGTACTCCGGTCAAAGGTTAGTCAGTGACACGTCATTTCCAGATTGTGCAATAGCTGATTGCGACATCCATTGAACCCACTTTCGAAGTTCCTCAGGTCAAGGGTCATCCCCTCTCAAGTTCAATTCACTCTGATGGTATGAGTCATCAGGCTTCTTTCGCAATTGCCCTCTCGGCCGAGGCCTCCGAGAGGAATCTGGTGCTGCGCCACCTCACCAAACTTCCTCCCAAAAAAGGGAACCTTCCTCTCAAAAGAGGAAACTTCCTCCCAAAAGAGGGAAAATCCCCTCCCCAAAGAGGAAAAGTCCCTCCCAAAAGATGGACTCTCCTCCTGCTGCGTATGCTGCGCCTCCCCAATTTGGACTGGGACCGGCCTTTTATAACTACTGATAGTATTATGCAGGCAATATTCTTTCTGCTAATTGATTTGAAGAAAATGATATCACCGCAGACGATTTTTATTAAAATATTTCCTGTTTAATAATAAATATATGTCTATAAAATGAATTTCACCGATATCGCATTTTTGTCTGGATTCTATCCATTACGGTCTTCAGGTTTAAACATTATTATTATTATTGATATTTTCAATTTATTACGCCATTGTTTTATTTTGGCAAAAATGGTTGAAACTGAACGTCTACGGGTATATCTTCTAATCTACGAGACTATAAGTAGTACAGGTGTATTGGCATATATGGGAATCCATTACGATCTTTTAGGTTTAAAGATGACGGGATTATTAATATTTTCAAATGATTATATAATCTGTTTCATTTTGGCAAAGATTTTAGAAACGCATATGTTGTAGTACGTGTCATCTTCTACTAATACACGAGCATATCTTTTGATATTCGCGAATATAAGTAGTACGGGCCCCATACACGTTTAGCTCTTTTATTTTGCATATCTTGGTTCAACTTTTTTTTTTGTAAATGTGTTTACAAACGGGACCAAGCTGTTTTTTTATTCGTCAAATTTGTTCGTGAATATAAAATTTTGTACAGCGAGAACACATATACTTCTTTTCAGAAGCATTTAATTAAATATTTTAATACAATATCTTGATTAATCATGTTACTTAGTATACTATAAGAACGAGCACATGATCGTAAATTTTAAGTTTCCTTATATTATATACTCTGTACGAAAAACGGGTATGCTGCTAGTCATTTATTAAAAATGTATTTTCTTCGTAACCTTTCGTCGTTATATAATAAAGACTATTATAGCTGACGTGTTTGTTAACCGAAACAGCACCATTCTATTAATCATAATATTTTTCACCTGGCAAAAAGTAATTCGTGAAAAACACATGTTAATAAAGCCCCATATATAAAGCGTCAGAAAGGGTCTTCCTCATTGATATTTATAAGATAATAAAGTCCAGAGTCTTTCGAGATCATCCATAGACAGGACTTAATGAAGGCAAAGTGGGGCGCAGGTCTTGCTGCTAATTTACTGTCACTGCATATGGAACACATGCAAAACATTAACATGTAATAAATTTGGGGGCTCAGACCGAAGGCCCTTTTTTACTTTTAACAGAGCAATATATGTATGTATAATATTTATAAATATTAAAATATTTCATAATTTAAAGTAACAGTAATTCTTACTGGTTTTATACCATTATTTCGACGTTAAAGAAGCATAAGTCGTGCACTGCCCACAACATATATTACTTTCCCTGCAATACATGGTAATGTATAGGGAAAGGATTGGAATCATGTCGAAAATCGCAACTCGCGTTTTCGACGGATCGACACGTTTCGAGACCTCTAGAATACGAAAAAATTATTTTTAGCGTGACGTCTGTATGTGTGTCTGTCTGTGCAGATTTTGTATCCACTCTAACTAAAAAACTAATGAACCGAATTTCATAAAATTGGGTAGGTAAGTCACTTGGATGCGACCCTGGTGCTGATTAGTTTTTGGTACAATTCGTAAAAAACGAACCCGCCTTTTTTTGCGAAATGGCCCGTAAAAATTTCATTTATCCTCTCTAGCTAAAGTACTAATTGACCAAATTTTACAAAATATGGTAGATAAGTTACTTGTTGGATACTTTGGTGCTGATTAGAATTTAGTATGATTCAGTAAAGAAGAACCCGCCTTTTTTTACGAAATGGTCCGCAAAAATTTCATGTATCCACTCTAGCTAAAATACTAATTGACCCAATTTCACAAAATTTGGTAGATAAGTTACTTGTGGGATACTCTGGTGCTGATTAGATTTTGGTACGATTCGGAAAAGAACAACCTGATTTTTTTTACGAAATGGCCCGCAAAAATCGCCAAATTCTAAAAAAAAAATTACTATTATGCTGAAATGTATTCATTAAATTCTTGTTTTATACGCAATTTCTGACACGAGGAAAAGAATATCACAAACTCCATTATACTTTAGGACTAACCGTTCTCAAGATATTTGGGATTTCTTGCATTACGCCGCTAGCCGAAAAATGTCCAATTAGTAAATAAAACCAAAAATTGAATTAAAAATGCAAATTTAGTGTTATTTGGTGCAATTAAACTCAATCTAATGAATTATTAAAAATCTGATGTGGGCAGCACATGACTTTCCCTGCAGACGTGAATTCAGTCCTTCTATATTTCTTTAAGAATTTATTAAATTGAGTTTAATTGTACCAAATAACACAAAATTTTCATTTTTAATTCAATTTCCGCTTTTATTTGGTAATTGGATATTTTCCCAAAGGCGGCATAACAAAAATCTCAAATAGCTCGAGAACGGTTAGTCCTAGAGTAATAGAGTTGTTCTTATTCTTTTTCTCGTGAAAAATTACGTATAAAACAAGCATTTAATTGATACATTTGAACATACGTAGTCTTTTTTTTTTTATATTGGCGATTTTTGTGGGCCATTTCGTAAAAAAGGGCAGGCTGCTCTTTTCCGAATCGTACCAAAATCTAATCAGCACCAGAGTATCCTACAAGTTATTTATCCACCAAATTTTGTGAAATTTGGTCAATTAGTATTTCAACTAGAGTGGATACATGAGATTTTTGCGGGCCATTTCTCAAAAAAAGTCGGGTTCTTTTTTTCCGAATTGTACCGAAAACTAATCAGCACTAGGGTCACGCCCAAGTGTCTTTCTTACCTACCAAATTTTATGAAATTCGGTCCATTAGCTTTTGAGTTAGAGTGGATACATACATTGCACAGATAGACACACACACAGACATCACGCCAAAAATAGATTTATCGTATTCTAGAGGTGTTGAAACGTGTAGATCCGTCGAAAACTCGAGTTGCGATTTTCGACATGATTCCAGTACTTTCCCTATACATTATCATGTATTGCAGGGAAAGTAAAAAAATAAAGAAAATATGAATTTAAGTGTGCAGGGAAAGTCACATGCTGCCCACATCAGATTTTTTTCTTTTATTGGAATGCAAATGCGGTACAGCTCATTGCCGATCTTGATTTTTACTTTCCCTGCAATGCATGGTCATGTATAGGGAAAGTATTGGAATCATACAGAAAATCGCAACGCGAGTGTTCGACGGATCGACATGTTTTGAAACCTCTAGAACACGAAAAAACTATTTTTACCGTGACGTTTATCTGTCTGTGTGTCTTTGCAATGTATATGTATCCACTCTAACTCAAAAATGAATGGACCGAATTTCATAAAATTGGGTAGGTAAGTCTCTTGTGGGTGACCCTGGTGCTGATCAGAATTTGGTACAATTCGGGATAAAAGAACCTGCGCTGTTTGCGAAATGACCCGCAAAAATGGTTTGTATCGACTTTAATTAAAAATCTAATGAACCAAATCTCACAAAATTGGGAAGGTAAGTCACTAGTAAGTTAACTTGGTGCTGGTTAGATTTTGGTACGATTCGGAAAAAAACCCTACTTTTTTTGTAAAATAGCCTGCTAAAATCGCCAAGATCTAGTAAAAAAGACTATGTATGCTCAAATGCATTCATTAAATGATTGTTTTACATGTAATTTTTGACGGTAAAAGGAATAAGACTAACCCCATTATTCGAGGACTAGCCGTTCTCGAGGTATTTTAGTTTTTCATATTTTCGCTACGCCGGTTTTGTGAATAAGTCCAGTTACCCAATGAAAACGAACGCTGAATTAAAAGTGTCCATTCAGTGTCATTTCAATTAAATATGCGTGTTATTGAATGCATTAAACTCAATTAAATGAATTATTCAAGAAATAAAGAGAAAATGAATTTGAGTCTGCAGGGAAAGTCATGTGCTGCCCACATCAGATTTTTACGCATATAAAACTTCCATACTTTTAACTTCAGAGCAATATACACTGTTCACGCCTGAAATCGCAACACCATGAAGTTGTAAGTGTAGCTTTATATAAATCAGGCAATGGAAACAGCAAGGCGAGATATGCAAATGATCCCAGTTTCGTTACGCATAGTGACGTAACACCTTGTTAAAGCGTCAAGGAGGAGCGATATTACATCTAAATTATAGCGTCATTGGTTTCAGGTTGCAAAAATCATCACATTATGTCAAAAATACGTCGACGCACCACATACGTTCAATTGTCGTCAACGGAACGGTGTGTGTTACGGTTCGTGAGAGACAATGAAACGACGAAGATCAGGTAGTGGAGCTTCCAGGTGTACCACATCACGTGAAGATCGTATACTTCTGAGAAGCGTTGCGTGGGAGCCGTTTACCACAGCAACCGTGTTACAACGACATTTCTCCCTATTCGGTACTAGGAACGTCCCACCTTAATCAGTTGATATTGAATAAAACTCGCGATCTTTGCTTTTCTACAAAATGTCTTAAATCCTAAACTGGTAAAATGCTAGGTAACCCTCAGATCTGCATCAACACCCCAAACTGCTTAAACTCTAAATGTGCAACAAACTGCCACACTAGGAGCTAGGTCAAATAATAAAAACATTAAATCAAAAAATCGAACCTCCAACTATGGACCAATGAAATAATGTCACAGTATGAAGATAAGAACCACACCTAGAGATTGGAGATTAAGCTCTGTTCTGGACGAAACTCTATTCGGACATTTCTCCCACACTACAGATAACGTGATTTCGACGCAAACAATTCGAAACCGTTTGCGTGATATAGGACTCCGAGGTAGACGGCCTTTTTGACACCTACCGTTTCAACGTCTTCACCGGTAACGTCGCCTCCAGTGGTGTCAAATGAGACTCAATGAGTCGACAGAATGGCGTAACATTCTGTTCACGGATAAATCACGATTATGTTTTGGTATGCCAGATGGCCGTACTCGCCTATGGAGGTGCTTTCAACAACACCACGAGGAAGCTTTTTCTATCAGTCGCCACATAGTGCCCCCCCCCCCCCCACTAAGTGGTACCATGGTTTGGGGTGGTATTGGTCCACGTTTCTGGAAGGACCATGGCACAACGATACGTCTCTGACATTGTGAGACCTGTGAAACAGCTATATCTGTCAACCAGACCTGAACTGCTTTTTCAGCAGGATAATGCCAGGCAACATACTACACGGGTAACTATAAATAGTCTACAAGGTTTTGATATCCTGTCTTGGCTAGCATATTTTCTGGATGTGTCGCCAATTGAACCTATCTGGAACATTATGAGTCGCCGATTAAGAGAACTCCCAATTCCAGCAAACCATGTTCAGTTACTCAATTGGCTGCTGTGTGGAATGTCTTCCCTCAGCACACCATTGACTATCTCATCGACGGGATGCGTCGTTGCATTCAATCCTGCATAGCCGTTCGCGTTAGGCCTATTCTATATTGATCTTATGTCAATAGAGTTCCATGCTTTCATTTTCCAGGTATGGTTTTTCGGTCATTTGCACATCTCCGTGTTACAATTCTATTCTGTAAATTTTATAAGGATACATCCATTTCTTCCTGGTGTTGCGATTTCAGTTGGGATCAGTGTATATGTATAATATTTATAACTACTAAAATGTTTCATAATTTAAAAGAACAATAATTATTACCGGTTTTAAATTTAAATTAATTAAAAAATCATTTCTACACTGATTTTTCATCACATGCAAAATTTAGGGAACCCGTTAAAATTTTGGGGCCCAGTCCGTACGTTAATCAGGTACCGTCAATAGATGCTTACTTTTCCTATATTGAAAATGTTCGTTATTGACTTTGATGGGTGCACTGAAGTTCCATCTCAACCCGTGTGCATCACAGAATAAAGAAACCTAATTCCGACGAATTAGTCAGGTAATCACAGCCTTTCGTCAATGACCAGTCCGAGTGATATCGATTTCTGACCGGTGAGAAAAAAATTCCGGAAAGTGGGTGGTAGAGCATTTGGAGCGATGTTTCGTCCCCTCTACGTGAAGGTGGTATGGACATTTTTAGCATTTTATCACTGTCGGTGAAATATCTTTGATCTACGCACGACACAATTTCTCTAAAGTAGACGGCGTTTAAGAATGGGAACTGGGTGAAATTCCGGCACCACCCTCGTTTGAAACGTCTGTCCTGATCTGAAGGATGGAGTGAGAGAAGTAAGTGCCCAGGAGAGGAAACGATCCTACCTTTAAACTTCTAGCGAAGAGGATAGATATAAGAAAAATCTGATGTGGGCAGCATATGACTTTCGCTGCAGACTCAAATTCAGTTTTCCTTTATTTCTTTAATGATTCATTAAATTGAGTTTAATGGCACAAAATAACACTAAATTTGCATTTTTTAATTCAATTTTTGTTAATTCAATTTTTGATTTTATTTGGTAATTGGACATATTTCCGAAAGCGGCGTAACAAAAATGCAAGAAATCTCAAATATCTTAAGAACGGTTAGTCCTAAAGTAATGGAGTGGGTCTTATTTTTCTCCTCGTCAAAAATTACGTATAAAACAAGCATTTAATGGATGCATTTGACCATTTGTAGTCTTTTTTTTTTAGATTTTGGCGATTTTTGCTATCCATTTCATAAGAAAAAGACGGTTTCTGTTTTTCCGTATCGTACCAAAAATTAATCAGCACCAGGGTCACACCCAAGTGACTTACCTACCCAACTTTATGAAATTCGGTCCATTGGTTTTGAAGTTAGAGTGGATACATACATTGCACAGACAGACAGATAGACACACGCACACGCAGACGTCAGGCTAAAAATTAAGTTTTCGTATTCTAGAGGTCCCCAAACGTGCAGATCCGTCGAAAATTCGAGGTGCGATTTTCCGCATGAATCCAATACCGTAAAATAGGAGATTCATAGCAGGATAGAATTTAAATCGAAGTTATGCTTCGGGGGGGGGGGGGGGGGGGCAACGACCAAAATCGTGCCCTCCGCCAAGTCTTAAAGAGGAAGAAACAGTGCCCCAAGCAGGCTTCCAGTAGAAATAGAGAAAGGTAAGTTGGGAAGGGGAGCGCCCAAAAGTGCGCAGGGCCTTGAACTTGAGTAACACTTGATTGGCAGAGGGGGTTGGGGATTGGTCAGCTATTCGCGAGCTCCCCAAACCAAGGAAGGAGCGTTTTTCCATATCAGTCGGTACAAATGCTACATGGTTTGTTCAACCTTTTTCGGGGAGCATAGGCCGTTTAGCGCCCCAGTTGAGCCGACACAGAAGACGGTCGTAGGAACCTCTTTTCTGCCTCTCCATCGAACCAAAGATCCGTTTTTGTCGAGCCGTGACCACAGAAGTCCCGGCCGCGCGTGTTCCCGAGATTTATTTGGGGGTGCGACGACTTACATTGGAGCGAATCTTGAGCGTTAGAGCACCCGTGCGATCGTTTCGCGTCGAGCACTTTCGGAACGCGAGCCATCCGGACTGAGAACTCGCGGTAGAGATAATGGAAGAAATAAGAAAGATCAATCGTGCGTGCATAAAGCATTGATTATGAAACTCTTTTCACCTGCAATTCTATTTAAACATCTTTAAAATACGATACATTCAGCGGCGATATTTTTTTATTTGAAGCTGACTTGAAAACTTCATAAAAAAAATGAACTTTATTCAAATGACGTCATCGAAATATAAATCATCTGGCTCTCTATGTAAAAGCAGTGAATATTTCACCACTTGTACATATAGCGCCCTACTTTTCTTATACAACTCATCTTACAGCTTGATTTGCTTACATTCTGCATACGTTAAAATTAAGCTTCTCTGTAGAAATAATGGAAATTGGATGATCATTTAAGCTAAAAAAAAGTGTCATTGCGTTGGCGCAGAATACAGAATACGCAAAAATAAAATGGTTTTAGAACGAATGCAACACTCAATATAAATTTAAAAGAATTTTTAATATCACGATTTTTTGACACTGGGAAAAAAGATGGAGGCCCTATTTTATTTTGATGTGGGTCACGTGATCTCTTCATAGGGTGCCATTATTATTTTAATTTTTATTTAAAATTCTGCCAAACCTATTTCGCTGAATTTTTTTTAATATATTTCATTCCATCATTTGAATATTTCCTAAAATTTTCGAAGCCATGTGTGAATTTTAACTTTGCTTATAAAATGTTTGAAACATGAGGTCCCATAGGATTCAATGTATTTCACTTTTCCAACCCGGGTTCAGTCTAAAACGAATTGGGTGATATTATTAATTGACATTCCCATAGGTCCCACAGACCGTCTCAACAACCTACTAAAATTTCATTTTGATAAAGTCATTTTTATGGCAGTTATCTTATGAACGGACAGACATAATGAACAATGTCATAAACACTTTTCAACTACGTCGTAAAGTATTAATGACGGACAATTTTAACGCTTTTAAATTTCTTAGCTGGATTTTTAAATACAAAGTGACACAACTACTAACTTTGGCAGCAACTCAAAGTATACACGCAGAGACCACGGATTTCAACATAACTTATTTTTTAACACGACATCAATTATACTGCTGCTGGCTGTAGAAATATTGTCTGCATACAGATACAGACATAAGATTGCACAGAATTATGACACAGTTCCGTGAATGAGTTTCAACAGTATGATACAATTGACAAAAGAGATAGATGCTTGTAGTTACGGAAGCTTCTTACACAAACTTCGTAAAAGGACGTCGATAGATGTCAAAAGGGAACTTTCGTGGTCTAGATCTTTTTCTTTTTCAGTTGAACACCTCGATGTTCAGTTGAACCACAGGATCGTAGAAACTGGTTAGCCGGCTCAGGATGTGTCTATATAACCGAACCAGTTAAGGAGACCCATTCTGCACCAGTTCTAAATTATGATTTACTTCAATTCAAAGTAAATTATAATTTAGACACTTAATGGAGTGAAATCATAACCAAAGGTTATATAGACCTCCCAACTTTCGCAATTTACATCATGGGTGAAATTTCACCCACAGTGTCAAGATAGGGTTTTTTTAAAAAAAAAAAACTTATTTTATTCTTTATAATGTATTGTTTCCAAATACAGTGTTACAAGTTGAATTATGAAAATCCACGGGATAATAGAATTAACAGTTTATTGTTTACTTTCAACTTGATGAAGCCTATTCACCCCCAGTGTGTTTATCTCATTCATATTAAAATATGTTTTTAATACTTTACAACACAGTTAAATATTGTTTATGACTTTGTTTATTCTGTCTGTCCGTTCGTAAGATAACTGATGCCGTAGAAATGACTTTATCAAAACGAAATTTTAGTATGTTGTTGAGACGAACTGTGGGACATATGGAAATGTAAATCAATTAGTTGAATAAAACCCAATGAGTGTTGGATGGAACTTGGGTTGAAAAAATGAAATGCACTGAACCCCATGGGACCTCATTGTGTCAAAGTTGTTGTTGTTGTTGAGACCCAGACCGTCCGACCTACTAGAAAGGTGTAAGGTAACTGTTTGGACGGCCGGGAAGAGCCACCCAATTTAGACCGAAACCCAGTGGGGGAGGCATCCACAGGGACCATACCCTCCTTCCTCTACCACCAATCTCTCGAAAGGACTTACGGACCCACATGTTTAAAGTGATCTTACTCCGAGTAAACACGGCGGCAGTTTTGGCAGCGGAGGGAATCGAACCCGGGCCTACCAAGTGAAATTCCCGCGCTAATCACTGGGCTACCGCGCCCTTGTGTCAAAGTTGTGTCAAATCTCATTGTGTCAAACCTCACCAGTGTCAAAGTTGTGATTTTTAAAGTTCTTTTAAATTTATATTAAGTGTTGCATTCGTCCTAAAACCGCTTTATTTTTTGCGTATTTTCAGTCCATCTATATTCTGCGCCCACTCAATGACACTATTTTTGGAGTTTAAATGATTATCCAACTTTGATTATTTCTACAACGAAACTTCATTTTAAGAATGCAAAATGTAAACAAGTGATTTTAGATGGATTGTATAAGAAAGGCTGCATTTTTTTCACGCAAAATGATTGAACTCTGGAGTCTGGAATGAAAGTGACACGAATGAAACATTCACTGCTTTTATATAGAGGGCCAGGCGATTCATATTTCGATGACGTCATTTCAATAAAGTTCATTTTTTTCGATAAAGTTTTAAGTTTCCAAGTAAAATAAATGATTGTAGAACTGTGATAATTACAAAAATATCACAGCTGAATACATCGCACTTTAGAGATTTTAAATAAAATTGCAATTCAGTTGTAAAGTGTTTTATCATCAATGCTTTATGCATGATTGATCTTTCTTTTTTTTTTTTTTTTCAACAGCCCCGTGATATTGCTCGTGCTCGATGTTAAGAGCTGCGATAGGGACAACGACGCAGTGGAAGGCGAGATAATCCACACTTTCCGAGATCTCTTTTTTAGGTTCCGATGCACCGGGATATACGAAAAGCGATATACGATACCGGGATATACGATGAGCCCGTCTCTTACTGTTAGACCCCCTTCCCCAATTTCCCAGTAATAATATACTTTATTCAATCGTCTTAAATAACTACTCATTTATTACAGAAAGTTTTAATATTATTCTCGTAAATTATTAATATCATTTCTAGCTCGATCCATTTTCGAGAGAAAAAAAAATCTGATGTGGGCAGCGCATGACTTTCTCCTTATTTAATGCAATGAATTTACTACTTTTAGAATAAAAAAAAAAGAATAGTTTGTTCTTAGAGTAGATACTTATATTCTTTCCAAGATATTAAATTTTCGTCAATGAGTCGTCATTTTCATGGATTTACCGTCCTTTTTATCCATTGGGCGAGATTTTCGTTCATTTGGCAACATTTAAAAAGTCGCCAAGTTGGTGACATTCCGCCCAATTCGTCGGCAGAATCTCGCCAAGCGTTATAGACGGAGAAATAAGTTATTCTTATAGCAGATAAATGACTATTGACGTTCAAATACAAAAGTATGACTCAAAGTATCTTTTCTCATAAATGGAACGACCTAGATCCACGAGAATGATGTCACTCAATTTATCGCATGATATTACATATGAAACGTGAACATGTTTCTCAACAGTTAATATTTTTTTTTTAATTTATGGGATTTTTTGCTAAATCTATATAAAAAATGTGCAATATCTCGAGAACGGTTCATGCTAGCATTCTAAAGTGTGTGTCAATTGTTTTCTAAGGAAAAATTACATAAGAAATGTCTATTTGCGCAACTTTATTAAAGGTTTTGATTTTTTGATGAATTTTTCAAAATTTAACTCGAAAATTTAGGGGGGGGGGGGTTAAACATTCGATTGTGTTTAAAAACGATAGGCTTACAGTATTCAGGGATTGTAATTTTTGTACCCAATTTCATTCGAGTTGCTCCATTCGTTCGTGAGATATCGTCTTCACAGACTCACTGACACACACACACACACAGATATCACTTCAAAAAATGCTTGATTCGTGTTCAGGGATGCTTGAAACATGCTCTCCCGTCGAAAACTCGAATTCGAATGTTCGACCCCGTCTCAATACTTTCATTATGCATTATACTATGTATAAAAATAATTTTAAAAGTAATAAGTGAAAGTAATAATTTTTATTGTGACGACCCAACTCTTTCCCCATTGTCATTGATAACACGGAATATTAATTGAATGTCATTGGATTTTAATATGGATATCGTAGTTTATTTTGTTGGGACCCATAAAATCTCTCTCTGTGCATGGGGGCTAGACTTATTTCTGGATGCGTACATCTGGCAACTTTAGAACAATTACGAGAGGGTTGAGAGGATAACGAGATTCTCGCCTTTCCGAATTCCATTACGATGAATGAAATGCATCACTGGATTACGAAAAACATAATTAGAATTTGTATTTTTAATTTTAAAATTTTAAACCATCTGTTTTATGCTTTAAAATCAAAGTCAACCAAAAAATAGGCTTAAAAGTTTTTCATTAGAATCGCTTTTTTACGATATTCAAAAATCGCATAGCCATAGCGCTTTCAGGCACTATGATGCTCTTCATCAGTGGCGAAGTGAAAACAAGAGGCAAACATGTACTTCAATATAGGTCATAACCGCCAGGCAAAATTTACATATCAATCCATTTACGTTTTTACGTATTTAAATACGAGGCATTTAAAATATAATTTATTTACAAAATACAAATTATAATAAAAGGAAAGGATTCACACATTAAATGGTAACCAATAGGAATGTCGTAATCGTACCAAAAACTAATCAGCACCAGGGTCACACACAAGTGACATGCCTACCGAATTTTATGAAATTTGCTCCATTAGTTTTTGAATTAGAGTGGATGCATACATTGCACAAACAGACAGACACTAAACATAGATTTTTCGTATTCGAGAGGTCCCGAAACGTGTCGATCCGTCGAAAACTCGAGTTGCGATTTTCGACATGATTCCAATACTTTCCCCATACATTACCATGTATTGCAGAGAAAGTAAAAATCTGATGTGGGTAGCACATGACTTTCGCCGCAGACTCAAATTCATATTTTCTTTATTTCTTTAATAATTCGTTAGATTGAGTTTAATTGAACCAAATAACACTATATTTGCATTTTTAATTCAATTTTTGTTTCTTTTGGTAATTGGACATTTTTCCAAAAGCGGCATAACTAAATGCGAAAAATCTCAAATATCTCGAGAACGGTTAGTCCTACAGTAATAGAGTTGTTCTTATTCTTTTCCTCATCAAAAATTACGTATAAAACAAGCATATAATTGTTTTTTGAGCATAGGTATCTTTATTTTAGATCTTGGCGATTTTTGAGAGCCATTTCGTAAAAAAGGCAGGTTGCTCTTTCCTGAATAATACCAAAATCTAATCAGCACCAGAGTATTGTACAAGTAACTTATCTACCAAATTTTGTGAAATTTGGTCAATTAGTATTTTAGCTAGAGTGGATACATGAAATGTTTACGGGCCATTTCGCAAAAAAAGGCGGGTTCTGTTTTTACGAATCATACCAAAAACTAATCAGCACCAGGGTCATACTCAAGTGACTTACCTACCAAATTTTATGAAATTCGGTCCATAAGTTTTTGAGTTAGAGTGGAGACATACATTGCACAGACAGACAGACACACACACACAGACATCACGCTAAAAATAGTTTTTCGTATTCTAGAGGTCTCGAAACGTGTAGATCCGTCGAAAACTCGAATTGCAATTTTCGACATGATTCCAATCTACATTACCATGTATTGCAGTGAAAGTAAAAAGGGTTTCATCAAATAAAGTATTACTGGTGTTATTGTAGCTACTTAAAAGGGAAATGTTATCAAACATGGGATGAAAATGATCATTAGTAATATACATAGAGCCCAGGACAATTTACCATTTTTAACAGTCCATTAAATGGCCAAAAGCGGCCCATTAAATGGGCTCAATCACGGCCCATTAAATGACCCTGTGATTTTGTTCGTCGTAAAAAGGAGAGTTTGATAAAATACTTCTATATTTTTTGGTTGTCTTTGATTTTAAAGTATTAATGAGTTGACGTGTTTCCATACCATGTTATTTTATTATTTTTAGATATAGAAATAAAATTGAGAATAAACACATTTTTCCAACATACAGTAGTTGTAAACAAAGTTTACGATTTGTAAAACTTTAAAAGCACACTGTCACTAAATATCACACATTATGAACGTCTGTTTTGGCGGCTGCTTGCTCTCATTCTGCTTTTAAATTTGGGTTATCTCAGTAAATGGTTGACGTTTCGAATTCCCCGAAAATTTTACATACTTGATGGTTTTCATTTAACTGACCTTTTGCCAACTTATACATATTTTTACTTTCCCTACAATACATGGTAATGTATAGGGAAAGGATTGGAATCACGCCGAAAATCGCAACTCCAATTTTCGACGAATCGACATGTTTCAGGACCTCTAGAATACGAAAAAACTATTTATAGCGTGACGTCTGTGTGTGTGTCTGTGTAATGTATGTATCCACTCTAACTCAAAAACGAATGGACCGAATTTCATAAAATTGGGTAAGTCACTTGTAGGTGACCCTGGTGCTGATTAGTTTTGGGTACGATTCGGAAAAAAAGAACCTGTCTTATTTTACGAAATGGCCCTCAAAAATCACCAAAATCTAAAAAAAGACTACATATGCTCAAATGTCTCCATTAAATGCTTGTCACGTCATTTTTGACGAGGAAAAGAATAAGAACAACTCTAGTACTCTAGGACCAACCGTTCTCGAGATATTTGAGATTTTTCGCATTTTTGTTACGCCACCTTTGGAAAAATGTCAATTACCCAATAAAAACAGAAATTGAATTAAAAATGCAAATTAAGTGCTATTTTGTGTCATTAAACTCAATTAAAACTTATTAAAGAAAAAATGAACTTAAGTCTGCTGGGAAAGTCATGTGCTGCCCACGTCAGATTTTTATTTTTATTTTAAATAGTAAATTGTTAACGAAAAAAGGTGGCATGGCAGTTAATATTTAAGCTAGAATGGATTGCAAAAGTAAACAGGGTCCACCCGTGATTGAATCATAAAATAGACTATGGTTTAGGAATTTTGATACAGGCAAACAGTTTCAAAAAATGAGTGTTGATGAGAACTGTTAGTGCACCAGATCAGCTATGATAATAGATTTTTTTTGGGAATTAGTTTGAAGGCGTTTCGTGGGCCATGCTCACCCAATCCAAGTGGAGCCCATATAGGGTTGCGCTACCCCTAAATGGGTGGGTTAACCAGGCAATGCAGTTATGTGAAAATTCCGAAAAGTTTTGTATGTTTTTGGATTCTTCTCGTTGCTGTTACCGACTGAGCTACCCGTGCTCGGCACAGAGCCCCTCCCTCGGATAAAAGTAAATATATCTCTTTATAAAATAGCTAAGGACGTCGCTTTATTCCGCGAACCTCGTATCAGGGCGACCTTCGTCCCGCACTGCGCACCCAAAGACTTCTCTTGAACGACCCATCCAGAGGTCGCCCCGTCTATTTCTGTCTTATCGGAGAGACGCATTCGGAACGAAATTCTCTCCTTTTTGCTCGTCTTTATCTCTGACATCTATTTTTCGGGTTTTGTTTTATCAATGGATGCGGATACATCTAATCAATATGCACGGGGGTTCAGATATCTTTCTCTTTCAAAAAGTTATCGAAGTGACGCTATTAAGTTTTTATTTCAATATCACTAAAATAGTCCGATCGAGGGACAACGGTGAGGCCTAACGCTTTGTAGGGCTCCACTCCACTTTATATCTAGAAAGGGTGAGGTCGGATGGTTCAATGTCGCTCAAACCCTCCAGGTTAGGTGGGCAGAGGATGACTGAGGTCACAAAATAACCAACATTAGAATATTTCCATGATGCCAGAATGTTTGTCAATAGTTTCCGCTCATGTAGCGCTTGTAAAAAGCCTTGCTGCCCCAACCGTGAATCGAACCTTGGATTTCCGAACTGACCAGCCGAGGCTCTACCGTTGAGCTACTGGGACGAAATGGCAAGCTCTTATCGTAGAAGTGGACTTTGCAAAGTTATCTGCTGTCGACTCTTTATTGACTGTCCCCTTTATTTTGAATTTTAGATGTTTCTAGCCCGATATGGGGTTACTTTTATAAATAACTAGCAGCATATCCGTTTTTCGTACGAAGTATATGTCAGAAATATGCTATTAGTTGTGCCTAAGCCCATATTGTAACATTAGTTATGTTTATATATGGCAACACCCTTTCTTGTGTTGTCAGAATGGCAACGGTCGAGTGTTGTTTATGTTCAGTGTTTATGTAGCCGCTTGTTTGTTTTGCGTGAGAAGTTACGTGATGTATATCTTTTCGTTTGAATATAGTTCTGTCTAATAGAGTCGTAATGTTTACTAGTTACCATAACACCCACTATCTCTGCTAAAGCTAACAGTATATAATATAAAGCAACTTAAAATTCACGATGATGTGCAAATTCCAATACTATTCTAAATGACATTGTTACTCAAAATATTCTATTAACATATTTAATTGAATGCTTCTAAACAGAAGTTTAAGAATATCTGTTCTCGCTATACAGAACGGCAGACCTGAAGCATAAAACATCCTGATCCCGTTTGTAAACAAATGTACAAAAAATATGAAATTGAACCAATATATGCTAAATAAAAGAGCTAAAATTGTATGGGACCCGTGCTACTTATATTCGCGAATATCAGAAGATATACCCGTGTATTAGTATTAGAAGATGACACGTACTACAACATATGAGTTTCAAATATCTTTGTCAAAATAAAACAGATGACATAATAGAGTGAAACTATCAATAATCTCCGCAATCCTTAAACCAGAAGGCCGTAATGGATTCCAATGTATGCTAATATATGTCAAAATATATGCCAGTATACTTGTACTACTTATATTCTCCTAGATTAGAAGATATACCCGTGCATTTGTAAAAGATTACTCGTATTATGTACAACATATGAGTTTCAATTTTTGCCGAAACAAAACTATGACGTTAGAATTTAAAAATTATCAATAATCTCCGAGTATCAATAATAATAATGCTTAAACCTGAAGATTGTAATGGATAGAATCCAGTCATAAATGCAATATCGGTGAAATTCATTTTATATTCTTTATTATTTACATCGGAAAAGATTTAATAAAAATCGTTTGCCGCATAAACACATTGGATTTAAATCCGTTGCTAAGCGACCTATAATTTTTTTCAAATAAATTGGCAGAAAATTATCGTCTGTATAATGCTATCTCTATGGAAGGTTTAATGGTTCGTTTTTAATTATTTTCTAGACAACCTCTGGTCCTAGAAACTCGAAAGATAGACTCAATTTTAAGTGAGGCTATTCCACGGCTACCCACAAAATTTCATTTAAATTCGGTTCGGCCGTTCTCCCGTGATGATGAGACAAACATACAGACGGAAAGACAGATTTTTCATTTTTTTTTATATAGATAATACTTCTCACGAAAACAAAGACGCTTAAACAACTGTCAGAATTCTTGAAATTTAATAATCAATTCTTCGTAAATGATCCATGTTGGTAAAGTCCTCGCTGCAAAGTTCAGCTGCGGTTACGGATAAACCTAAACATCGGAATATACCCGCAAAATCAGATACTTTCCGATACTTTATTATCGTCACTCTTCGCCAGTGCCAAGATAATCATGTTCCCACAAGACACAAGGATTCGTCAAAAAATCTTTTCGGTGAGGTTTGGATGCGGAGAGCCAAGTGTTGCGCCAGAGATTGCGTTCTACCCATCATCGGGGGAAGGATTGCGGAGGAGCTCTTTCGCGGCGCAAACAGTCCACGTGTTCTCATTCTGACGATGAGTTGTTTGCAAAAAATTGTTTTGTAAATTGAGTTCATTTCGTTGAAATCCTGTTCTGGCAGTTTCCCGTCCGCATTCCATTCTTGCAAAATCGAGACGACGGCCAAATGAACCTCGGAGGGGCCCTGTTCCTCTTACAGAGCATGGGCACGAGTGTCCGTAAACAACCTGCGCAGTAGAATGCGCAGAAACGTAAGGGCATTATTTTTACCATAGTGTGTCATGGCAAACGGACGATGACGACCCATAACAATTGAAACCAAACCCACTAAACGTCGAAATGTATCTTTGGGACGAAGATAAGTTATTTAGAATACTCGAATAACAGCATACGTGTAACGATTTCGTGCACTTTAAGCGATTTTAAGTGACTGTACACGACTACTCATTTTGACGGTAGTCACTTACTAGCGTTCTGAAGATGCATACATTGACTGGCAAATTCTCCAATGTATATGCCAGCAAGAAGGAAAGATACATAATGATTTTTCTTTAAAAAAAACTCGTGTATATATTTTAATGAAAGTGACTATTTTATTTTCCGGCTAATTAAAAATATCCATCCAAGAAGAGACATTTAGATATATCCTAGTATTATAAATTGTAAGTTTCTAAAGTAGCCGTGTCTAAAGTAGTCATGTGCCCATGCTCTATACTCTATAGAGTATTCCGCATCACATGGCTTCAGCCCTGGCAACAGCATAACAACATGCAGGATAGACAGTTAAGACTCTTTGTGTTAATATTCATTTTATAGTGGCAAAGCGTTATCAAAATAAAATTTCCCATCATGAAAAGTACTGATCCATATATTTTAGTTTCCGAAAATGGATTAACATCTTCTCGAGCTACACTATTGCCGATTCCAGCCCTACTTACGCTCAATAGGGTTTAGAAACATTTCAAGCTTAATACTTTATGAAAAATAAGTTATTTTACATTAATAGAAAAGAACAAACTTACCTGTTATAAGATGTTTATCACACATTGCATTTTCAAGGATATAAGAACTTCAATTGTGGAAGTTGTCAATAGTATCAAATTCTTTCTGAAATCCCTTTTTCATGTCCTCCCGATTTTAATCTAATATGACCGGGTTTTCCTGTTTTGGGAATACAGGGGATTTTATAAAAAGAAACAGAATCTCTATCACCTCGACTACCCCATCCCGAACACCACAAAAGTTTGGCATATTTATAATTATATGTCTTTCAAATCTTACGTTTTTCTTACAAAATCAAATGGATCCAGTCAAAGAATGTTCACGTGGTGTCCTACAAAGGGTTTTGAAGCAGACGATAAAGAACGTGTGACGTCATGTTGGAAAGTTCAATAGAGCATGGGCATGTGTCGTCACACGGTCCATTTTGCCCTTATGTTTTTAAGTAATATACTTTGGATCTTAGAAACTGGCCTTTAAATTTAGTAGGATATCTCCAAATTTATCTTCTTGGATGGATATTTTTAATTATGCGGAAATAAAATATTCACTTTCATTAAAATACAGAGTCAGAACTCTTGGGCCAAAATTTAAGGGGTGATACATCACATCTAAACAAGCAATTTTTGTCATACAAAGCCGGGTTGTAACGCAAGAGGTGAACCGCTAGACGTCGCTGACATTGAACGCAGTGGTGACTGCGTCAGAACTGGCCATGGTTTAAGCAGAGTTTAAAATTTCTTTAGCAAAAAACCTCTTGTCTCATCTACGATAGCCCCATCGACTCCGACGAGGACCTTGTTGCTAGGATTGCTGTTGCTGCCGGTGTTGTCCAAGATATGCTGAGTGTTTTTGTTAACGTGCGTCGCTCGCTACGTCGCAGGTGTGAAGCCCTGCATGACTGCTGGTGGTCGCACTTTTGAGCCGTTTCTGTAACTTTGTCCATGTATTCTGCAATTTCTGTCAGTAAAACGTATTCCCCTTGGGGCAGAAGGCGAGGTGCCAAGTCCCAACCTCTACACTCTAGGAGAGTGTTTCCCGGCCGTCCAAATAGCTGCTCTTAGTCCTCAGGACGAGTCGGACGGTCTGGGTCTTCAACTCTAGGAGAGTGTGTTAGTTAGTTAGTTAGTTAGTTAGTAAAACGTACTTCGTGCCTACTCTGTCATTTTTGTGTTTCCTCTTTTCACGAGAGAGTCATCATTTTCTCATTTCATAAGCTACCACCTAACAGTTCACCTCCTGCTTTACGACCCTGCTTTGTATGACAAAACTTGCTTGTTTGGACGTGATTTATCCCCCCTTAAAGTTGGGTCCAAGAGTTCTGACTCCCCCTGTATATAGACGAGTGTTTTAAAAAGAAAAATCGTTTTCTCTCTCGCGTATACCATGCGGAATGTGCTAGTCAATGTACACATCTTTCGAATGCTAGTGAGTGACTACGGTAAAAATGAGTGGTAGTGTACAGTCACTTAAAATCACTTCAATATTTTATATTTTAACGTATTGATTCATTTGCAGGTGCTTTCGAATATCATGTGTTGTCAATAGTTTGCATTTGAATGTATTTTAATATATTTTAATCTGTATATTACTTTCCTTATATACATAATGTATAAGGAAAGTATTGTGACGGGATCGAAAATTCGAATTCTAGTTTTCGACGGGAGAGCACGTTTCAAGCATCCCTGATCACGAATCAAACATTTTTGGAGTGATGTCTGTGTGTGTGTATGTGTGTGTGTGTGTGTGTGTGTGTGTGTGTGAAAGTATGTGTATGTGTCAGTGAGTCTGTGGAGACGATAACAGACGAACGAACGGACCGATTCGAACAAAATTTGGAACAAAAATCACAATCCATAAACACTGGAAGCCTATTATTTTTATACGCAATCGAATGTTCAGAACCCTCCTAAATTTTCGAATGAAATATTGAAAAAATCGTCAAAAAATCAAAACCACTAATAAAGTTACGCAAATAGACATTTCTTATGTAATTTTTCATTAGAAAACGATTGACATAAATTTTAGAACGCTAACATAAACCGTTCTCGAGTTACTGGGTTGTTACTGGGTTACACGTTGTTACTGGGACTTTGTTCTGTAGATTGTATTCTTTAAAAAAAAAATCTGCTGTGGACAGACAGCACATGACTTTTTCTGCAGGCTCAAATTTATGTTTTCTTTATTTCTTTAATAATTCATTAAATTGAGTTGAATGGCACAAAATAACACTACATTTGCATTTTTATTTCAATATTTGTTTTTATTGAGTAATTGGACATTTTTCCAAAGGCGGCGTAACAAAAATGCAAGAAATCTCAAATATCTCGAAAACGGTTAGTCCTAGAGTAATGAAGTGGGTCTTATTCTTTTCATCGTTAAACATTACGTATAAAATAAGCATTTAATTGATCATTCAGGATATATACATTATATTTGAGGATACGAAGATTTTTATTTTAGATTTTGCCGATTTTTGTCGGAAATTTCGTAAAAAAGGCAGGTTGTTCTTTTCCGAATCGTACCAAAGTCTAATGACCTACAGAGTATCCTACAAGTAAGTTATCTACCAAATTGTGTGAAATTGGGTCAATTAGTATTTTATGTAGCGTGGATACATGAGATATTTGCGGGGACATTTCGCAAAAAAAGGCGGGTTCTGTTTTTCCGAATCGTACCTAAAACTCATCAGCACTAGGGGCGCCCACAAGTGACTTACGTAACTTTATGAAATTGGGTTCCAAGTGTGACCCTTACCAAATTTTACCCTAGTAAATTTTATGAAATTTGGTCCATTAATTTTTGAGTTAGAGTGGATACATACATAGCACAGACACATACACACACACAGACGTCACGCTAAAAATAGTTTTTTCGTATTCTAGAGGTTACGAAACGTGTCGATTCGTCGAAAACCCGAGTTTAGATTTTCAGCATGATTCCAATACTTTCCCTATACATTACCATGTTTTGTTGAGAAAGTAAAAATCTGATGTGGACAGCACATGACTTTCCCTGCAGACTTATATTCACGTTCTCTTTATTTTAATTCAATTTAATTCACTTTTAATTCATTTTTCGTTCTTATTTGATAACTGGACTTATTTTCAAAGATGGCGTAGAACAAATACGAAAAAACTGAAATATCTCGAGAACGGCTAGTCCTAGTGTAATGGCGTTGGTCTTTTTTTTTTCTTCGTTAAAAATGACGTATAAAACAAGCATTTAATGGATATATTTGAGCATACGCAGTTTTTTATTTTAAATTTTGACGATTTTTGCAGGCCATTTTGCAAAAAAAAAAAAAAAAAAAAAAAAAAAAAAAAAAAAAATAGGTTATTTTTTCCGAATCATACTAAAATGTAATCAGCACCAGGGTAACCCACAAGCGACTTATCTACCGAATTTTGTAAAATTCGGTCCATTAGTTTTTCAGCTAGATTGGATACAGGCCATTTTTGCTGGTCATTTCGCAAAAAAGGGCGGTTTCTTTTATCCCGAATCGTACCTAAAACTAATCAGCACCAGATTCCCCCACAAGTGACTTACCTACCAAATTTTACGAAATTCGGTCTATTAGTTTTTTAGTTAGAGTGGATACAAAATCTGCACAGACAGACAGACACACACAGACGTCACGCTAAAAATGGTTTTATCGTATTCCAGATGTCCCGAAACGTGTAGATCCGTCGAAAACTCGACTTGCGATTTTCGGTATGATTCCAATACTTTCCCTATACATTACCATGTATTGCAGGGAAGTTAAAAATGATAAAAAAAAATCTGATGTGGGCAGCACATGACTTTCCCTGCAGACTTATATTCACGTTCTATTTATTTAAATTAAATTTTATTCACTCGAGAACGGCTAGTCCTAGTGTAATGGAGTTGGTCTTATTCTTTTCTTCGCTAAAAATTACGTATTAAACAAGCATTTAATGGTTATATTTGAGGATACGTAGTTCTTAAGTTTAGATTTTGATGATTTTTGCGGGCCATTTTGCAAAAAAAGGCAGGTTATTTTTTTCCGAATTATACCAAAATCTAATTAGCACCAGGGTGGCCTACTAGCGACTTATCTACCAAATTTTGTGAAATTCGGTCAATTAGTGTTTTAGTTAGAGTGGATACAAAATCTGCACACACAGACACACACACAGACGTCACGCTAAAAATAGTTTTTTCGTATTCTAGAGGTCTCGAGACGTGTAGATCCGTCGAAAACTCGAGTTGCGATTTTCGACATGATTCCAATACTTTCCCTATACATTACCATGTATTGCAGGGAAAGTAAAAAATCTGATGTGGGCAACACATGACTTTCCTTATATAATGTAATGAATTTACTACTTTTACAGTAAAAAAATAGGTTTTTCTTATAGTAGATACTAATATTCTTTCCACACACACACACACAAGATATTGAATTTTCGACAATTAGTCGTCATTTTCATTGATTTAGCATCATTTTTATCCATTTGGCGAGATTTCCATTAATTTGGCAACATTTCAAAAAAGTCGCCAAGTTGGCGACATTCCGCCAAATTCGTCGCCAAAATCTCGCCAAGCGTTATGCACTCAGAAAAAAGTTATTCTTACAGCAGATAAATGACTATTGGCGTTCAAATACAAAAGTATTATTCAAAGTATATTTTTTCATGAATGGAACGAGCTAGATCCACGAGAATGATGTCACTCAATTTATCGCATGGTATTACAAATGAAAAGTGAACATGTTTCTCAATAGGAATTTTTTTTTTTTTATGTGACTTTTTCATAATTTTTTTGAAAAATGTACAATATCTCGAGAACGGTTCATGTTAGCGTTCTAAAATTTATGCCAATCGTTTTCTAATGAAAAATTACATAAGAAATGTCTATTTGCGTAACTTTATTAGCGGTTTTGATTTTTTGACGATTTTTTCAAAATTTCCTTCGAAAATTTAGGGGGGTTCTGAGCATTCGATTACGTATAAAAACAATAGGCTTCCAGTGTTTACGGATTGTGATTTTTGTACCAAATTTGGGTGGAATCGGTCCATTCGTTCGTCAGTTATCGTCTCCACAGACTCACTGACACACACACATACTTTCACACACACACACACACACACACACACACACACACACACACACAGACATCACTTCAAAAATGTTCGATTCGTGATCAGGGATGCTTGAAACGTGCTGTCCCGTCGAAAACTCGAATTCGAATTTTCGACCCTGTCACAATACTTTCCTTATACATTATGTATATAAGGAAAGTAAAAACAGTCAGTGGCGTAGGCAAGATTGGGATCCCTCTGCCGATGGTGAAAAAATTGCAATAATTCTTGAAAGGGGATCCTATTAGAAAATGAAATTCACCACTCGACCATTCCTCTTGCCGAGTTATTGGCTGCCTCTAGGATACAACCTGAGCATGTCATTTTAATATAGTTTAAAAGATATAATATTAAAAATATGCATATTCATATATATAATAACAGAGCCGTATTTTAGATTTATCCCCGGGGGTGAAGAAAGGGGGGAGGCTGGTAAAATATATTTTTAGATTCTCCAGAAGCCTCTCCTTTAACCTAAAAGGCTGAATCTTAGCAAACTTATAGTATTGACTATGGCACAGAATCTAACTGAGGTGTTTCGATTGACTTCTCAGGGTGGAGGAAATGCGGGTTTTTTTTTATTCAAAAAGTCTTTTAAGACCCTCTAGAATCCCCTTGGTGACCTAGAAAGCTGAATCCTTGCACATTTATAGTATTAAAAAGATTGAATACAAACTGTTAGTTTCTCTGTTTTTAAAAAGTTTTAATACTAGTATAGCTATATAAAACTTATATGTACTGCATATGTATATTAGTTTGGACAACCTAAAATTATTAAATCCTAGGACGAATGATCCGAGGTTGCTGGATTCTAAATAAGCCCGCGCCACTTAAATAATACCGAAAAGTCATACATAAGCTTCTTTGATACGCCCTAAATATATGCAGTAATAAGAAGGAACTGTTCGGTCTTAGTGGTTGTTAAGGGCGCATTCTGTTTGTTCTACCTGTGCTTTTGGTTTAAAGAAGGGGTACTTTAGAAACAAAGACAACCCCAAAATAGGTTTAAAAGTCTCTTATTCAAATCTCCTTTTTATGATGTATAAAGTCACACCGCCATAGCGCTTTCGAGCATTATTCATAAAAGATTGGGCCTACATATCAGTTAATTTGGACTCTATAATGTATAACAGTGAACCCCACAGTAATACAAAAGTATCCTAAATACTAGTGTCATCATTTTAAAATATTTTTAAAATAAATATGCCAATAAATGTTCATTAGTGTTCTCACGCATTCAGCTGAATTAAAAAATCTTTAAATCGAAGTCATTTAAACAAGAAAGATCAATCATGCTTAAAGCATTGATTATGAAACACTTTCCAACTTCAATGCAATTTTATTTAAACATCTCTAAAATGCAATATATTCCTCTGTAATATTTTAAAACTTATCACAATACTACATTAATTTATTATATTTGAAAACTTAAACCTTCATCGAAAAAAATGAACTTCATTCAAATAACGGTATTGAAATATAAATTGCCTGGTTTAAACATCTCTAAAATGTGATACATTCCTCGGTAATAATATTAGAATTATCATAATACTACGATAATTTATTATATTTGAAAACTTCATCGAAAACAACTGAAATTCATTCAAATGACGTCATAGAAAAAATAACACGGCTGGCTCTCTCTATAAAAGCAGCATTTCATTCATAACATTTTCCCATTCATTTCATTCATCACAGTACTAAAATAATTTATTTTATTTAAAAACTTAAGACCATGGAGCTACAATTAATTAAACTCAATGCTTAAAACTTCATCGAAAAAAATCGTCCATCTCTTTGTAAAATCAGTGAATATTTCATTCATATCAGCTATGCAGATTCCATGAACTAAATGATTTTGTATTAAAGAAATACAGCAATTCTAATACAACTCATTCTGCATATTTTGCTGTTTACATTTTACATAGGTGAAAAATAGGCTTCGTTGTAGAAATAATCAAATTTGGATGAGCATTTAAACTCAAATATATTGTAATTGCGTTGTTTCAGTATGTAGATGCACAGAATTTAAGCAAAAATAAAGTAGTTTTAGGGCGGATACAACACTCAATATGAATTAAAAAGAACTTTAAAAATCACGATTTTGAAACAAGATGGATGCCATATATCATTTTGAAGTGGGTCACGTGATCGTTTCATATCATGGTCACGTGATCGCTTCATATAAGAGGTGTTATTATTAATTTAATTTTTATTTAAAAAACTACTGAATATATTTCGATAAATTTTTTTTTATATATTTTATGGAACAATTTGAATATTACCTAAAATTTTCGAAGCAATTTGTGAATTTTAAATCCGCTTAAAAAATGTTTGAAAATTAGGTCCTATAGGGCTCAATGTATTTCATTTTTTCAACCCGGGTTCAATCCAAAACTAATTGGGTGATATTATTCATTTATATTCCCATAGGTCCTACAGACCGTCTGAACAACATACTGAAATTTCATTTTGATTTAAGTCATTTTTACGGCAGTTATCGTGCTAACGGACGGACAGACAGACAGACAGACAGAATGAACAAAGTCATAAACACTTTTCAACTTTGTTGTAAAGTGTTAAAAAATAAATCAAATATGTTTTTTCTACAAAATTTGAATGATATTTTATACGAAATTGCATATCAATACTAAAAATTTGTTGTTTTTTTTCGGGGGTGAGGCGGGGGAGGGGTGTGCTGCCTGGCTACGGCCTTTGTGGAAAGATCCACCCAGGAAGACTCTATACTGGCCTTTGGTTATATTATTTGTTACTCAAAATGTATTATTTGATTTTTTTTTTTATTTTAAACGAATCCTGCATATCGGTTGTTCTCTTCTATATTTGGACTTCTATATTTTAAAATGCGCTTTCTGAACTAGATAAGTGCTTTGAAGCCATTTTTAACACTTTACAACATACTTGAAAAGTGTTTATGAGTTTGTTTGTCCATTCGCACAATAACGGTCGTCAAAATGACTTTATCAAAATGAAATTTTAATAAGTTGTTGAGAGGGTCTGTGGGACATATGGGAATGTAAATGAACGATATCATCCAATTCGTTTTGGATGGAAACCGGGTTGAAAAAGTGAAAGGACACCCATATTATAGGAAGAGATCACGTGACCCACTTCAAAATATAATAGGGCATCCATCTTTTTTCCCAGTGTCAACATCGTGGTTTTTAAAGTTTTTTTAAATTTATATTGAGTATTGCAACCGTCCTAAAACCGCTTTATTTTTGCGTATTTTCTATGCATCTCTATTCTGCGCCAACGCCATGTCACTATTCTTGAGTTTAAATAGTTGGCAAACTTTGTTAATTTCTGCAACGAAGCCGCAATTTAGTGAATGCGGAATGGAAACAATTCAAGCTGTAAGTTGAGTTGTATAAGAATGGCTGAATTTTTTTAACTCAAAATCATTGAACTCTGGAGTCTGGAATATAGGTGATATGAATGATAAATATATTGATTTTACATAGAGAAGGAGACGATTTTATATCATTTCTTTTTTCGATGAAGTTTTAAACATGGAGTTAGAAAGTACTTTTACCTCCATGGTTTTAAGGTTTTAAATAAAATAAATTATTGTAGTACTGTGATCATTAAAAAAATATCACCGCTGAATGTATAAAATTTTAGAACTGCTTAAATAAAATTATATTGCAGTTGCAAAGAGTTCCATAATCAATGCTTTATGCATAATTCTTGTTTGGATTTTCAACTCGTTATGCATATCGGTTGTTCTGTTCCATATTTGGACCGTAAAATGCTCGATCTAAACTAGATAAGTGCTTTGAAGCAATTTTTATTTTCGCCGTAGTAGTGACTATTTTCTTTTTTTCTTTTGGGGGGGGGGGGGGGGGCGATAATTGTGAATTTCATTTCTCTCTTGAATTGCAAATAAATGCTTGATATAAACCGTATCATAACAGATACTCATGGCAAAACCAACGTTTTCATGATAGAACAAACAGCCTGTGAAAATTTTAAAGACAGGATTATTGTTAGGGTTCCAATTTGGAAGAGAGATAGTTCGGTCGTAGGGCAGAATGTCAGAATCGAATCAATGTTGGAATCGAATCGCTATCGTATTCGAATTGAGATGGGGAAGTAGAGTTTGGACTGGATAAGATATCTACCTATATCTATTTAATCTTTGTTTGCAAAACATATATTTTTTATATAGGATATTTCTAACAAAGTGTTGAGGGGGAATACCAAGTATAGAAGAAAGTGAGATAGATGTACGTACGATAGCCGGAAGATCTTTTTACCAGAAGTGTTTCCGGGTGGGTGATCCATTTCTTAATGGGATCGGGTGTTCGAATGTTAAATATACTTTAAAATCAAAGACAACCAAAATATAGGTTTAGAAGTCTTTTATTAAAATATATGCTTTCTATGAGGTACAAAATCACACGGCCATAGCGCTTTCCAGCACTATTTAGTATGCCCTTTATCAGTGGCAAAGTGAAAACAAGGTGCGACCGTGTGCTTTAATAGAGGCCATAACCGCCAGGCAAAATTTACATATCAATCCATTTGCATTTTTAAATACGAGGCCTTTAAAATATAGTAATTTAATTATAAAATACAAATTACGATGAATGGGAAAGGTTCATACATTAAATGGTAAACAATAGGAATGAAAAAACGAAAAAATGCAATGACTCAATTTTCAGAAAATCATATAAAGGTTTGACACGCAGTGAGTCGAGAACGAGACGCCAAGCATAACAATTAAATATTTTTCCCAGACCTCAGAACCATAGACATTAATTTTTCCAACAACAACCTGATATAAAAGACTTCTATTGAGACCCCACTTAACCCCAAAGATTTTCCCAAAGAATTTCGAGCATTTTTCTTTCAGCTAATAAATAGGTTGACTCCAAGTAAGTTCATCATCGATCATTGAACCTAAAATTTTAAAATATGTAGAAATTTTGTTTAAAATTGGGTTTCTTTTGAATCTGGTTTTTTCTTTGCCAAAAATTATTGAGCTTCTTCTATCGATGGTGTTTTATAGAGCATGGGCACGAGCGTCCATAAACAACCTGCGCAGTATGCGCAAAAACGTAAGGACAAAAGGACATTTTTTTTACCATAGAGGGTCATGGTAAACGGAAGAGGATGGCCCATAAAAATTGAAACTAAACCCATTAATAAACATCGAAATTGACCTTTGTGCTGAAAATGAGTTATTTAGAATATTTGAGTAACAATATCTGTTTAAAGATTTCATTTGCTGAAGTGCCCTTTAAGTGACTTCAACTGAATGTACACTTCTACTCATTTTTGCCTTAGTCACTAGCTAGCTTTGTGAAGATATATAATTTAATAGAAAATTCTGCAGTGTATACGCGAGTGAGAAGAGAAAGGTGCACAACGAATTTTCTTAAAAAACTCGTGTATATATTTTATAGAAAGTGACTATTTTATTTTCCGGTCCGTTAAAAATATCCAAAGAAGAAACATTTAGATATAAAATGAAAGGTTAAAGACTCTCAATTTCTAAAGTTGCCGTTTTTAATGCAGAAATAATGAAAATTTCTATACTGTCAAGCATACACACATTTTGTTTTGGAAACGTGAGGGCAAAATTCTCCATAGGACGTTCATCCACTGGAGAGTTTCCTCCGAAATGGAAAAAAAGCCTTCAATCGGCTCAAAATGCTCCCATTCAAGTTTATCCGCAATCAAAAGAGAAACTTTATGACAGTCGATTCAAAGGTCGCAATTTCAGTGAAACGTTCCAATCGTTTTGCGATCTCAGAGGCTTTCCTATTTGATTTTCTAATGACTGTCATGATCATTTATTTCATCCTTGATTTTCCATGGGTCGTGTGTGTGAAATTTGAAAAATGACGTACTCGCACAGTATTGTATACCAGATACTCGAACTTAAGATTTGATGAGAGCAGCGAACTTATTTATTTTCACTTCTAAAGGGGCGTTGAATATAAGTGAGAGAAGGGTGCTGTTTTCATCCTTGCACTGTGCTTTTAGTCGCTCGTCAGCGAGGGATGGGTGACGACAGACCTCGAACCGAGGATTTTCGATTTTTTGTTTAGTGGAAATTTAAAACAATTTTGCAGAATCCACTTCGCCGATCAAGAATTTGTCATTCCGTCCCAATAGTTCAACGGCGGCAATGGGCCACTGGAAAGATCCATGGTTCGATTGGGATTTTACAATTTTTTTAAGCTAGAGACGATACGGGATATTCAAATGAGAGACTGTCTCTTATTTAATCTTATAATAAGAGAAAAGCGACTTTCTGTCGATTCTGTGATACATATTAAGTAACATAGGGTCGATATAACATGACTCTATTGTTCATAGGCAACGCAACGGGGGACAGAGGTATACTCGCCCTCCCTAATAAAATATTAAATGGTTAGTGGTGATAAGAAATGTCACCCAACATGTCATCCAAATTTTGCATAAAAATTTATGATATATATATATTTTTAAATTACTTTGTTTTAAAGATTATTTAATTGAGCTGAATGGGTGGTTATAATGATGATCTATTTATTTACATATTTAATTTAAAAATATTTAAAAATGATGACACTAGTATTTGGATACTTCTGTATGATTGCAGGGTTCAATGTTATACATTATACAGTTAAAATCAACTGATAAGTAGTTAAGGATTAATATTAACCATTCACTTGTATTCACTTTCAGATTCTTTTTTCGATTCATTAATAGGTTTGATACTAGTTAATGCATATATTAAAATAATTGTAAATATTATATATTAATATGGATGTATAGTAGTAGAATTTTCCTTATCAACTTTTAGTTTACAAATATAAATATATAATTATTTGTTAACAATTTACATGGGTTAAAATATATAATAGTAACTATTATGGGTAATAAATGCTAATGATTAATTGTGTTTTGCGTGAGCCCCTCCCTCAAGACTGTTGAGCCCCCCTTGAATTTCCTCCCAGCCCCTCTTGAATTTCATCTCTGCCTACTGCGCTGAACGCAGCGCCCAAATCCATTCTCCGGTATCTTCAAAGTTTCAGCGGTAAGGGGACTCGATGAATATACAGAACGCAACTGGAAATTCTTACTTTTACTAAACTTCTGAATTCCTCGCTTTAAAAGACTAGGTGCTCTGGTCATCTTATGACCTAAGCCTTGATGGCGCGTGGCAAACACCGGGGTCTGTAGTGAAGGGATAGAATATTGTGCCGCCTATGATCTGCCGATCGCATAGTTTAAAACTTTTGGAATAAGGGGATATTAAATAAAAATGGGAACACGTATTATTAACTAAAATAAAATCACAAATCAACAATTCCTTAAAACGTATAGAGCATGAGCACTAACGTCCATAAACAGCCTGCGCAGTAGAATGTGCAGTAACGTAAGGGCAAAAGGCTGTTATTTTTACCATGGCGGGTCATGGTATACGGACGAGGATGGTCCATGAAAATTGAAACTAAACCCATTAAACATCGGAATTCGCCTTTGTACTGAAAATAAGTTATTTAGAATATTTGAGTAACAATATTATGTTTAAGATTTCATTTGCTAAAGTGCACTTGAAGTGGTTTTAAGTGAATATACACTGCTACTCATTTTTTCCGTAGTCAATACAGAAGCTAGCGTTTTGATGACTAGAAAGTGCATTTATTAGAAAATTGTGCAACGTATATGCGCGTGAGCAGGGAAAGGTACATAACGAATTTTCTTAAAAGAAATCGTGTCTATATTTTATTGAAAGCGAATATTTTATTTTCCGGTCCATTCAAAATATCCATCCAAGAAGATCCATTGAGACACATCCTACTAAAATGAGAGGTTAAACGATTGTAAATGTCTGAAATAGCCTTTTTTATGGCAGAAACAACGAAAATGTCCATACTGCTAAGCATACGAGTATTTTGTTTTGAAAACAAAGTTCTCCGTGTGACATCAGACGCCGAAATCAAAACATCCCTGTTTATTGACTTGCGAATCCCGTGGATGGAAGCGTTTTCGGAAGTGAGTGGGGCCCAACGGACTGTTATCGTCATTCCTCGAAGTCTCTTGCCGCGGCGTGGGAATTTTGGGATGCGATTTCGGGGTCAAGTGCCCGCTTTTCTAGTCGCTGATCCTTGTCTCGCGTCACTTTCAGCTCATCACCCGCGTCTGCTTTCAAATGGCAGCCCCATTCACTCTTAATCGAGCCCACGCCAGGCGGCTAAACCGTGAATCACGAGGTTTCGGCGCAGCAGGTATCTCTCTCTCATTTGGGGCTCTTCATCGCTCAAAAATTTCGAGATTTGTTTTATCCTCTCGTTGGAGGGAGATTTCGTCCTCTATATACATAAAATTGAAAATATATCTGTATGTTTGTCTCATCATCACGGGAGAACGGCTGCACCGAATTGGATGAAATTTTTGGGGTAGACTTGGAATAACCCCACTTAAAATTGAGTTCATGTTTCGAGTTTTTAGGACCAGGGGTTGTTTAGATATTAATTAAAAACGAGCAATAAAACCTTTCATGGAGACAGCATTATGCAATATTTTTTCCGCCCATTTATTGGAAGAAAATGATATCGTGCCGCTTAGCAACGGATTGAAATCCAATGTGTTTATGCGGCAGACGATTTTTATTAATTCTTTTCAGATTTAAATAATAAAGATATGTATATGAAATAAATTTGATTAAAATTGTATTTTTGACTGGATTATATTTCTTCAGTTTTAAAGATGAAAGGGATTATTGATATTTTTAATGTATTACGTCCTCTGTTTTATTTTATCAAAAAAGGTTGAAACTCATATAGGGTAGTTCGGGTCGTTTTCTATTAGTGCACGGGTATATCTTCTTATCCACCAGAATATAAGCAGAACAAGTTTTTTTAGCATTTCATTTGGCATATATTAGAATCAATTACATCCCTCAAGTTTAAAGATTGTGGGGGATAATTGATATTTTTTCTTTATTGCGTTATCTGTTTTATTTGGACGAAGCTTTTTTAAATTCAAATAGTGTAGTAGGAGTCATTTCTCTCGTTGAAGGGAGATTTTGTCTGCTATGAACGATAAAAAAAATCTGATATTGGCAACACTTTCCTTATAGAAAGCAATAAATTGACTCGTTTAACAGTAAAAAAAAATAATAATAAGATCCACGGTACTATGTTTTTATCGTTGAATTGTACATTTATCGATTTTCCGGATCACAACGTGTAAAACTATTTTAATGTACCCACTTAACTTATATTTCGCTAAAAAAACTATCAATATGGATAGTCTCCTCAATAACCGACATAGTTCATATATTAAAATATATTAATAATTAATTCATCAATTAGCCGTCATAATTGCAATTCTGACGATATTTTCGTCAATCTGTGGTGAAATATCGACAAATTGGAGATACGTCGCTAGATTATTCGCCAAATGTTACAGACAAACCGAGAGAAAAGTATTTCTTATATACTAGATGGTATGCCCATCATATGACGGAAATCAGAATTTGCCAAACATGATTTCCCGGCGTTATTTTTTTATCAATTTGGCGACATTTTCGTCACTTTGGCAGCATTTAAAATAGTCCGCTAAATTTCTCGCCAAGCGTTATGGACGGAGAAATGGATTATTCTTATAATCTACTCTTATGTTCTTCCCAAGATATTAAACTCAATGAGTCATCATTTTGTTGATTTAGCGTCGGTTTCATTAATTTGGCGAATTTTTATCAATTGGGTGACATTTTCAACAATTTGGTAACATTCAAAAAGTTAGCAAGTTGGAGATATTCATTCCGATAACTTATTCTTATAGTAGATACATGGCTATTGACGTCCAAATACAAAAGTATTATCCAAAGTATATTTTCTTGTGAATGAAACGAGCTAGATCTACGAGAATGATGTCACCCAATGTATCGCATGATATTACATATGAAAAGTGAACATATTTCACAATAGTTAATACTTTTTTTATTTTATGTGATCTCTTTATACATCTATTTGAAAAATGTGCAATATCTTGAGAGCGGTACGTATATAAGAACGAGTCCAAGTTTCTGGATAACTTACATTTATTCACAAGTACAAAATAAAGAGGAACAGTATACAATCAAACAGCCTTAAATGTTCCACTCATTTTACAGAATAAGCGATATTATTCTCAAAATGCTAACGAAAGTCATTTCACAAAAAAAAAAAAAAAAAAAAAAAAAATACCTCCAGCTACTATTCTCAAAACATTGACAAAAATCACAGTCCAATGGAGCTTGTGTCACGTCCATTCGTCAACTCCCTTGAGTCCTTTTTAGAGTCTCTCCATAGAAACTTCTGGAAATCCCTATATCTCAAAGAATAATCGTTCTATCGAGAAGTTTCTGGAACATTCCGGAAGTCGACAAATTGGCCATAAATAGCCAAATATGGCAACCCTTCTTCAATCTGTGAAATTCTGGAAAGCCTGGGCTCAAGTCATCCTCCCGGCATGCTGACGTCAAGCACTGTATTTCTTCGCCTATCTTTCGAGGCGCCAAACAGAACATTGCGCGTTCGCAACACTACTATGAAAATGTAAAGAAACTTAAATTTAAACTTAATAAAAGAACTCAAAGGGATGACAGAATCATTGAAACTTCTCGCGCATTACAACTCACAGGTTCTGATTACCAAAAAGGCAGAGTAAGCACATGCTTCCCTTCAAAAGATTCAAATGGGCCCTCAAATTGCATCCCATTCAAGGTGTTAGATTTACAATTTTTTTTTCATGTAAGTTATTTGTCAAATAGTTAATTTAAATGTCTGTACAGGCAAACACAGAAATATTTGGGTTGTCTATGGCCAACTTTGCATTGCCCCTATTTTTACTTTCCTTATATTTATAAAAGGCAATGTCTGTGTGTCTGTCTGTGTGTCTGTGTGTTTGTCTGTCTGTGTGTGTGTCTGTCTGTGTGTGTGTCTGTCTTATAAACTATAGGCTCAGTAACCGCACGTTGCAGAACTGCGAAATTTGGCAATCGGAGACCCGGGGCGGGGGGGGGGGGGACGTGAAAACCGATTTTTAAAATTTGAATTATTTTTTTGTTATTTAATGTTTTATGCGATTTCGACCGTTTTTTGCCTTTTCCCCTTTTTTCTCCACCATCGAGACGTCGTAGGAAAAACAAATCACACGACCGGAAAGAGCAAACAATTGCGAGTAAAAATATAGCAGTTTCAAATCTCAGGGACAAATTCTAATATTTTTTAAAGATTTTAAAACAAAAGTCACTTTTGGCTCAAGAAACGAACTTTCTTTTCTAAATCCTCGCGTCGGGAAAAGTACCGACAATTTCGACTAATAATTTACATTTTTAGAAAGCTCAAAGATCAGGTTTTCTTACAAGTCCAATCTGGTCAAAAAATAATAAAAAATAGCCGCAGGATCCGAATTTTAAGGAAGTCATGATTTTCAATTTCTCGGCGAAACGGCGGAAAAGGTTTGATTTTCCACCCACATGCGCGTGTTGACGCACGGTGTTGCTATGGCGACGGTTTTTGGCCTAGGGACAATTAAAAACCGAATTGGTGTTTGGTGGTATCTGGCTGATATATTTGGGCCATGCTCTTGATACCCATTCGAATATCCTCAGGATATTCGCATGGGTATTAAATTGTATTTGCAAATGCCATCAGTGATTGCTTTTTATACGGTTTTTGACCTAGGGACAATTAAAGATCGAATAACTGTTTGCTTTTTGTACAGTTTTTGGTCTAGGGACAATTAAAAACCGAATTAGTGTTTGCTTTCTATAAGGTTTTGGGCCCATTATACTGGATTGAACTGTGGCGATGTATTGTTTACATCGAATGGTGGTTGGGACCACAATGAAAAAGCTTATACACTGAAGAAATAAAAAAATAAATTAAAAGAAAGTTATGGAGATTGTCGCGGTGCATTTATGCATCGGGTGGTGGTGGGGGGACAATCTTTTTTTTCGCTGAGCAACATCGTTAAAGCAGCATCCAATTCAGAATCTCACAGTTCACAAACATTAGAATAAATTCACTTTACAAATCAATTTTCAAGAACCCCCTCTAAAACATTATTTTTTATCTTAAAATTTTATTCTTAGTTTTGACGTCATTAAACTAAATCAAACTTTGTTAACTCCACGGGGTTGAGGGCGCGGTAGCCCAGTGGTTATCGCGCGGAAATTGCTCTCGGTAGGCCCGGGTTCGATTCCCGCCACTGCCAAAACTGCCGCCGTGTTCACGCGGAGTACGATCACTTTAAATATGTGGGTCCGTAAGTCCTTCCGAGAAGTTGGTGGTAGAGGAAGAAGGGTACGTTTCCTGTGGATGCCTCCTCCACTGGGTTCTTGTCTAAATTGGGTGGCATTTCCTGGCCGTCCAAATAGTTACCTTACACCTTTCTGGTAGGTCGGATGGTCTGGGTCTCAACAACAATATTACGGAGTTATGGCACCAGTGAGTTTGCCACGGTCAGAATTTTCAAGGGTAGTGAACAGGCTGGTCGCCGAAGACGGCTAGTACATAATGTATAAGGAAAGTATTGTGACGGGATCGAAAATTTGAATTCGAGTTTTCGACAAGAGTGTACGTTTTAAGCATCCCTGATCACGAATCAAACATTTTTGAGGTCATGACTGTGTGTATGTGTGAAAGTATGTGTGTGTGTGTGTGTGTGTGTGTGTGCGTGTGTGTGTCAGTGAATCTGTGGAAACGATATCTCACGAACGAATGGAGCAATTCGAATGAAACTTGGTACAAAAATCACAATCCGTGAATACTGAAAGCATATTGTTTTAAAACACAATCGAATGTTCAGAACCCCCTAAATTTTCAAGTAAAATTTTGAAAAAATCATTAAAAAATCAAAACTTTTAATAAAGTTGCGCAAATAGACATTTCTTATGCAATTTTTCCTTAGAAAACGATTGACATAAACTTTAGAACGCTAGCATCAACCGTTCTTGAGATATTGCACATTTTTCAAATAAATTTATCAAAAAGTTCCATGAATTAAAAAAAAAAATGTTAACTGTTGAGAAACATGTTTATTTTTCATATGAAATATCATGCGATAAATTGTGTGACATCATTCTCGTGGATCTAGCTCGTTCCATTCATGAGAAAAGATACTTTGAGTAATACTTTTGTATTTGAACGCCAATAGTCATTTATCTGCTATAAGAATAACTTATTTCTCCGTCCTTAAAGCTTGGCGAGATTTTGGCGACGAATTTGGCGGAATGTTGCCCACTTGGCAACTTTTTTAAATGTTGACAAATTAACAAAATTCTCGCCAAATGGATAAAAATGACGCTAAATCAATGAAAATGACGACTCATTGTCGAAAATTCAATATCTTGGAAAGAATATAGGTATCTATTATAAGAAAAGCCTATTTTTTTTACTGTAAAAGTAATCAATTTATTGCATTATATAAGGAAAGTCATGTGTTGCTCACATCAGATCTTTTTTTTTACATTTAAATATTAAACTGTTAACGAAAACAGGTAGCATGGCAGTTAATATTTAATTTAGTTGCAAACGTAAACATGGACCATCCGTGATTTAATAATAAGATAGACTATGGTTTAGGAATTTGGGTACAGACAAACAGTTTAAGAAAATCAGCTAGTTGATGCGAACTGTTAGTTGACCAGGGCAATGCGATCATAGAATTTTTCGAGCACTGGTGAGTGCATGGGGAATTTCGTGGGCCATGCTCACAAAATAAAACTGGACCCCCATAGACGTACATAGTAGGTCTACGGCGTCACCCGGTTGAGGTGTCTGAGCCCCTTGCGTGCCGAAAAGGACCGCAGGGCGTTTGTTTTGATAAGAAACAACTTCGTTCAAGATTTCTCTTGTGTGTTTATTCCGCGTTAGATGCTGCAGAGAACAATGGAGTCTTTTAATAGGGAAAAGAGGTCCGGCCTCTTTGTCTGCAAGCTCGCTTTGGAGGGAGGATGGAATGGGTGACGCATGCCATCGGAATGCGTCGAGTGCTTCGTCTGGCATCCCGTTCCGGGGTTGGGATGAAGAGGAGGAATGATGCTCCGCAGACACCCACCAGGGACGATGGTTGTGTGTGGGTGCACTATAGAGCATGGGCACGAGCGTCCAGAAACAGCCTGCATAGTAGAATGTGCAGAAACGTAAGGGCAAAACGTTATTATTTTTACCATGGCGGATCATGGTAAAAGGACGATAATGGCAAATAAAAGGTAAAACTAAACCCATTCAACATCAAAATTTCCTTTGTGCTGAAAATAAGTTATTTAGAATACTTGAGTAACAATATATGTTTAAAGATTTCATTTGCTAAAGTGCACTTTAAGTGATTTTAAGTGAATGTACACTACTACTCATATTTACCGTAGTCACTCGCTAGCGTTCTGAAGATGTATGCATTGACAAGAAATTCTGCAGTGTATATGCGAGTGGGAAAGTAAAGGTACATAACGATTTTTCTTAAAAAACTCGTATATATATATTAATGAAAGTGACTCTTTTATTTTTCGGTCCATTTGAAATATCCATCCAAGAAGGTACATTGAGATATATCCTTACAAAATTGAGATTTCACGTAAATGAGAGGTGCAACGTACTATTAGAACGTGGACATTTTACTAGGGCGTCTGATATCAACTGATGGAGGTTTCTCCATGGCTCCAAAATCTCCTTAATTTTATAACTCGACTAGTATTATACCCGTTCTTCGTACGAAGTATATAATGTAAAGAAACTTAAAATTCACGTTCATGTGCAAATTCCTATAGTATACTAAATGATATTGTTAATCGAAATATTCTATTAAAATATTTAATTGAATGCTCCTAAAAAGAAGTTGAAAAATACCTGTTCTTGCTATACAAAATTATCTTTACAGACAGATCTGAAGAATAAAACAGCCTGGCCCCGTTTGTAAACAAATATACAAAAAAATATGAAATTAAACCAATAGATGCAAAATAAAAGCGCTAGAATTGTATGGGACCCGTACTGTTTATATTCGCGAATATTGTAAGATTACTCGTGTATTAGTAAAAAGTGACACGTACTACAACATATGAAATTTTTAAACCTTTGCCACAATAAAACAAATGGCGTAATAAATTGAAAATATCAATAATCCCGTAATCTTTAAAATCTAAATTAATCTATAGATTGTGTTTCAATATATGGCAATATATGATACTATTTCATATATGGCATGCCTATATATGGCAATATGTCAAAATATATGTCAATATACCTGTACTACTTATATTCTCGTAGATTAGAAAGCATTACAAGAAGGAAGTACTTGTGCATTTGTAGAAGATTACCCGTACTACATACAATATACCGCTCTGCCGCAAATTGGAATTGGGGTTCTGTCTATTTCCGACGCTCTCTTGGAAAGATGTTTCTTAATTCGGAAAGTTTGATTCTTGATATTTTTCGTTTTTTGGCAGAAAATATTTAATTCGGAATTTTTTTTTACAGTATAGCTCTGGTGGTTTTACTAATATATGGTTTTCATGGGATACCACACCTGAGTGATCTACCTACACAGGTACGATACCATCTATAAAAATGCCCTACAATAGCTTTTGCGTTTAACACTCATTGATTTATTCCCACTCTTAATTGAATCCGGCATTTGAGAAAGAGAGATCTGCCTAAATTATTTGTGCTGAACTCCATTTTCTCACCTCGCATGCGGACATTCCACATATATTTCCACATACATTTATACGAACCGAAATCTCGTGTGGAGTTGTTTAAAATGTTCTCCATCAGAGACCGTGCCTATTTGAATTTCAGAAAGAATGTGACCATTCAGATAGTCAATTTCGAATACGGCTTTCAAAGAACCGACCCCATATTATAAACGGTGATATAAACCTGGTCCTATAGTTCTGGTAACAGAAATATTATGAACCCAACTCTCAGAAAACGGGAAAATCTGATATATTGGCCTTCCATCAACATCAGGCTGACGAAATGATAAAGTTTAATTACGATGCAAATATTTCGTTGGCTTCACAAAAACCACGTTGTATTTTAAATGCATTTATATCCCTATCCATTTCATCTTTAGTCCTTGATATATGGCATACATTCCTATCAAAATATTTTAATGTGTGAGTTTTGTGTGGTTCTCAAGAACATAATCATATTACAATGCTTTCTTTACTGTAGAAGACTCGAAGAGAGTTACAGAATTCTAGAAAGATTTCTTCTTTCGAGCCATCGTGAATGCATCTGTAGCTGCGGATACTTTTTTCTTCATAGGGTAACTTATTTATCCTTTAATACTTCTTTTATAGAATTAAATTAAAAAATTTCGGATTCGATATTCTCAAAACTCTTATTTGCTAACTCATATGGTAAAGCAAAGGAAAAGGAATATTGTATTGGGGGGTTAAAAGTGAGGCAATTCCAATCCATATTCCCGGACGGAACTATTTCACTTCTGGGAGAGAAATGTCTCTGGTTTGTGTTTGTATAGAGCACGCGACGTCACGCGCAACATTTTGAACCTTGCGTTTCCGAAACAAAATATTCGTATGTTCAGAAGTATGGAAAATTCCATTCTTTCTGCATTAAAAACGGGTATTTAAGGAATTTACAATCGTTTAGCCCCTCATTTTCGTAAGATATATCTAAATTTATCTTCTTTCATAGATATTTGTAATTTATTAAAAAATAAATTACTCACAATCAAAAAATATATATACACGATATTTTTTAAGTCAATTCCTTATGTACCTTTCCGTTTTAGTTCTATAGACTGCAAAACTTTCTAGCCAATGTATACATCCACAGAACGCCAGTGAGTGGCTACGGTAAAAATGAGTAGCAGTGCACATTCATTTAAAATCACTTTAACAAATGAAAATTTTAAACATATATTGTGACTCAAGTTTTCTAAATAAATTATTATCAGCGCAAAGATAAATTTCGATGTCGAATGGGTCTAAATTCAATTTTTATGGGCCATCCTCTTCCGTTTACCATGACCCGCTATGGTAAAAAATGCCCTTTTGCCTTTACGTTTCTGCGCATTTTACTGCACAAGCTGTTTATGGACGTTCGTGCCCATGCTCTTTTGGAAAGTGGACATTTTACTAACGCGTCCGGTATCAACTAATAGAGGATTCCCCATGACTCTAAAATTTCCTTCATTTTCTTACTCGATTAGCAGATAGGCTCGTAATTTAAAATAGGTGCAAATTTATTCATATTGCTTTTGAAAAATTCTATCAAAATATTGAATTGCATTCCCATATAAAAATATATAAATGTACGTCCCGTTTCCGCCGTGTAAAATTTTACGACGAATAAAACGTCCGGATCCCGTTTCTTACAAATATATGGAGCTGGGTCGACGTACGCTAGGATGAGTGCTAGAGTTGCATTGTTTTGCACCCCCGTGATATCAACGTGTTCGGATCTATACGTTTTAAAACCTTTTTCCGAAATAGAACTTAAAGTCATTAAAAATAGTGTTCATCGACGGGAGAAAGGCTCCATCGGTATAATGCCACCTTTCAGTCTTACATATTATTACTTTCCCTATATACATAGTATAATGTATAGGGGAAGTATAATGTAGAGTTCGAATTCGAGTTTTCGGCGGAAGAGTACGTTTCAAACCATCCTGAACTGGAATCGATCGTTTTTGAGGTGAGGTGTGTGAGTGTTCGTAAGTCTGTATGTGTGTGTCCATGAGTCTATGTGTGTATGTGTGTGTTAATATGTGTGTGTCCGTGATTCTGTGTGTATGTGTTAGTATATGTGTGCATGTGTTAGTATATGTGTGTATGTGTTAGTATGTGTGTGTGTTCGTGAGTCTGTAAAGAATATATCTAACGAACGAATAAAACGTTTCGATTGGAATTGGGTATAATAATTACCTTCGCGAAATACTGGAAGCCTATTGATTTTACATGCAATCAAATGTTTGAAAGACTCCCCAATTTTCAAATGAAATGTTGAAAAAAAATCGTTAAGAAAATCAGAACTTTTAATAAAATTGCTTAAACAGTCATTTCTTATGTATTTTTTCTTTTTTCGTATTAGAAAACGATTGACACACCTTTTAGAAAACTAGCGTGAATAATTCTCGAGGTATTGCACATTTTTCAAATAAATTTATCAAAAAAATCCCATAAAATTAAATTAATTTCAATACCTTAAAATTTTTGAAAGCTTTTGCGGGTACTTATCCGATTGAGGTACTTAAATGAAACATATTTCTATTCAGTTTTAGATGTTTGAAATTTAAAGAAATGTTTGTATTTCCATGAGTCACTCATTGTCAACATTGCGAAACACGAAAAGGGAAATGCCACCGAAAGCGGCCTGACAGAAGGAGGACGAAGAAAGCATCAGAATGGGCAATTGGACAGGTCGACCTCACCCACAAGTGTCTTTTATTAACGCTTTACGACACGGCTGAAAAGGGTTTATGACTTTGCTTATTCTGTCTGTTTGTCCGTTTACACGATGACTCCCGTCAAAATGATGTTATCAAAATGGAATTTTAGTATGTTGTTGAGAGGGTCTGTGGAACATATGGGAATGTACATGTATAATATCACCCAATTCATTCAACCCGGGATTGAACCGGGGTTGAAAAAGTGAAATATACTGAATGCTATGAGACCTAACTTTTCAAGCATTTTTTAAGTGAAGTTAAAATTCGCAAATTTCTTTCAAAATTTTAGGAAATATTTAAATTATCCCATAAAATATATAAAAACAATTTAAACAAAATATGTGCTGTAACTGTTTAAATAAAAATTAAAATAAGAATGACACCCATTTTATATTAAGAGCTTACGTGACCCACTTCAAAATAAAATAGGGCCTCCATCATTTTTCCCAGTGTCAAAATCGTGATTTTTAAAGTTCTTTTACATTTATATTGAATGTTGCATTCCGTCCTAAAACCGCTTTATTTTTGCGTATTTTCTGTGCATCTCAATTCTGCTTCCACGCAATGACACTCTTGAGTTTAAATGCTCACCGAATTTTGATTATTTCTACAACGAAGCCTCATTTTACTGGATGCAGAATGTAAACAAGCAATTATAAGATGAGTTGTATAAGAATGGCTGAATTTTTTTCACCCAAATCATTTAACTCTGAAGTCTGGAATAAAAGTGTGTGAATGAAATAGTCATTGCTTTGACATAGAGAGCCAGACGATTTATATATCGATGACGTCATTTGAATCAAGTTCATTTTTTTCGATGAAGTTTGACGTTTTCAAAACTAATTAATTATCGTAATACTGTGATAATTTAAAAATATGTCAGAGCTGCATTTTAGAGATATTCAAATGGCATTGTATTTGAGTTGGAAAGTGTTTCATAAACATTCGTCTTTCTTGTTTCGAGCGACTCGCCACAAGGAGATTTCAAAATCCTATTTACAATGCGTCTCCGAACCCCCAAATTTCGAACCCTGCAGCCACCGACTCGTTTCAGTAGCGAATGGAACATGGACAAGTGACGTCACACGAAGAATTTTGTCCCTACGTTTCCAAAACAAAATACTCGTATGCTTAGCAATATAGAAATGTACATCATTTCTGCCTTAAAAACGGCTACTTTAGGAGCTTGCGCAATCGTTTAACCTCTCATTTAAGTAGGACCTATCGAAATGTATCTTCTTAGATGGGTATTTTTAATGGATCGGAAAATAAAATATTTAAATAAAATAGCGTACACATGAGATTTTTAAGAAAATTCATTGTGTACGCTCGCTCCTTCTCGCTCGCATATACATTGCAGAATTTTCTATTAAATTATACATCTTCAGAACACTAGCGAGTGACTACGGCAAAAATGGGTAGTAGTGTACATTCACTTAAAATCACTTAAAGTGTGCACTTGGCAGAAATCTGTAAACCGATATTGTTACTTCAATATTCTAAGTCATTTATTTTCAGCACAGAGAGCAAATTTCGACGTTTAATGGGTTTAGTTTCCATTTTTATTTCCATCATCGCCCGCTTACCATGACCCGCTATATGGTAAAAATAACGCCCTTTGGCCCTTGCGTTTCTGCGCATGGTGCAGTATTCAAAAGAGTAGTCGAGCAAATGATTACTACTAATGGCGGTGCTTTTCTGCCGAATTTTATTAGGTTTGTCGTTTTTTGTAAAGGATGGAATTACACAAAAATTTTGTGTAATTTTAGGGAAAGCTTCAAACTAACTGGATTGCATTTTATCCGGTTAAATTTTTTTTCCCAATGGAAGACAAAAATGAACGTGAAAAGTCATTCCAGTGAAATTTATGACGTCTGATTTCACACACAAAATGTCAGGTAAAATTTGCGGATTTACAAAGGTATTTTCTTTAGAACATTGAATTAGTTTTTTAAAACATATGTACAAACTCAAATGAAAGCGTGCTCAAGATTGGTTAAAATAGGTACATGAAATCACGATTAGAAATTGCAGATTCATTAGTTACATAACTAATGCTTACCGATTTGGAACTGAAGAAAATTCCTCGATTTGAAAAACCTTTCACCATATAGGTAGCCAATATACAAACCTCTCTTAGGCAAACTGTTTTGCATATAAAATTTTGAAAAATCGAACATGATCTAAAAATAGCGTGCTCATATAATTATTAAAATAGGCATTTGAAAAGCAATTGGCGAATCCGCCATCTTCAAGTATCTAAAAAGTAGGACTGGGGTTCAGATATAAAAGCACGGAGACTGCAGGGATTTTAAAAACAGCGTTTAAACCCAGTCCACTTGCAAGTTAAGTTTGTTACCAAAAAGTTGTTACATACATATATATATATATATATATATATATATATATATATATATATACATATATATATAATTGAAGATTTTTATGATTACTTGTAATATATATATACCCGAGAAATACCAAAGAAAATTGCTTGTAAACTGAAGGTTTTTGCAAATCAGAAGCCTAGTGTAGCACGATGAGCTATGCAAGAAGTTTGGAATTTGAATAAATGGAATCTAGTGAATATAAAAGGAATAAAATGAATATGAAAAGCATTTCTGAAACCATGTACATTATCAAGGGCCATACATGTTTCATTAATGCTGATTCTACGTTTCTGTTTACACAACTGTAAAATGTATTACAGAAATAATGTAAATGGCCCGACGTAGAAGAAAGACAAAGTGGATCAAATACACAAAAAAATCAAACTTGAATATAAAATATTCTGTTACACCAGCTTGTGGCTAATTATTGAAATGAGGATGCAAAGTATTATAAAGTAATATCAAAAGAATATAATGAGAATAAAATGAAAATATATCTACCCCTAGTACTGTGGTATTTCTGGAAAAGCATGTGTATTACCAATCATCTCAGAACAGGTTACAGTGAATTTTTTGTTACTGACTAAGCAGTTTTCTCAAAGCAGGTTAAAGTGAATTATACGAATTGTTTAACTGTTAGAAGAAGACATGGAGATGATGAATTATTTAGAAATGCTAGAGTATGATCTGTCAATATGTTGCTGTAATTGTTGCAAGTTTTTGAATTTAAATTTAAAATGTGTTTTAATAAAAGAAAAAATAAGATTGGGCGGGTAGTTATTTTTGATGACGGTGTTGATGAATTTATGAAGATGTTCTTTGTAGTAACAAGGTGTGCTTAACATTTTGATTCTTAATAACTGGTTATTAATAATATTTCTATATACAGATTTGAAAAGATTGGAAGAGAAATGTTGAAGTTTATTTACTTTGAAGTTATAAGTTTCTGTTTTGTCATAGATTTTAAATTTTATTGTATTTGCATTTTTAATTGTTAAACTAACGTCTAGAAAATTGATCCAGTTGGATGTATATACATTTTCAATGAGTTGTTGATTAGGTGGATAGAAATCAAAATTTAATTCATTGGCCTCATTAGTAATTCCAATAATAATAAGATCATCAATATATCTGTACATTATATGACTGTTGAAAGGGTTCTGATTTTCGTAAATATATATATATATATATTATTATATTATACTCCCTCTGTAAAAGGAAACGTGACAACTTCGTCACGTTTCCTTAAACTGTTGATAAACATCCGCCATATATAGTATAAATATTATAAATTAAAAAAAAATATTTTATTTATTATTACTTTTCTAACATTTAAATACATTAATGATATAGGATTATTTGTTTCAAGATAAAAAAATCTTGATTTGGGTAGCACATGCAGTTCTCTTAATTTTAATTAAATTTAATTGAATTTTCGTTTGGTAACTTGTAGGTAACGCAGAGCAAAAACTAAAATATCTCGAGGGTCCTTTTCATTAAAAATTATGTATAAAATGAATGGATACGTTTATTTTAGATTTCTGGGGGAGCAAAAAAAAAGCAAGTTATGTTTTCCCGAATCTAATCAGCACAAGCGTTTTGTGTCCATTAGTTTTTCAGCTAGAGTGGTTTCTGCGGGCTATTTTATCCCAAAACTAATCAACACCAGATTCGTCCACACCTACCAAATTTCATGAAATTCGGAGGCAGACCAAGTTTTCTTTATTTTAATTAAATTTAATTCAATTATCGTTCTCATTTAGTAACTGTACTTATTTTCAAATAGAGAAAAAACTATAATATCTCGAGAACAGCTAGTGTCGTTAAAAATTACGTATAAAACAAGCATTTAATGTTTGAGTATACGTAGTTTTTTATTTTAGGTTTTTGCGGGCCTTTGAGTATACGTAGTTTCTTTAGATTTCGACGGGCCAAAAAAAGGCAGGCTATTTTTTTTCCCAAGATATTGAATTGTGTGAAATTCGGTCAGCTAGAGATAGATACAATTTCGCAATAAAAGGTGGGTCACTGCCAAATTTTATGAAATTAGAGTGGATCTACTCACGCTTAAATGGTGTTCTCCATTTTCGGTATGATTCCAATACTTTTCCTATATATTCCCACAGTTGATTTTTTAAAAAATTGAACGAGCAGCAACTCGAAATTTGGTCAACATTAAAAAATAGCTTGACCACGAAAAATCTATTTTTAATGTAGACATAATGTTAGATATTTCACTTTAAAAAATGTTTGCTTACCGATTTGAATGGAAGAATTTACATATATTTTATGGGTGTTACGATTGTTTGATTATATTTTTGAGAGACTGTACTACGCAGGCTGTTTATGGACGCTTGTGACCATGCTCTATTGCAGTACGAACTCTTTCGTTGCCAGTGCATTCATCTGCTGTTCTGTGTTGAAGAGCTTTACCAACACGAAACCGCTCTATCTACGTTGGTCACTGCACTGGAAGCACCCTTTCAAGTCGTATGTCCTCATTTAGACGCCATTGACTGCTATGCTAACTTACGAGGTTCTGTCCAAAGAGGCCCACTTCTAAAATAAAACTATTTTTTCGCATCCTACTTTCATACTATTTGAAATGAGATTGTTTTCAAGTGCTCCAAGAGATTGACGTGCATGTTCTATTATCCAATTGCACTCTTTTGCCACACACTAAGCAGGGCCTCCTTAACCAACCCATTTACGGGAAGCACAATCCCATTTGGGGTCCCATTCTGATTGATTTTGTGAACATGGCCCAAGAAATTTCCCATGCACTCATCAATGCTCGAAACATTCCATGACCGCATTGCTGTGGTCAACTAACAGTTCATATCCACCAACTGACTTTTTTACCTGTCCCAAAATTCCTAAACCGTAGTCTGTTTTATTATTGAATCACGGCTCGTCCATGTTTACTATTGCAATGAGTTCTTACTGAAATATTAACTGCCATCCCACCTTTTGTCGTTAACGGTTTAATATTTAAATGTAAAAAAAATAAAAAATAAAATATGGGCAATATACATTAGGGTTCAGACAACCCAAGTATTTCTGTGTTTGGCTGTACGGGCAAGATACTATTTGACAAATAACTTGCATTTAAAAAAAGTGTGAATCGGGGGATGCCATTTGGGGGGCCCCTTTCAATCTTTTGAAGGGAAGCATGTGCTTATCATGCCGTTTTGGTAACACTAGCACTATTGAATTTGAATAACTTAACCATGGAGGTAAAAGTAAGGAGTTAGAACTTCCTATTAAGAAACACCCATATCGTTTGAGACAATCATTCAGGTGGCGCTGGGATAAGTTGACCTGCATTGCATGCATTTTTATAGCAAAAGCCCTAAAATATCGATTTAAACTGCCCATTTTGTAAAAATAAATTGTGAGCGCAATGCAAAGCAGAATTGAAATAATAAATCATATTCCTGCATCTTCAAAATTATTTTACCTTTCGACTTATTTTTATCTCCCTCGATTCTGTACTCTACAACTATAAATAAATACTGGTTTATTGTACTCATAATTTTACTTTAAAAATAATCATAAATACATATAATGAATACTATGCCTTTCTGCTGTGTCAACTAACAATAGTAGTTACTTTACTAACACGAGCGACATCTATATCATATTCTCAAAGCAGTATGGCATTTTCAAGCGTTTCATCCATAGGAGATTTATGTCCTTCATTCCAACTCCGTGAACTTGGCATATTAAAGAACTTGGCAGTGTAGACTCGTCAGTCAAGTCACGCGTTGTACTATTCGGCCCAAATCCACAGGATGACGTGTTTAAAATACATTCCTGGTCATTATTTGTATGCATAAAACGAAAAATACTGAATTTTCTGTTATAAGATAAGTAGTCTTTTGATTCTTTTACAAAACACGAGTACATTTTATTGTCATGAAGTAGAGAGATTTTGTCAACTGGAACTCTATTCCTGAACTGGATACGGATTCATACATTAGTTGAAAGCATCTGATGGGGCCAGCACATGACTGTCTCTGCTGACTCATATTCACGTTCTCTTTATTTCTTCAATAATTCATTATTTCATAACACCCATCATTATTTAAAAGGACGCAGAATTGGCACTTTTGATTCAATTTTCGTTCTCGTCTTATTTTTAAAGGTGGCGTAGTGAGAATGCAGGAAAACTAAAATATCTCGAGAACGACTAGTCCCGGTGTAATGGGGTTGGTTTTATTCTTTTCATCGTTAAACATGACGTATAAAACAAGCCTTTAATGGATATATTCGAGCATAGGTAGTTTTTAATTTTAGATTTTGAAGATTTTTGTGGGCCATTTCGCAAGAAAATACAGGTTACTTTTTCCGAATCGTACCAAAATATAATCAGCACCAGGATAACCGACAAGTGACTTATTTACAAATTATGTAAAATTTGATGTATTACTTTAAGCTAGGATACAGGCCATTTTGGCGGGTCATTTCACAAAAAAAAACGGCGGATCCTTTTATCCCAAATCGTAACCAAAACTAATCAGCACCAGTGTCACCCACAAGGTACTTACCTACCCAATTTTATGATATTTGGTTCATTCGTTTTTGAGTTAGAGTGGATACATACATTGCACAGACGTCACTCTAAATATAGTTTTTTCGCATTCTAAAGGTCCCAAAACGCGTAGATCCGTCGAAAACTGGAGTTGCGATTTTTGGTATGATTTCAACACTTTCTCTATACATGTATTGCAAGGGAAGTAAAAAAAAAGTGTCACGTGTCTTCTACCTGCCATACCAGAGGTAGACCATTTTGTTTTAGCTGTTAAACCTTCTCTGACCCCTTCTTTTAATTTGAGGTGAGTTATCATTGAACCCATAGGCAGCGTCACGGGGATTGGAGGGGGGGGGGGGGGGAGTGCTAAGGATACTGCTAAGCACCTCCATTACAAATTGTGCAAACACTACTTTTTACTTAACAACTGCTCCTTATTCCAACAATTTTCAGTTTTTCTCTCTCCTTTTTTTTTTTTAAGTCAGTATTTCTTTTATTTTTTTACGAATTTACAAATCTTTGATCAGATATTTTAAGGGTTTTTGGCTAGACCCAGTTCCAAATGACTGCACATGCGCAAGACTTCAATAAAGAAATGTGTCGTGAACTTTCGCCTATCGCGGATGGATACAGAGACTTTAGTTTCGTATCGAGTTTGGCAGAACATTTGTCCATGGGCGTCTGTATTAGCGTGTTCACAGTTTTCAAATTTCTTTTTATTTAGTATTTTTTACGAATTAGGACCATTCTCTTTATTGATGATGATTTTTGGCATTATACTAAAATGATATATGAGATATAATGAGAGTCTACTGCCCCCCCCCCCCCAAAAAAAAAAAGTTTTTTCGAGCTACTTGCCTTATACATGATCTGGATTTACAAAATGGCTAGCCGACGTTTTACCATTGAGTTACTGGGACGAAATGGCAAGCTATTATCGTCGAAATGGACTCTGCATTCTCCACCCCCTAATGTCAGATTGATAAGCAACTGACCATCTGACTGACTACCTTCTGCTATTTTGACCACAAGTTAGTCTCCTGCGACTACTATTTTTACCCAGGTTAGTATTTTGCGTGGTCGTTATCCCCTCCATTTGAAATCGGCGCTCCATTTTCGAGAATCCACTGAATCCGTACGAGTCGTACGACGGTCCCTTTCATACCTCCGACCTCTTTGTGTTCGGGCGCCATTGTAGAGATCCTTGCTGCTCCCATTGGGAATCGAACCCAGGATCTCCGAACGGTCCAGCCGATGCTCTACCGTTTAACTACTGAGACGAAATTGCAAGCTCCTATAGTCTAGCAAGCCGAAATTGCAAGCTCCTATATAGTGGACTCTGCAGGTATTAAGCTATTCGATGGTGCACATTGGATCCTTGAATTTGTTCCACTGACGTCTGTGATTTGCGAAAAGTTCTATGGGCGCCCGCGGTCTTCATTGGATCGTATTACTTTTATATTTTCTTCAATGGCCATCTTCTACCCGTTGGAAGAGAATGCTCCCATAACGACAGAGGCAGTCACTACGAGACGATTGCACCTAAATGCACGAGCCTCTCGTGTTTTCATCATTTCTTCGGATGCCTCGTGATCACTGTTCTTTGCCTTCATCTATCTGCCTTCGGACGACGACCTGTGACAGCATTTGATATGGACTGTCACTTCGAGCCTCGGAAATCGAGAAAGCCCCTTCGTTTGTTTGGAGCAGTCACGAATAAGAGCCTTTCCAACTATTTTTCACATTTCGTCTTTGGATTACGGAATGTTGCGTTTCGCTCCGAAATGGGATCTTGCGCACACTTTGTGCCGGACCGAGAACGCATTTTTATGCGTCTAGACGCTTCATTGTCGATGGTGAAACACGCAGAAATCAGACAGACGGCTTTGGCTTTCTTCGCTCTAACCCTTTGCTCAGCTGATAGGTAGGAGGCTAAAAGGGTTTTTTTCCTGCGAATATCACTGTTTGAAGGTGTGGATTATATATATATAATATTTGAATTTTCATATCATATTTTTATATGTATATATAGATAGATATAGATAGATATTAGATATATAATATATATATATATATATATAGATAGATAGATATATAATATATATATATATATATATATATATATATATATATATATATATATATATATATATAACAAGTCAAAAATTGTAAAAGCTCGAAATGCCACTGTAACTGGGCGAAACTTCACGGGCTTCTTATGAAGTTTTGGAATTGGACAAAGTTGGACAAAAAGAAATAGATAATCGTATTAGAGCACTTCATAAGCGTATAGGAGTCAATATACATTATATACGGTATCCTTATTTAGTTATGATTCCAAAACTTCATAAGAAGCCCGTGAAGTTTCGCCCAGTTACAGTGGCATTTCGAGCTTATACAACATCTGCCAATTCGCTTCTTATGTCATATCTACAACCTATTATGAATCATTATTTAAAAAACGGATCCGTCATGATAAAAAATAGCGATGAAGTCATAAGAAACTTGAAGAAAATGCCAACCAACTTAATATTTAAAACCTTTGACTTCCAAGATCTTTTTAATAATATCAATTTGGAGGATCTGTATAGTATTATGACACATTTACATGGAGTCTTTGAATTACAGAGAATTGTACCAATGCAAAAGTTTAAACAAGTTTTGGACATTGTGTTATACGAAAACATTCTATACAACGGCGTTGCTTTTTACAAGCAAATCAAGGGTGTGCCAATGGGAGGAGGATGTTCATCTTTATTGGCAAATCTATACTTACATCATTATGAACAAGGTAATCACATTTTAAACGAATTGCCATTCTTTCGTTATGTCGATGACGTCCTTATTGCACAAGAAAATATAGGTGTCATGTTTGATTTCGGATTCTATCCAGCCGATTTAACTCTGATCGAAAATATCGCAGAAAAGTCAAAGGAAATTAATTTTCTGGATATTCGTATACATTTTGCAAAAAACATGTCTACGTATTATACAATTTACGACAAAAGACGTCAATACAAGTTCAAGATACATTACATTATCAATTGGCATTCTAATTTAAGTATTAAGATATTTCGTAATATTTTAATTAATCATTTTAAGCGTAGTGCACGTATGCATTCTTTTAACGAGGATCGGATTGGGCATGATACTTTATTTATAAAGGAAGCTTTAACGCAAAGTTATCCTTTTCTTTTTATAAGACAGTGTTACAATGTTGTGTACATTAAATTTAGGGATGCATTTCAAAAAGACTTTGGCAACACAGTTATTTACATGTAATAAATGGCAACGATGCTGAGCGGGATTATGAGTTGGTCTTATCGAAGGTCTAGGTGCTTTGGTAGGATGATTGAAATTGTTCAGGTATTTCATTTTATTTTTGTAATTCGAGGTTTTAATTCAAATCTATTTCTTTTTTAAACCTTTTATTTCTTTATGGAGGCATTGCCGTCTACGGATGCACGTTCTTGTGTGATTTGCGTCTTCTACTTTGACGTTATTCTGAATTAGGACCACAGGTGATATATGGCTCCGGGAGTGTTTCCTAAGGTGTAAAAAGTCGACTTGTAACCGGGAACTAGGGGTCGCCATCCCTCTAGGCCTTTTATATATGCCCTGTTGGTCTTTTTCACTTTATTCAAGTATTCACGTTCTTGCAATTTTTGACTTGTTATTTTTTCTCGACATTAACTAGCTGCATTGCGCTGTTATGTCTTGAATTTGATTTAGTACTATTTGTACATTGATAATTACTGTTTTTTGACACTCTCATATATATATATATATATATATATATATATATATATATAAATTGAAAGATTTTAATCGAAAATTATGCATAAACTACTGTATGTACAAAAAAACCCATCTCTAGCATATCTGTTACAAATGAGTAACTATAGACCAAGACTAAGGATAAAGATAGAAGGTAACATATCACTACAATGGAAAGGGGGATGAGAAGAATATTAGGATACAAAAATCACAATTAAAAGTATATAAATATAAAAATAAAAAAAGGGAGAAGAAAACACGGCAAAAATGAGAAAAGTCAATAATAATTAGCTCAAGATAAGAGATTAAGACATAGAGAACAATCAATTGAAACTACACAAAAAATGGCGGTTAGTTCGAAATTGCATTCTCATCAGGACAGCCATACAATTCGAATTAAAACCGATAGAATAGCCAGTTTCTGACAATGGCGATAGTATTTAACTATAGACACCATTGGAACTATATATATATATATATATATATATCTTAACTTAAAAATTGCTAACAACATAAAGAAATGTAAAAAATAGAGATTCATCAATCAAGAGGAGAATAAAATGCATATATCTTGTCATCAAGCTGAATATAATCAACCTATATCAATGGTGAGAATTCGAAAATTGAAAAACAAAAAACAGCCACGCATTAAAGCCATACACGTGGATATTATTAAAAGCGCGATATTGATAAAAAGCGAACCAGCTAACATCATGCAGACAATATTTTTATCGCCCATTTGTTTAAAGAGAAATATATTATCAACGGAATTAAAACCAATCTATACAGCAGATGATTTTATGAAATACTTTTCCGATTTCAATCAAAAAATGTATATAAATATAACTTTTATAGGAATTGCATTCTTGACTCGATTCTATCCATTAAGACAGTGCGAGAAAATGATTTGTATTTTCGATTTCTTAGGTCATCTGTTTTATTTTGGCAAATACTTTTCAAACTCATATAGAGTATTTAATTTATAGTGTTTAGCCAACGGCCAAAACAGAATAAAAGTAGTACTACTTTTATTCTGGGTATATTTTCTTTATCATTTTATATTGGGTATATTTTCTTTATCATTTTAGCTGTTTCATTTTGGCCTATATTAATCTAATTTCATATTTCTTTATTAATTTGTTTACAAAGGGGACCCAGATATGTTATTCCTCAGATGTGAACGTGATTTTGTATAACGAGAACCTGTATTCCTATACATTTTAGGAGAATTCAACTCGATCATTAATAGAATGTTTTGAATAAAACTATCATTTAGAATACTATAAGGATTTGCACATAATAGTGAATTTTAATTTTCTTTATATTATATATTCCGTACGAAGAACGAACTGTTGGTTCTGTGTAAAATGGTCTCTCCAATAAATAGGAACATCATTCTTTGAAAGAATGAATAGGACTATGGACGCAATTTTAAAATTAATAGACTTTCTGTTGAAATGAAAATATATTTGCTACGAAACAATGCTAAATTTAAATTGAAAAACAAAAACCGCCCTCCTCCTATAGAGCCGAAATGGTTCTGCATCTTTGCTGGGGTGTGGTCCGCACTCCCCCTATGGTTTGAGCGGCCGGTCTGGCGTATGGTCTAGAAAACCCAGGCCGCCCGACTTACCCGAGGCCTTGAGCAGCAATTTGAGCGGCTGATCTGGTGTATGGTGTGAAAAACCCAGGCCGCCCGACTCACCCGAGGATTTGAAAAAAAATTTGAGTGGCCGGTCTGGTGTATGGTGTAGAAAACCCACGCCACCCGACTCACTCGAAGGTTTGAGCAGTAATTTGAGTGAACGGTCTGGTATATGGTGTAGAAAACCCAGACCGAGGGCCCTGACCCAAGAGTTTGTAGGGCATGTATCCCCGACCGGGAAGAAAGAGACCCCCCCTCCCATCTTGAAGCAAGACAGCGGGGCACCCGAACACACCGGACAGAGGAAACCGCCGACTCCACCACACAAGGAGCACACAACCCGGAACACCAAGGACAACAGACCCAACGCCCCGTCGAGCGAGGCAAACCGCCACAAGTCACGGAGAAAAGCGCCGACGGAGACGATCGAAACCCCCAGCCAGCAGACCAGACACACGCCTGCAAGAGGCAAACTACTCAGGCAAACTACACCAAGAACGGCAACACACCAACACCCCCAGAAATTTATTAAAAGCCAAAAGAACAGGCCAAGGTGGTTGCACAAGTTATAAACAAGGACATCCGTTTCAATTAGCGGGTAATAAATTAAATAAGATAATAACTATTAATAAAATTAATTACTTATAATCATTATAACATATACTAAAAATATAAAGGGAAACCGTAAACATCCCAAACAACCCTGACAGGCAAAAACTAACATAACCAAAGAACCTGAAACAACCGCCAAATAACAAAATTTGCCAAATCGCAAAATTTAATTTTTAATTAAAAAACTACCGAAGCTTTTTTGCTGAAATTTTTTTTATATATTTTATGAGATAATTTGAATATTTTCTAACATTTTCGAAGCAATTTGTGAATTTCAATGTTGCTAAAAAAAATATTTGAAAAATGAGGTCCCATATAGGGTTCAATGTGTTTCATTTTTTCAACTCGGGTTGCATCCAAAACGAATTGGGTGATATTATTCGTTTACATTCTCATTTGTCCTACAGACCGTCTCAACAGCCTACTAAAATTCCATTTTGATAAAGTCATTTTTACGGCCGTTATCGTGCAAACGGACAGGCAGAGAGAATAATCCTAAATACTATTGTCATAACTTTTTAATTAAGTATGTAAATAAATGGATCAGTAGTATAATCAGACATTCAGCTCAATTAAAAAGTCTTTAAAAGAGTAATTTATAAAATAATAATAATAATAATAATAAAATTATGCAACATTTGAATGACATTTTATATGAAATTTCATATCACTACTAAAAATTTAATATTTTATCAGGGGGGAGGGCTGAGCGCTCCTACATGGCTACGACTCTGCGAAAGTAATGCGAAAGAGAATTAAAACATCAAAAATGTAGCGCCCCCATGAAGGCTCCCATAAATATCATTCATAAATGTCTTGTTATAAAGAAGAACGCATTATTTGTATATTGATATCTATTCGTGTTGGTTACCAGAAAAATCGGAATAATCGGCGGCCCCAAATTCAAATAACTCAATCGTAGTAATCTTTGTAATAAATTGTAGCGGTATTACATCCGGAAAGGCTAAAGTTGAGTCTATAACAATATGTATACATATTTTTTTGCTATTTACATGGTACCGCTCGTGCCATGAAGGTTAAAACTTCATATTAAGAAAACACCCATATCGTTTGAGACAATCATTCAGGTGGCGCTGCGATAAGTTGCCCTGCATTGCATGCTTTTCTATGGCGGAAGCCCTAAAATAGGGATTGAAACAGCCTATTTTGTAAAAATAAATTTTTAGCAAAGTAGACCTGAAACAATAAAGAATGCTTCTGTATATTCAAAATTATTTTACCTTTCACTTTATTTTTATCTCTCTATATTCTGTATTCTACCCTACAACTATGAAAAAATACTGGTTAATTATACTCATAATAAAGGAACCTTTAATTTAAAAATAATCAAAAATATATGTACTAAATACTACGCCTTTCTGTCGTGTCAACTAGCAATAACAGCTACTTTACTAATACTAGCGAAACTTAGATATAGTTCTCAGCAGTATGGTATTTTCAAACATTTCATCCATAGGAGTTTTATTTCCTTCTTTCTAACTCCATGGCTTGTGCATTCATTCGACTGGATGGCAACAGAAGACTGTGGTTGCCAGAGTCAATACATCTAATACTACAAATACACTTTTCTTAAGCGGCATCTCGTGCCCACCCAACAACGGCCCCCGGTGTCCTTGAAAATAAAAAAAACCTCCCTCCAAAAGTGACGTAAAAAGAATCCAAAACTACGCGGAAAATCCGTTCGCGGGTTCTAAACTTCTGATTGGCTCTTTTCGGCGGGAAAAGTCCCACCTGCCCCGGACCATCTGTGTCATGAATGAGGGGAGGATGAGAACTCCCTTTTCTGTTCCCCCTCTTCTTCCTAGGTCTCGGGATGTAAACATTGCTTTCGAACTCTTTATTTACAATTCGTATGAAAACGAACGTTGCGGGAATCTGTAATTCCTGAATGATCTAGCATCAGGTTGGCGTGCCGTCCAATCAATGGTTCCCGAAACGGTCGTGAGGTGTTGAAAATAGCCTTAATCAATTTACAGTTTTCCATCCTTCCAACGTCTTTCCACTGAACATTTAACACCCTCGCATTTGGGATAATTTATATGCATTCGACCATCTTCTCCCCCCCCCCCCCCCCCCCCCGCCCTTTTGGGCAGCTGGCATCTCTGCGTTTCCTTGCAAGGTTCGCGTATTTTTTGTGCGCGCCCATACGTTCAAAATTCCTCTCTTCTCCTATTTCTGGGTTCTCCTTCTAAAAATTTTTAAATTTAAATTTATAGTAAAAATAAATTAAATACTATCTTTTCTAAATTTCTTTCTAAGACTCGGATGATCTTAAATTCTCCGAGCAACCTATTGACTTTTGTAAACTCCCTTTATTAAAATCCTTTTCCTTCGTACTTCTTCTCTTTTTAGATAGGGGATTAAAGTCTGGTTGTTAACACCGGATTAGGCACCCCTTTTAAACACCTACCTTGCAAGAGGGACTGACCATCCACGTTAAAAACGAAATTTAAAACATCGGACATGGTCAGTACATGCCTTTCCTAGTATTTGTTTATTCTCTCATAGTTACCTAAATTGAGTTCAATAGTACAAAAAAATCGGATGTGAGCAGCGCATGTGAGCGTTTCCTGCAAATTCATTTTGTTATTTTTTTTATTTCATTGTGCGCTAACTAAACTGAGTTTAATGGCTGAAAATAACATGGAAACTTTTCGGATAGTATATCCAATGTGCCCTTTTAGTGCATCTTCGTTTCATTTGGCAACTTAATTCACATTACATTTTTCAGGTCCGCAAAATAAAAAACAAAAATATCTCGAGAACGGTTCATCCTACAGTCATGGAGATAGTCTTATTTGCGTAGCTGTCAAAATTTATCTGAGAAACAAGTACTTAATTACTCTATTTCAACATATACATATAGGTTCATTTGAGCCATTTATTCCAGATTTTCACTCTCTTTGAGGGCCATTTCGCAGAAAAGAGTCCGTTATACTTTTCTGAATCCTATCAAAATCTAATCAGCATCAGGATAACCATCGGGGGACTTAACTACTCAGTTTTAAGAAACTTTATTAAATAGTTTTTTGACTACGGTGAAAATCGTCTACATTTCCTCAAAGTTAAACGTTTAAAGATCTCGAGAATGGCTCATTTTCGAGAAACGGGGTGGGTCTTAGTCCTTTTATCGTCTAAAATTACTTATAAAACAAGCATTTAATAGATAAATTTGAGCATATGTAGTCTTTTATTTTAGATTTAGGCAATTTTTGCGGGTCATTTTGAAAAAAGGCGGGTTCTTCTTTACCGAATCATACTAAAATCTAATCAGCACCAGGATATCCCACAGGTGATTTATCTGCCAAATTTCATGAAATTGGGTCCATTACATTTCTAGCTACAGTGGATACAAGAGATTTTTGCAGGCCATTTCCCAAAAAGAGGCGGGATCTTTTATTCCAAATCGTACCCAAAACTAATCAGCACCAGGGTCACACACAAGTGACTTGCCTACCCAATTTTATGAAATTGGGTTCATTAGCTTTTGAGTTAGAGTGGATACATACATTGCACAAACATACACACAGACGTCACGCTAAAAATAGTTGTTTTCGTGTTCTAGAGGTCTCAAAACATGTAAATCCGTCGAAAACTCGAGTTGCGAATTTTGGCATGACTCCAATAACAGGGATAATTATTTTAAATGGCACTAAAATTCGCAGTTTTAATTCGATTTACGTTTACATTTGCTGACGTTAAAAATTCGAAAACCTAAAATTTCTCGAGAACGGTGAGACCTAGAATTATGGGGCTGGTTTTATTCTTTTCGGCGCTGAGAATTACGTATAAAACAGACATTTAGCGGATACATATGAGCATACATAGAGCTGGCTTTAGATTTTGACTATTTTTGCTGGCCATTTCGCAAAAAAAGGCAGGTTCGTTTTCCCCGAATTGTGCCAAAATCGAATCAGCACCAGGGTCACCCGCAAGGGACTTATCTATCTATTGAATGCTTTAAAACTCGAACCCTTACTTCATTAGCTGGTTCGATTCCAGCCACTGCCAAAACTGCCGCCGTGTTTATGCGGAGTACGATCACGTTAAACATGTGGGTCCGTAAGTCCTTTCGAGAGGTTGGTGGTAGGGGAAGGAGGATACTGTCCCTCTGGATGCCTCCCCCACTGGGTTCCGGTCTAAATTGGGAGGCACTTCCCGACCGTTCAAACAGTTACCTTACACCTTTCTGGTAGGTCGGACGGTCTGAGTTTCAACAACAACAACAACTGATAGGCACACAGACGTCACGCTAAGACCAATTCTTTCGGATTCTTTCGAAACAATTTTTTCGGATTCTTTCGAAACAATTCTTTCGGATTCTTTCGAAACAATTCTTTCGACGTGTCGATTCGTCGAAATCTCGAGTGCAGTGTATATGCATAAAGGTACATAATGAATTTTCTTAAAAACTCGTGTATATATTTTATTGAAAGTGACTATTTTGTTTTTCGGAGAATTAAAAATATCCATCAAAGGAGATAAATTGAGATATATCGTACTAAAATGAAAGGTTAAGCGACTCTAAATTTCTAAAGCAGCCGTTTTGAATGCAGAAAGGATGAAAATTTCTAGACTGCTAAGCATACACGTATTTTGTTTTGAAAACGTTCTCTGTGTGACTTACGTGCCCATGCTCTGTAGAATATTAGTCTCAATAGAGAACTGGGTTATGCCCTATAACAACTAAGACCGTATCTACAGACAACAGGACAGGGTCCACCTGGTCATTCCTTCACTCCCATCATTTTGTAGCTCACCAGTAAGGGATGGCCGATGCTTTAAAGAAAGAATTTTATATCTTTTCAAACGGAAGTTTTAGAACCATTACTCGCAACGAGGAACAGACTTAAGAATTATCTTAGCATCGCTTACCGTCAACGAAACTCAGGATATAACTGTGAAGTGACTTCTGTCCTATAGATGGTTTTCAGGCTACGTAGCCACTTGTAAAGGTATATAAGGCAAAATAGTTTCTGTTAAATAAGTTCTAGCATAAGGAAAAAATATATATATATTTATTTATTAATAGATAGCATTGCAACATCAAAATTACCGTAACCTCGAATATATACACATGCACATCACATCGTCGTAGAAGCATCGCGGGATTTAAGAGTCTCTTGCTGTTCGCGCTAGGTTATGGACATCAGAAAAATAGTTCCCGGGTAAAGCGTACACACCATATTATTGGGGCGCGGTAGCCCACTGGTTAGCGCACGGTCTATGCACTCGGTAGGCCCGGGTTTGATGCCCTCCGCTGTCAAAACTGGAGTACACGTGGAGTACGATCACGTGGAGTACGATCACGTTAAACATGTGGGTACGTAAGTCCGTTCGAGTGGTTGGGGGGTACGGTCCCTGTGGATGCCACCCCCACTGGTATTCCGGTCTAAATTGGGTGGATCTTCCCGGTCGTCCAAACAGTTACCTTACACCTTTCTGGTAGGTCGGACGGTCTGGGTCTCAACAACAACACTATATTACTGAATAGGAATATACCCACAAAGGCAAATTGTTGGGTCATGCTTTCTGCCATTATAGCCATTGGATCATGTTTGGTTATTGTTACGCACTATATTATTACACATTGTGATGTTTGGTGATTGTTGCACACGATATTATTGTGAAGCTTACACACCAAGTAAGGATTAGGTGTAATGTATAATGCACTAATGAGTCTAAAAAAATGCAAGATAAGCCTAATGAAAAATAATGTATAACATTTTGAGGCCTTCTGCAATCATGAGGCACCAATAGCTGCTTGGCACCAATAGCTAATTGAGCTGCCTGGCCCCAGGACGCTTCTGGTTGTATCCAGTGTTTCTTTCAGGACATTTGGGCCGGGGCAAGTTTTCTATTTGTCCTATATAAATATATCTAAATGCTGTGTCACATTCATAGAAACTAGGTTAACGTAAAATGTCTCCGGGGCTGCGAATACACGTCTCCGTAGGAGGGGGGCTTAGTCCCCCCAGAGGTATGCACTGGTTGTACAACCTTTAAATTTCCATCTATCAGAATGATAAAGCGGAAAAAAAAGCTGATCAATTCGGTGATTGCATTGCACCGTACGATTGGCTGCAGCTTCTCTTTGTCCGCCCACGAAAGTAAAGCCAATCAGAAGCTGTCTCCTGCAGTGTTTCTTTCAGGACTTTTTGGCCGGGGGGAGGGAGAGCGAATGAAATTTTAGGGGGGGGGGGGGCGCGTTTTCTGTTTGCCCTATACAAATATATCTAAATGTTGTGTCACATAAATAGAAAATAGGTTAACAGAAAATGTCTCCGGGGGTAGTCGCTCCCCCCCCCCCCCTTCCCGGAGGTATGCCTGAAAGAAACTCTCATCTTCTGCATTCTTTCCGTGTTCGAGCGAAAGTTTCGGTTTCACTTGGAGTCTCTCTGCATTGAACATCGTATCGACCCCTTTCCTGCCTTCAACCTCTCTTTTTCGAACGTTTCTATTTCGCCGACGACCTCCTTTTCGAATCTGGGTCACACACGACTTTCGCTTGCTGCGACTTTTCCTCTTTCCGCCAGCCCCCATTTAGTGAGACATGCGCACCGATTAGAATGTGCGCACGTGGGGGTGTGTAAACAAACGACGAAACAGTTCGTTGACAGGCAGGCTTGCACTGAATCTCGATTGGAGATGTTGGAAAATAATCTGATGTGGGCAGCAAATGACAACGCCGCAGACTCAAATTCACGTTTTCTTTATTTCTTTATAATTCATTAAATTGAGTTTAATGGTACGAAATAACGCTAAATTTGCATTTTTAATTCAATTTCTGTTTTTATTTGATAATTGGACATTTCCCCAAAGGCGGCATAACAAAAATGCGAAAGATCTTAAATATCTCGAGAACGCTGGTTAGTCCTAGAGTAATAGAGTTGTTTTTATTCTTTTCCTTGTCAAAAATTACCTATAAACCAAGCATTTAATGGATACATTTGAACATACGTAGACTTTTTTTTAAATTTTGACGATTTTTGCTGGCCATTTCGTAAAAATAGGCAGGTTGTTCTTTTCCGAATCGTACCAAAATCTAATCAGCACCAGAGTATCCCACAAGTAATTTATCTACCAAATTTTGTGAAATTGGGTCAATTAGTATTTAAGCTAGAGTGGATACATGAGGTTTTTGCTGGCCATTTCGCAAAAAAAGGCGGGTTCTGTTTTTCCGAATCATACCAAAAACTAATCAGCACCAGGCTCATGCCCAAGTGACTTACACAATTGTATGAAATTCATTCCATAAGTTTTTGAGTTAGAGTAGATACATACATTACACAGACACATAGACACACACACAGACAGACAGACACACACACAAACGTCACGCTAAAAATAGTTTTTTTCGTATTCTAGAGGCCTCGAAACGTGTAGATCCGTCGAAAACTCGAGTTGCGATTTTCGGCATGATTCCAATACTTTCCCTATACATTACCATGTATTGCAGGGAAAGTAAAAATCTGATGTGGGCAGCACATGACTTTCCCTGCAGACTCAAATTCATTCTTTCTATATTTCTTTAAGAACTCATTAAATTGAGTTTAATTGTACAATATAACACAAAATTTTCATTTTTAATTCAATTTCTGCTTTTATTTGGTACTTGGATATTTTTCCAAAGGCGGCAGAACAAGAATGCAAAAAATCTCAGATGTCTCGAGAACGATTAGTCCTCGAGTAATGGAGTCGTTCTTATTCCTTCTCTCGTCAAGAATTACGTATAAAACAAGCATTTGATTGATACATTTGAACATACGTAGTCTTTTATTGAGATATTGGCGATTTTTGAGGGCCATTTCGTGAAAAAGGGCAGGTTGTTTTTTTCCGAATCGTACCAAAATCTAATCAGCACCAAAGTATCCCCCAAGTGATTTATCTACAAAATTTTGTGAAATTGGGTCAATTATTATTTCAGCTAGAGTGGATACATGAGATTTTTGCGAGCCATTTCGCAAAAAAAGGCAGGTTATTTTTTTTTAATCGTACCAAAATCTAATCAGCACTAGTGTAACCCACACGTGACTTATCTACCCAATTTTGTGAAATGCGATCTATTAGTTTTTCAGTTAGAGTGGATACAGGCGATTTTTGCGGGCCATTTCGCAAAAAGTTCTTTGATCCCAAATCGTACAAAAGGCTAATCAGCACCAGGGTCACACACAAGTGACTTCCCTGACCAATTTTATGAAATTGGGTCCATCCGTCTTTCAGTTAGAGTGGTTACATACATTGCGCAGACACACAGACAGACAGACTCTACTACAATTCGATAAACATGTTGTAGTCGAAACGTTGTAAAGAACTGATGCGTCGAAATAATAAAATATTAAATTATATAAAATACCGAGAAAACATTGGATTAGGCATAATGAGTTTTTTAAAAAATATAAGATAAATCCAATAAAAAGATGCACTAATGAGTCTTAAAAAATGTAAGATAAATCTAATAAAAAAGAATGTACAAAATTTTGAGGCCCTAAGCGGTGACAGGGGCTACTCGACTCTAGGGGCGCCCCTGTTCCGTGCGCACAGTCAGCCGAGTTAGTCTTATTGAACAAGTTCCCGAATCATTTTCTAAAATCCAACCGATAAACCCCTTCATGGATGTATGGAAGGGCGAACGGAGCAGGAAAATGTCAGGCAAATCTCCCTATAACGACATTGTAAATAAATCTGCACATTTACTGTATCTTGGATAAATATTCCCCTTTCCCAGCCAGTTCAATATAGGGCACCTCAACTGTGACCGCAAGAAATGAAATCGTGTTGCGACATCATGGTGGACTTTTCTCCCTTATTCATTTCGTTTGACATTTACCCATCTTTCTCGATGGCTTATTTCGAAACACTCCATCGATCGGGTGTTGTCACGTGGATGCTCGGCGCGTTTGTTTACGTTTTTGTGCCCTGTTTGTTGCCTCACCTTGAAGAAATGAACGAAAGATGCCCCGGAAATTTCGATCTTGCACCTGGCAAATGTACCTAAATTCGAGTTTTATTTTTCCTACCACACATAGAGCATGGGCACGAGCGTAAATAAACAACGTGCGTAGTAGAATGCGCAAAAACGTAAGGGCAAAAGGGCATCATTTTTACCATAGCAGGTCTTGGTAAACGGACGATGATGGAAATAAAAATTGAAGCATATATATCTATATAAATAAAAATGAAAATCTGTCTGTCTGTCTGTCTGTCTGTCTGTCTGTCTGTTTGTCACACCATCACGGGAGAACGGCTGAACCGAATTTGATGAAATTTTGTGGGTAGCCCAGAAATAGCCCCACTTAAAATTATATCCGTATTTTGAGTTTCTACGACCAGTGGTTCTCGAGATATTAGTAAAAAACGAAATTTTCGTTTCTCTCATCGTCACGGAAAAACGGCTGAACCGAATTTAATGAAATTTGGTGAATAGCCTTGAAATATCCCCCCATAAATTTTGTCCAAGTTTCGAGTTTCTAAGACCTGGGGTTGTCGAGATATTAATGAAAAACGGAACTTTTTCCTAGGAGTTCTACTCCCTAACTCCGTGGTTTATCCAAACGAAAAGCTTGAAAATCGTTTGAAAGTGAATTAAAATTTAATCTCTGAGTTTGATGGGAGATTTTTTGCGTTAATTAGTCACTTTCTGAAAACATGAATTGTTTGAAACATGATTTAAAGGGGAAATCTATCTCCATGGTTCATGGTTTATTTAAAACAAGCTTTTACGGAACAATGAGAAGTATAGAGAAATCAAAATCGTTATTTAATTTCGCAGTTTATGTTATAAGACATGACATATTTAACATGTTATAAGATTCTATCTTATATCATGTTACTCAGAAACGCAATTAAATTAAATCTGTCTGTTAATTTTAATAATTATTTTTTCGATTTGAATAATAAATAAATGGATATAAAAATATATTTTAGAAAAGAACGATTTGATTTTTCTTATAGCATTTTTGACTGGATAATATCAATTACGGTCTTCAGGTTTAAAAATTATTATTATTTATATTTTCGGGGATTATTGATTCAAGGATTATTGATATTTTCAAGTTATTATGCAATTATTTTATTATGACAAAAATTGTTTAAACTCATATATTGTATGTTGTACGAATCTTCTACAAATACACGTGTATATCTTTTAATCTACGAGAATATAAGTAGTACAGGTATATTGACATATGTTTTGATATATATTGGCATATATTGGAATCAATTACGACCTTCTGGTATAAAGAGTACGGATATTATTGATGTTTTCAATTTATTACGTCATCTCTTTTATTTTGGCAAATATTTTTGAGACGCATATTGTAATACGGGTAATCTTCTACTAACACATTGGCATATTTTCTGATCTGCGACAATATAATTAGTACGGGGTTGCATATATTCATTCAATTCCTATTTTTTCTTCTGTAAATTTGCTTACAAAAGGGGGCAGGATGTTTTATTCTTCAGATCTGATCGTGAAGATAATTTTGCATAGTGAGAACATATATTCTTAAACTTCTCTTTAGGAGCAATACATTTAATATTTTAACAGAATTTGCACATGATTGCGAACTTTAAGTTTCTTTAAATTATACACTCCGTACGAATAACGGGTGTGCTGTTAGTGGTTAATAAATTTTAACATTTTAGGAGGATATATCATGTTGCTCGGCATCGCAATTAAATTAAATGTGTTTGTTAATGTTTTTATTATTTTTTTTTTCGATTTAAATAATAAATAAATGGATAAATGGATATAAAAGTATATCTTATGAATGGACGGTTTGATTTTTCTTTTAATTATATTAATTGCTGACTGCGTACATCAATTTCATTTATTTTGGCAAAGAGTTTTCAAGCTTATATCGTATTTAGCTACTAAACTCAAATATTGTGTTTAGCCAATAAATTCATATAGCCGATTGTTGAAACAGAAAAAGAGTAGAGCGGGTATACTCTACTTCAAATACAATTGTAGTGTTTTCATTTAGTATATTGAAACGGGATAAGAATGTTTCATTCAGATCTGCAAATTCAAAGCTACGAATTTGGAGGGATATCGCTAATTTGACAACTTTTCTTAAACTTTGCCAAATTGACGGAAATGTCGCCAAATTGATATAAACGACACACAAACAGCTGCCATAAACCTTCGGGTTGGTCGTGTGGCTTGGGTCTTCTACATATCAATGAAATTTTTTTTTGTTTTGTTAGAAGAGAGTACTGAAATGATGTCTGGTTAGCATTTCTCTGTCAGACCAACCATCCTACTTAGTAATACATTAGCGAATTTTTAAAATGTCACCAAATTGATAAAAATGTTTTCAAATCTATAAAAATATCTTGAAATTGATAAAATTGCGCTACATAAATGATATTAATTGTTTTTTGTTAGGGGATAGTATTGTGATGATATTTTGTCAATTTGTCGCAAAGTGGAACTGTCAGTTCTACAGTCCCACTTGGCGATAAATTTGGCGATTTTTTAAAATGTCGCTAATTTGACGAAACTGTCGCCAAATGTTCCATAGAAATATAACTATTTAGACGATATTTTTTCTACCAATTTATTTGAAGAAAATGATATCATGTCGCTTAGCAACGGATTTAAATCCAATGTGTTTATGCGCAGACGATTTTTATTAAATCCTTTCCGATTTGAATAATGAAGATATGTATATAAAATAAATTTCATTGCCATTTCATTTTGGACTGGATAATATCAATTATACTCTTCAGGTTTAAACATTATTATTATTGATATTTTCCGGAATTATTGATTCAGGGATTATTGATATTTTTAAGTTATTACGCCATTGTTTTATTGCGGCCAAAATTACTGACACACGCATATTGTACGTTGTACGAGTAATCTTCTAGGAATGCACGGGTATATCTTCTAACCTACGAGAATATAAGTAGTACAGGTATATTGGCATATATTTTGACATATATTGGCATATATATTGGAATCAAGTACAGTCTTCTGGTATGAAGATTAAGGGAATTAATTATATATTCAATTTATTACGTCGTCTGTTGTATTTTACCAAAAAACATTTGAGACTCATATTGCAAAACGGGTAATCTTCTACTAATAATCGGACATTATAAGTAGTACGTGTATATCTTCCCATATAATTTTAGCACTTTAATTTTGACATATATTGGAATAAATGACTGTCTTCAGATTTAAAGATTACGGGTTTATTGGTATTTTCAATTTATACATGTAATCTACTAATACAGGTTATATTTTCTAATATTCGCGTATATAATTAGTACGGGTCCCATACAATTTTAACGCTTTTATTTTGCATATATTGATTCAATTCCATATTTTTTTTTATATTTGCTTACATAAGGGGTCCAAGATGTTTTATTCTTCAGATATGTCCATGAAGATAATTTTATATAGCGAGAACAGAGATTCTTAAACTTCTTTTTAGGAGCATTATATTAAATATTTTTACAGAATATTTTGATTAAACATGTCATTTAGTATACTAATTTTTAATTTAGTATAAGAATTTGGGCATGATTATGAATTTCAAGTTTCTTTATATTATATACTCCGTACGAAGAACGGGTATGCTGCTAGTCTATATAAATAAAATTGAAAATCTGTCTGTCTGTCTGTCTGTCTGTTTGTCCCATCATCACGGGAGAACGGCTGAACCGAATTTGATGAAATTTGGTGGGTAGCCTAGAAATAGCCCCACTTAAAATTTAGTCCATGTTTGGAGTTTCTAAGACCAGTCGTTCTCGAGATATTAGTAAAAAACGAAATTTTCGTTTGTCTCATCATCACAGAAAAACGGCTGAACCGAATTCAATGAAATTTTGTGGATAGCCTTGAAATAGCCCCCCATAAATTTTGTCCAAGTTTCGAGTTTCTAAGACCAGGGGTTGTCGAGATATTAATGAAAAACGGAACTTTTTCCTATGAGTTATACTCTCCAACTCCGTGGTTTATTCAAACGGAAAGGATCAAAATCGTTTGTTTAAAACGTCGAAAGGAAATAAAACTTTATTTCCGAGTTTGGTGCAGGATTTTTGCATTAAATAGTCACTATCGGAAAACACGAATTGTTTGAAACATGAATTTAAATGGAAAAATCTACCTCCATGGTTATCTTTCACAAGCTATTACTCAACGATGAAAAGTATAAAGAAATCAAAATGGCTATTTAATTTCGCATTTTATGAGGAAGATTCTATCTTATATCATGCTGCTCGGCAACGGAATGAAATTAAATGTGTTGTTAATATTTATTATTATTTTTTCTATTTGAATAATAAATAAATGGATGAAAAAATATATTTTTTAAATGAAAGGTTTGGTTGTTCTTTTAATTATATAAATTGCGGACTGCGTACATCACTTTCATTTATTTTAGCAAAGAGGTTTCCAGCTCATATATTGTGTTTAGCTAATAAACTCATATATTGTGTTTAGCTAATAAACTCATATATTGTGTTTACCCAATAAATTCATTTAGCCGATTGTTGAAGCAGAAAAAGAGTAGAACGGCTGTATCTTATAATACAATTTTAGTGTTTTCATTTAGTATATACAAACGGGATTAGGATATTTTATTCTTCAGATCTGCAAATTTAGAGCTTCGAGTTTAGCGGAATATCTCTAAATAACTTGGTAACTTTTCTTAAACTTTACCAAATTAGCGGAAATGTTTCCAAATTTATAAAAATGACGCAAATCAATGATTTGTTTTTTTAGAATAGAATATTGAAATGATGTTTTGGTAGCATTTGTCGGTCAGTTCATCCATCCTACTTAGTAACACATTTAACGAATTTTTTTAATATCACCAAATTGATAAAAATATTTGTAAATCCATAAAAATATCATGGAATTGATAAAATTGCGCTTAATAAATGAAATTAATTATGTTTTGTTAGGGGTTAGTATTGTGATGATGTTCCGTCAATTTGTCGCAAAATGGGATTATCAGTTCCACAGTCCCACTTGGCGATAAATTTGGCGATTTTTTAAGTTATCGCTAAATTGACAAAAATGTCGCCAAACCTTCCATGGAGATAGCATTATTCAGACGATATGATTTCCATCAATTTATTTTAAGCAATTGATATCATGTCGCGTAGCGACGGATCCAATGCGTTATGTTCTATACGATTTTTATTAAATCTTTACCGATTTGAATAATAAAGATATGTATATAAGATAAATTTCATTGACATTGCATTTTTGACTGGATAATATCAATTACGGTCTTCAGGTTTAAACATTATTATCATTGATATTTTCATGGACTGTTGATTCAGGGATTATTGATATTGCCAAGTTATTATGCCATTGTTATTTATGACGAAAATTGATGAAACTCATATATAGTACGTTGTACGAGTAATCTACAAATGCACGGATATATCTTCTAATCTACGAAAATATAAGTAGTACAGGTATATTGGCATATATTTTGATATATATTGGCATATATTGGAATCAATTACGGCCTCCTGGTATAAAGATTGCGGGGATTAGTGATATTTTCAATTTATTACGTCATCTCTTTTATTTTGGCAAATATTCTTGAGACTCATATTGTAATACGGGTAATCTTCTACCAACACACTGGCATATTTTCTAATCTGCGACAATATAAGTAGTACGAGGTTACATATATTGATTCAATTCCTTTTTTTTGTAAATTTGCTTACAAAAGGGGCCAGGATGTTTTATTCTTCAGATCTGCCCGTGAATATAATTTTGCATAGTGAGAACAGATATTCTTAAACTTCTCTTTAGGAGCAATAAATTTAATATTTTAACGGAATTTGCACATGATAGCGAATTATAAATTTCTTTATATTATATATTCCGTACGAAGAACGGGTATGCTGCTAGTATATATATAAAAATGAAAAAGAAAGCACGGTAAAGATGAGAAAAGGCAATAATAATTAGGTCAAGATAAAAGATTAAGACATTGAAAACAGTCAATTGAAACTACACAAAAAATAGCGGTTAGTTCGAAATTGCATTCTCGTCAGGACAGCCATACAATTCGAATTAAAACCGATAGAATAGCCAGTTTCTGACAATGGAGATAGTATATAACTATAGATACCATTGGAAATGTATACTGTCTAGTGGAAGGAGAAATATTATAAATCAAATGAATTATAAATCAGAAGTATAAAAACAGAGATATTAACTGACAGGCACTGCTACCACGTGTAAGTGGAACATGCTCGCTGGGGAACACTCGACTGAGCATTTCACCTCACTTCGTCAATGCGAGTGGGCACCGGAATGAATACATTTGGACGAAACATAATTTGTATGGAGACTTTCAAAACTAGTAATCAGTATAGGACTCAGGACAAGTGGAAATAAGTCTTTCGAAAATAATAAACTGTATTAGACTCAGGCCAAGTGGTAAGTTAGGTGATAAGAATGGGTGAAATTCACAAAAATGAGTTATCCAATCAAAGATAAATAATGCATGTGTAAAATTATTACGTGGTATATTTGAAATTATTAATAATATTATTTACAAATACTTCCGGATATTGGTAATTTTGACAAATGCGTTTAAGATTATGAATGTGGAGAAAGTGAAACTGAGGACCAGAAAGTCGATGTATTCGAAATAGCTGGTTTAAAATGATGTTTCAAAACAATTGAATAGAATTACAAGATTCATATGATAGCAGCTTTATGATAAATAAAAATATAGATAAGGAAGCTAATGTTTAGAATATGAAAATTGTTATACCTTAGTTCAATAATATTAAGGAGGATAAATGATATACATCAAAGAGGATTAGATACATAGTATCTAAAAAAAGGCAAACAATGACACTATATGTATATATATATATATATATATATATATATATATATATATATATATATATATATATATATATATATATATATATATACACTAGGTGGCTCCGCCCCCCGCTCGCTCCGATCACACAACCCCCTTCGGGAGGCTTCGCCTCCTACTCGCTGCGCTCGCTTCATATCTATCTATCCTAAAAATTCTACTATCGAAAATCTCTTTTCTATCCATGCCTATTTTCCTCAGGAGAGAAATGTAGGGATTTCTCTTAGCCCAGGGAATCCAAAAACTGCATTCCTTGATCTTGAGCTATTTCATGCCAAACTAAAGTTTAAATCGATAAACGGCTTATTTCATCGTGTTACCCTATTATTTCTCTATAAATGAACCCAATTTCATATTTTTATATGCTATAGTTTTCACGGTACGAGACAGAGAAATCGCTAGACGTGCCGATACGAAAAAAAAAAGTTCACTTCAGAAGTGCATAAAAAGTGAAATATCTCAAAAACTACATCGAAATAAAAAAAAAGGGGCTCCGTCCTGCAAAAATTCACCTATGTAGGTACCTGCCTGCAAAAATTCGCGGTCTTGCTATTGTTAGTCTATCCAGGACGCGAACTCGCAGCTCAAATATTTTGTTTTTGGCATTAGATATTAAATATTTCTTAAACTACAATATATATAAAAAAATCTGATGTGGGTAACACATGACTTTCCTTATATAATGCAATGAATTTACTACTTTTACAGTTTAAAAAAATGTTATTCTCATAGTAGATACTTATATTCTTTCCAAGATATTGAATTTTCTTCAATGAGTGGTCATTTTCATGGATTTAGCGTCATTTTTATCATTTTGGCGAGATTTTTTTTAATTTGGCAACAATTAAAAATGTCGCCAAGTTGGCCAAATTCTGCCAAATTCGTCGCCAAAATCTCGCCAAGCGTTATGGACGGAGAAATAAGTTATTCTTACTGCAGATAAATGACTATTGGCGTTCAAATACAAAAGTATTACTCAAAGTATCTTTTTTCATGAATAGAACGAGCTAGATCCACGAGAATGATGTCACCCAATTTATCGCATGGTATTACATATGAAAAGTGAATATATTTCTCAATAGGAAATATTTTTTTTTTATTTTATATAATAACTTTTTGATAATATTTTTGAAAAATGTGCAATATCTCGAGAACGGTTCATGTAAGCGTTCTAAAATTTATGTCAATCGTTTTCTAATTAAAAATTACATAAGAAATGTTTATTTGCGTAACTTTATTAGCGGTTTTGATTTTTTGACGATTTTGTCAAAATTTCATTCGAAAATTTAGGGGAGTTCTGAACTTTCGATTGCGTATAAAAACAATAGGCTTCCAGTGTTTACGAATTGTGATTTTTGTACCAAATTTCGTTCGAATCGGTCCATTCGTTCGTCAGTTATCGTCTCCACAGATTCACTGACACACACACACACACATACTTTCACACACACATACACACACAGACATCACTTCAAAATTGTTTGATTCGTGATCAGGGATTCTTGAAACGTGCTCTCCCGTCGAAATCTCGAATTCGAATTTTCGACCCCGTCACAATACTTTCCTTATACATTATGTATATAAGGAAAGTAAAAACGGTTTATTTCAGTGTATTCCCCAAAGCTTTTTCTACAATACCAAATTTTATATTATTATATGCAATAGTTTTTGCGGTACGAAACAAAGAACCCCGAGAAACGAGAAATGTGTCAAACAGCGGCGACGGTAGCTTCAGCTACTTTATTTTAATATAAAGAGATATAAAATATACACCGGACGTTGCATTTGAAGTATACTCTTAAATCAACAGTGACTGGGTATTTTGTCTACTATATTGTGACATGTTAATGACAAAGGTACAAAAAATCTGATGTGGTCGGCACATGACTTTCCCTGCAGACTTAAATTCATTTTTTCTTTATTTCTTTAATAATTCATTAAATTGAGTTTAATTGTACAAAATAACGCTAAATTTGCATTTTTAATTCAATTTTTGTTTTTATTTGGGAACTCGACATTTTACCAAAGGCGGCATAACAAAAATGCGAAAAATTTCAAATATCTCGAGAACGGTTAGTCCTAGAGTAATAGAGTTATTCTTATTCTTTTCCTTGTCAAAGTTACCTATAAAACAAGCATTTAATGGATACAATTGAACATACGTAGTCTTTTTTTTTTAGATTTTGGAGATTTTTGAGGGCCATTTCGTAAAATAAAGCAGGTTGTTCTTTTCCGAATCGTACCAAAATCTACTCAGCAACAGAGTATCCCACGAGTAACGTATCTACCCAATTTTGTGAAATTGGGGTAATTAGTATTTTAGCTAGAGTGGATACATGAGATTTTTGAGGGCCTTTTCGCAAAAACATGGCGGGCTCTTTTTTATGAATCATACCGAAAACTAATCAGCATCAGGGTTACACCCAAGTGACTTACCTACCCAATTTTATGAAATTCGATCTATTAGTTGTTGAGTTAGAGTGGATACATTCATTGCACAGATAGACACACAGACACATACATAGACGTCATGCTAAAAATAGTGTTTTCGTATTCTAGAGGTACCAAAACGTGTCGATCCGTCGAAAACTCGAGTTGCGATTTTCAGCATGATTCCAATACTTTCCCTATACATTACCATGCATTACAGGGAAAGTAAAAATATAGAATCAGTTGTTTTGAAAAGTATCGTTATAATAGCACTGTTGTACTTTGAGAGCAACGGGTATGCACATTGGACATATTTTATTTTGCTACTTAATAAAATATACAGTTTGATTATTATTTTTATTATATTATGTATTATTATTTTGCATGCTACAGAATCCAGATTGGTTTTTCTGCTGACTGGGCTGCGATTTTTCATATAATCTATTTACTGGGTGGAAACTGCATATACGTTAATTAATGTTTTATAAACATTTTCAGCAGGGTCCCCAAAAGCCCCTCCCCCCTTTACCTAGGGGCCTCGATTGCGTGATTCTGACTTTGCGCGCCTAAGCTTCGAGTGCTTATTATTTGAGTCTTCTTAGATGTTACATGAACTGTGTCCATAAATCTCATTTGTTCGATCATCGCACATCGAGACATCGCACTTTTCAAATCCTCTGCTTTGACCTAAAAATAAAATAAAATCATGAATATCTTTCAAAATGGGCTGTTGTGGGTTACTATTTGACCTGCTCAGAGCTCAGACTTGTAGTGAGTAAAGCACTTAAGGTGCAGCGTGTTCATGAAATTCCAATGTTTTTGAATTTTATTTATACTCTTCATTTTATTTTCAATAATGCTAATAAAAGGGCAATAATGCAAATTGCAATATTTGCAATAATGCAAATAGAAAGGCAGTAGTACATAATGGTGTTGTTTCATGTAGTACACGAGAATTGCGCCACGTTTAGGAGTGTTCTAAGTTTTTAATGTTTCCGAAACATTTAGTAAGTATAATGCAGTTCCTCTTAGAAAGACATCCATCCAAGCAGTGGCGTACACAGAAAATTTTCGAGGGTTTCATAAGAGGATTTTGAGTAGGATGAACAACGTTTTCGACAGCATTTTTATGACTTTGAAGGAGTCTTCAAGGAGTAATCTAGCTCTTTGATACTAGCTTGTTATATACTATATAGCTCTTTTGGAGGAGTATGAGGTGACGCCTTACATGAAAGGCAACCCTCAGGATCCGATTAACCCACCAAGTTAGGTCCATTTGGGAGCACCAGTTTGATCTCAGGAACATTTCCAAAATCAATTTACCACACACTAAACAGTGCTAGTTAGCTGACGATAATTGTTTCGAGGGCATTATAATCCTTCATTTTCAGGTCGAAAAAACTGTTTGTGCCCTAACAACATCTAAGAAAGAACTGAGAAGGAGGTAATAACGCCCTCAAAACAATTGTCATCTCGGTTGTTAAAAGTTCGTTTGGCCTGAAGAAGGGGCTTATAATGCCCCCAAAACAATTGTCGTCACCTTACTGATATGCCTGTTTTCGTCAAGGAAGTTTTGGAGTTATTTTCCTACAAGTAGCAGTTTTATTTATTGTAATTAAAGTCTGGGCTCTGATAATCAAAATATTTCGTTGTTTGCATGTATGAAGGGGGGGGGGGGAGGGGAGAGAGAGAGAGAGAGAGAGAGAGAGAGAGAGAGAGAGACCTTGATTCTTTTGAAGAGAAGCATGTGCTTCTCATGCCTTTTCGGTAATCAGGCTCCGGTTACCCTTACGACCAAAGCGTCTAATGAAGTATTATTCTCCCCCCATTATTCTAATCAAAAACATTCTCAAATCTTCCGCTTCAAATATTCTCGGCCACCGCCTATTAGGAAACAAATAGATTGGAAGAATAAATAGCCCTATCCAGCGTTGATATGGACTGCAAAATGTGGGTCTGGGAGGAAGTCTGAACGTCCTTGGCATTTCTAAAAAGGAACAGCGGAAATCGTTCTCCTCGTGATGCCCTCCCCTTTCTTTGGACCCAAAGGGTTAATTCATTACACACTGTATTGAAATCGGGTGCACTCGATGAGGTTGATCGTTTCTACTGATTTATCTGTATAGAAAAAACTAAAAATCTGTCTGTCTGTATGTCTCATCATCAAGGGAGAACGACTGAACCAAATTTTGTGAATTTTTGTGGGTAGTCTTGGAATAGCTCCACTTAAAATTCAATCCATGTTTCGAGTTTCTAGGACCAGGGGTTGTCTAGAAATTAATTAAGAACGTACAATTAAACCTTCCATAAACATAGCATTATGTAAGTGATATTTTTTTCCAGTAAATTTATTTGAAGAAAGAGATATGTCGATTAGCAAAGGTTTTAAATCCAATGTATTTATGCGGCAGACGATTTTTATTAAATCTTTTCTGATTTAAAGAATAAAGACATATATATATAAAATAATTTTTATGGAAATTGCATTTTTGATTGGATTATATCCATTACGGCCTCAAGACTTCAAGATTACTGGGATTATTGATATTTTCAATTTATTTTGTCATCTGTTTTATTTTGGCAAAGATTTTTGAAATTCATATATTGCAGTAAGGGTAATTTTCTACACGCATATATTTTCTAATATTCAGGAAAAATATATATCCTCTCATACAATTTCAGCGCTTTTATTTTGGCATAGATTGATTCAATTTCATATTTTTGTAAATTTGTTCACAATTGGGACGAGGCTGTTTTATTACAGAGATTCTTAAACTTCTTTTCAGGTGCATTAATTTAAACGCTTTAATAGAATGTTTTGAATAACAATGTTATTTAGAATAAGAATTTTCACATGATTGTGAATGTTTCTTTATATTATGTATTCCGTACGAAAAATGGCCATGTAGTATGGGTATTCTTCTACTATAATACACGAGTATATTAAAACTTCAAATCTACGAGAATGTAAAATACGGATATGCCTTGCCCTACAATTTTAGCGCTTTCATATTGGCATATATTGGCATCCATTACGGCCTTCGAGTTTAAAGATTACGGGGATTATTGATATTTTCAATGTATTTCACTATCTGTTTTATTTTGGGAAATATTTTTAAATCTCATATTTTGTAGTACGGGTAATCTTCTAATACACGGGTATATTTTCTAATATTCGAGAATATAAGTAGCACGGGTATATCTTCTCATAAAATTTTAGTGCTTTTATTTTGGCATATATTGATTTATTCCATATTGTTTACAAGCGGGACCAGGATATTTCGTTCTTCAGATCTGCCTGTGAAGATAATTACTTTCCTTATATACATAATGTATAAGGAAAGTATTGTGACGGGGTCGAAAATTCGAATTCGAGTTTTCGACGGGAGAGCACGTTTCAAGCATCCCTGATCACGAATCAAGCATTTTTGAAGTGATGTCTGTCTGTGTGTGTGTGTGTCAGTGAGTCTGTGGAGACGATAACTGACGAACGAATGGACCGATTCGAACGCAATTTGGTACAAAAATCACAATCCGTAAACACTGGAATCCTGTTGTTTTTATACGCAATGGAATGTTCAGACCCCCCTAAATTTTCGAGTGAAATTTTGAAAAAATCGTCAAAAAATCAGAAACGCTAATAAAGTTACGTAAATAGACATTTCTTATGTAATTTTTCATTAGAAAACGATTGACATAAATTTTAGAACGCTAACATGAACCGTTCTCGAGATATTGCACAGTTTTCATAAAAATTAACAAAAGTCATATAAAATAAAAAAAAAAATATTTCCTATTGAGAAACATGCTCACTTTTCATGTGCAATACCATGCTATAAATTGGGTGACATCATTCTCGTGGATCTAGCTCGATCCATTCATGAAAAAAGATACTTTGAGTAATACTTTTGTATTTGAACGCCAATAGTCATTTATCTGCTGTAAGGATAACTTATTTCTCCATCCATAACGCTTGGCGAGATTTTGGCGACGAATTTGGTGGAATGTCGCCAACTTAGTGACTTTTTTAAATGTTGCTATATTAACGAAACACTCACCAAATGGATAAAAATGACGCTAAATCAATGAATATGACGAGTTATTGACGAAAATGTAATATCTTGGAAAGAATATAAATATCTACTATAAGAACAACCTATTCTTTTTTTTTAATTTTAAAAGTAGTAAATTCATTGCATTAAATAAGGAGAAAGTCATGCGCTGCCCACATCAGATTTTTTTTACTGTAAGAGCAGTAAATTCATTGCATTATATAAGGAAAGTCATGTCCTGCCCACATCAGATTTTTTTTACTGTAAAAGTAGTAAATTCATTGCATTGTATAAGGAAAGTCATGTGCTGCTCACATTAGATTTTTTCTTTAGTAGGCAGAAGACAAGCTTCGCAATTTTATGCCTGAACATTTCTACAGTTTTATTATATAGTGTCCCAAAAAGATTGAAACTCGCTTTTAATTTTTTACCTGTTGGAGATAAGTGGGCAATGTAAATTGCAAAAATGTTGAAAGTAAGGTAAGAAATAAGACTACGTTCATGAAATAGTCCTCCCATTCATTTTCAAAAAGGGACACTTTTCAAATTTTTATACGAACCCCTTACACAGATTGAGTCAATCAGAAATTTTTATTTTTAATGCATCCAGATCATTAAAAAATGCCGCATATCTTTAAAATGGAGCGAGTTATATTTAATTGAAAATGGAACATTCTGAATGAGGACCCTATATCCAATTAGAAATGTAAATGTTTGACATATCACAAAAAAGATAAAACTGGATGATAATACATAGGATACCCAACAGCGTAGTGAGTACCACTGCTTTATAGGATCTATGTCTGTGTAATGCTTTATTTAGATGCATTTGTGATAAAACATTTTGACACATATTAACGTATTTTGATCTAAAAAATGTCCATCGTCAATTTGTTTATGATCTCTATTTTCACTGATTATGGCCTTTCATATGGCACAGAAAAGTGGCATAAGTCAGATTTTTTCCTACATCATAAAAAATTTTGACACATATTAACGTATTTTGATCTAAAAAATGTGCATCGTCAATTTGTTTATGATCTCTATTTCACTGATGAAACAGCCTTTCATATGGCACAGAAAAGTGGCATAAGTCAGATTTTTTCCTACATCATAAAAAATTTTGACACATATTAACGTATTTTGATCTAAAAAATGTGCATCGTCAATTTGTTTATGATCTCTATTTCACTGATGAAACAGCCTTTCATATGGCACAGAAAAGTGGCATAAGTCAGATTTTTTCCTACATCATAAAAAATTTTGACACATATTAACGTATTTTGATCTAAAAAATGTCCATCGTCAATTTGTTTATGATCTCTATTTTCACTGATTATGGCCTTTCATATGGCACAGAAAAGTGGCATAAGTCAGATTTTTTCCTACATCATAAAAAATTTTGACACATATTAACGTATTTTGATCTAAAAAATGTCCATCGTCAATTTGTTTATGATCTCTATTTTCACTGATTATGGCCTTTCATATGGCACAGAAAAGTGGCATAAGTCAGATTTTTTCCTACATCATAAAAAATTTTGACACATATTAACGTATTTTGACCTAAAAAATGTGCATCGTCAATTTGTTTATGATCTCTATTTCACTGATGAAACAGCCTTTCATATGGCACAGAAAAGTGGCATAAGTCAGATTTTTCCTATATCATAAAACATTTTGACACATATTAACGTATTTTGATCTAAAAAATGTCCATCGTCAATTTGTTTATGATCTCTATTTTCACTGATTATGGCCTTTCATATGGCACAGAAAAGTGGCATAAGTCAGATTTTTTCCTACATCATAAAAAATTTTGACACATATTAACGTATTTTGATCTAAAAAATGTGCATCGTCAATTTGTTTATGATCTCTATTTCACTGATGAAACAGCCTTTCATATGGCACAGAAAAGTGGCATAAGTCAGATTTTTTCCTACATCATAAAACATTTTGACACATATTAACGTATTTTGATCTAAAAAATGTGCATCGTCAATTTGTTTATGATCTCTATTTCACTGATGAAACAGCCTTTCATATGGCACAGAAAAGTGGCATAAGTCAGATTTTTTCCTACATCATAAAAAATTTTGACACATATTAACGTATTTTGATCTAAAAAATGTCCATCGTCAATTTGTTTATGATCTCTATTTTCACTGATTATGGCCTTTCATATGGCACAGAAAAGTGGCATAAGTCAGATTTTTTCCTACATCATAAAAAATTTTGACACATATTAACGTATTTTGATCTAAAAAATGTCCATCGTCAATTTGTTTATGATCTCTATTTTCACTGATTATGGCCTTTCATATGGCACAGAAATGTGGCATAAGTCAGATTTTTTCCTACATCATAAAAAATTTTGACACATATTAACGTATTTTGATCTAAAAAATGTGCATCGTCAATTTGTTTATGATCTCTATTTCACTGATGAAACAGCCTTTCATATGGCACAGAAAAGTGGCATAAGTCAGATTTTTTCCTACATCATAAAAAATTTTGACACATATTAACGTATTTTGATCTAAAAAATGTGCATCGTCAATTTGTTTATGATCTCTATTTCACTGATGAAACAGCCTTTCATATGGCACAGAAAAGTGGCATAAGTCAGATTTTTTCCTATATCATAATTCAGTTAATTTTAAAGATACACATATGCAGGGTTTTTTTTAATGATCTTGTTGCATTAAAAATAAAATTTTTCTGATTGATCAGTTTGTCAAAGGGGGTGGTATAAAAATTTAAAAAGTGTCACTTTTTGAAAATGAAGTGGAGGACTCTTTCATGAGCGTAGTCTTACTTCCTACCTTACTTTCAACATTTTTGCAACTTACATTGCCCACTTATCTTCAGCAGGTAAAGAATTAAAGTACATTTCAATCTTTGTGGGACACCCTGTATTAATGGTTGGACCCTTTGGGAAATTATCTGGGACTTGGAGCAAGTCGCTACTGCTAGTGCCTCTGGAACTGAAAGCCCTAAATTTTGTATGTGTTAAAAATTTCAGCATATTTTTTAAAATTAATTTAAAACTGGTATTATCAGTTTTTATTTTATATTATAAAATATGCTAATAATTTTAAGCATCATACACCCTTTACAGTCTTAATATATTAAGCCTTTAAAGGGCGTATGATGTTTAAAATTATTAACATTTTATAATTTAAAATAAAAACTAATAATGCCAGTTTTAAATTAATTAAAAAAAAAATCTTCTTAAATTTTTTTATTTCATTTTTTTATTTTATTTTATTTGCATAAAGCATTGATTATGAAACACTTTCGAACTTCAATGCAATTTTATATACATATCTCTAAAATGCGATACATTCTTCGGTAATATTTTTTAAATTATCACAATACTACATTAATTTATTATATTTGAAAACTTAAAACTTCATCATAAAAATGAACTTCATTCAAATGACGGCATTGAAATATAAATTGCCTGGTTTAAACATCTCTAAAATGTGATACATTCCTCGGTAATAATTTTAGAATTATCATAATACTACGATAATTTATTATATTTGAAATCTTCATCGAAAACAACTGAAATTCATTCAAATGACGTCATAGAAAAAATAACACGCCTGGCTCTCTTTATAAAAGCAGCATTTCATTCATAAACAATTTCCCATTCATTTAATTCATCACAATATACTAATTTATTTTGTTTAAAAATTAAGACCATGGAGCTACAAGTAATTAAATTCTATACTTAAAACTTCATCGAAAAAAATCGTCCTTCTCTTTGTAAAATCAATGACTGTTTCATTCATATCAGCTATATTGCAGACTCCATGAGCTAAATAATTTTGCGTTAAAGAGATGCAGCAATTCTTATACAACTCATTCTACATCTTTTGGTGTTCACATTTTTCATAAGTGAAAATTAGGCTTCGTTGTAGAAATAATCAAAGTTGGATGATCATTTAAACTCAAATATATTGTAATTGCGTTGTTTCAGTATGTAGATGCACAGAATTTAAGCAAAAATAAAGCGGTTTTAGGACGAATACAACACTAAATATGAATAAAAATCACGATTTTGACACAATATGGATGCCATATTTTATTTTGAAGTGAGTCATGTGATCTCTTCATATCATGGTCACGTGATCTGTTCGTATAAAGGGTGTAATTATTATTTTAATTCTTATTTAAAAAACTACTGAATATATTTTGCTGAAATTTTTTTTTATATAGCAATTTGTGAATTTTAAATTCGCTTAAAAAATGTTTGAAAAATGAGGTCCCATAGGGTTCAATGTATTTCATTTCTTCAATCTGGGTTCAATCCAAAACTAATTGGGTGATATTATTCATTTATTTTCCCATATGTCCCACAGATTGTCTGAACAACATACTAAAATTTCATTGGGATAAAGTCATTTTTGCGGAAGTTATCGTGCTAACGGTCAGACAGACAGACAGACAGACAGAAGGAACAAAGTCATAATCACTTTTCAACTATGTTGTAAAGTGTTAATAAAAAAGATTGAAAGTTTTCAACATATACAAAAGGGTCTTCGGGGGCTATGGTCTTGACCCCCCCCCCCCGCTAATTGATATATGTTGATGTTTTGCCCTGAATTAACACCAGGCCCTCCCTGGGCCGCAATTTAGCCTTATCAGGCCTTGGCTACTGTAGATCACCATTTTGTAGAGAATCTCCAGGAGTAGCAAAATTATTCGATTTCGTCTAATGATTCGACAGTTCATCCAATGTGTAATCAGGCGAAAGTGTGCTTAACATAATGACAACCATAGGTTAGGTAATGCTAACCATAGGTTAGCGTACTTCATAACAGATTCAAATTTGAGGAAAATGTAGCATCTATGAGATTCAATACTAATTCTTAATTTTGATGCTAGTACAACTGATTCGTCATGGGTCAGTAGTCGCGGCTGCTACACGGACTGAAATATACATATATAAAATACGTATATGCTACTCGCCTTAAAATACGGTTCCGACCATAAATTTTTTAGTCGGTGTTTCTTTCAAGCCCTTTTGGCCGGGGGCGAATGAAAATTTAGGTTTAAGTTTTCTCTTTATCCTATATAAATATATCACGTAAATAAAAACTATGTTTGTCTCCGGGAGGGGAGCAACTTTACGATATGCCCTATATTTCACATAAATAGAAACTAGGTTAACATAAAATAAACTGCTTAGAAGTCTGGAAGATGAAAATGAGATTGGAGGGATTTTAAGGACATTTAGTAGCCGAAACCGAGAAAGTGCATTTTCGATTTACGTCCCGCACCCGAAAGAGTTGAGCTGTGGCCACACAATTCTCCTGCGCATTGGATGACGTCAGCCGTGCGTCGGAGGTTCTGGTTGCTAAGCGACGGAGGCCGTCTGCACAGTTGCTGCTAGCCGATCTCCGATCTGTGGAGGCTGAAAAAACGAAGAGGATTTGGACTGCGTCACCATGCAATGATATGGAAAAAGTAGTCCTCAAGGAATTTATGGCGCAGAAATTGTAAAATCAGTATAAATAATATTCATTTTTTGAATGTGACAAATGTGATTGACAAGTGAAGCAAAATAGAATGCCCTAGTCGTGGTGGTTCGCCGCTAGTGGTCACATCTCACATGTGCCCTTTAAACAGTGTTTCTTTCGGGCATACCCTCCGGGAGGGGGGCAAGTATTCTTCCCCTCCCCGGACACATTTTATGTCCATCTAGTTTCTATTTATGTGACACAGCATTTAGATATAATAGAAATTTAGACTTTTTAGACATAAATAGAAGACTTGCTCTCCCAAAATTTCATTCCCGCCCCCCGGCCAAAAAGTCTTGAAAGAAACACAGTTATGGCGAGTTCAAAAAGGCAAGCTGTAATTAAAGTTAAAAAATCATGAGTGGTTAGTTAGATCACGAGCAGGATCAGTTAAAAAGCCGATTTTTTTCTTTTTTTAAAACCCTCACATACAGTTTAATAGTAAACACGGTGATGATTACGCAGAAGATTTCGTCTGTCTAACAATAAAAAAACCCACTATTAATATAATAAAATGCTAAAAATAAGGCATTTGTTATCCTACATAAAATATTTTTCATAAGAATGATTATAATATTGAAATAATTGTATGTTTAAAAAGTTTAGTAGTATACCTTAAATTCTTGAAATATGGAAATAGCTTAAATTTAACCCAATTTAGAGGGATACATTGTCTGGAAAATCGTTCGTCAACGTTATCGGGGTCGGCAGACAGTAAAAACATTAACTACAGTGTGGCTCCACTCGACTTTTTGATACCGGAATCCATTTTTAAGTGGCATGTGATCTTTTTTTTTTTTTTTTTAATCTTAGCACATTTTAGAAGGAAAAAAAGAATTGAAAAATCTATATCATTGGTCCAAATGATCGTGTGTGACCTTTTATTTTAAAAGGCTTGAAATTTTTTTTTCGATAGATACCAAGTTTGAGGATGTACCCCCCCCCCCCCCCCCCACACACACACACACACGCCTTGAGGTGTCATGGTCGTTTTGCACTACAATGATAATTAAAATATGAAATTTCGGGATCATTGAGCCATAAATAATCACTTTTTAGCATGCTTTTGTCAAATTTTGTCCTATACTGCCATGTTAAGAAAATAAATTTTCACCCGAATTTCAAAAATTTCAATCTAATTCCAGATTTTTTTTGTTAACAAAGCCGAAGTTTTGTGAAAAGCCATTGATATGTGTGGTAGCTATCGAGTATACAAGAAATGGACCACAGACAGTTAGACATCACTCTAAAAATAGTCAAACTGTTCTAAAAAAATATATTGGCCTCGAAATCGAAGATTTTTATGAAAACAATATTCTCTCCATACTATATTCTACAGAATGAGAAATATTAGCTGTCCGTTTTTTAAAACCCCCAAAATGTTTTTTCAATTTTGGCTGGTATTCTGAACTGTTTAAATATTCAGCTTCTATTTTAAAATTCAGTGGAAGGCGACTCAGCGCTGCTTTCCCCCACCACAATCCCCTTGTGAACAGCCTTTGCTGCCCCAACCGGAAATCGAACCCTGGATAACCGAACTGATCAGTCGACGCTCTACTGGTGAGCTATTGGAACGACATGGCAAGCCCTTATTGTCGACGTGTCATTTTTTCTTGCAAGAAAAAATTTGAAAAATATGTACTGTTGGTCCAAATGATTACAGTGATGGCATGTTACCTTTGAAATGAAAGGGCTTGAAAAAAATCTTTCGAAAGATACTAAATTTGACAATGTACGCCTCTGGAGAGGGGGCCAATGATATCAGGAACATAAAAATTGTATGGTTATTTTTCACTCCAATGATTGAATCTGTTTCATGATCGAGCCATAAACAACCCTTTCTATGGATGTTTATATCAAATTTTGGCATGTTAAGAAAATATAAAATTTTGAAATTATCTCGAGAATTTAGAGAAAAAAAGAAAATTCTATCTAGTTCTAGATTTTTTTAGCAAAGCCAGATAAAAAGCTTCGTGAAAATCCAATAATATGTGTGGTATCGAGTATACACAGGAAAATGACCATAGATGGACATCACTCTAAAAATACTCAAAACATGTTCGGGATGTCCTAAAACATATGCCATCAAAAATTTTCATGACAGCAATACTTTCTCTATAGTATGATCGGATGTGGGTAGCACATGACTTTCCCTGCAGACACATTCTCTCCAATAATTCCTTATAGTGAGCTGAATGGCACAAAATAACGTGTATAATTATTTAAAAGGACATTGAATGGCCAATTTTAATTCAATTTACGTTTTCAGTTGGTAACTGGACTTTTTTTCAACGGTGGCATAGTAAAAATGTGAAAAAACTAAAATATCTCGAGAACGGCTAATCTTTGTGTAATGGGGTAGGTCTTATTCTTTTCTTCGTTAAAAATAACGTATAAAACAAGCATTTAATGGATTTATTTGAGAACACTCAATTTATTTTAGATATGGGCGATTTTTGCAAAAAACAGGCAGCTTATTTTTTTCCGAATCGTACCAAAATCTAATTAGCACCAGGGTCAGCCACAAGTGACTTATTTATTTACCAAATTTTGTAAAATTGGATCTATTTGTTTTTTAGCTAGAGTGGATACAGGGCATTTTTGCGAGTCATTTCGCAAAATAAGGCAGGATGTTTTATCCCAAATCGTACCCAAAACGAATCAGCACCAAGGTCACACACAAGTGACTTACATGCTAAAAATAGTGTTTCGTGTTCTAGAGGTCTCAAAAGAGGTCGATCTGTCGAAAACTCGAGTTGCGATTTTCGTGATGAATGAATTTCGTCAAATGAAATTTTGTAGTGCGTACACTTTTCTTTACCAATAAACAAATTCTACAGTCCCAGAACTAGCTTGTAGGTAAGTGTTCCCCAAAATTTGAATCTAAGTAACAAAATCCATGAATCCGTTCGCAAAATTACGGCATATAGCAAGTTTCTTTTGCAGCCATTGCAAATAGCTATTTCATACCAACGAGTTTATAGTATAGTAACATCAATCCGTGGCCGTTGTAATGGAATTCCAAGGAAAGTTAAGTTTTAAAATAAATTGGAGTCTCTCTGATTTGATCTTTGCCGAAAATAAAGGCATCTGATCAAGATATTGCTGTGTAATAATTTCAGTTTATTCTGTCGGAAACAAATCTTATGTTTTTATCAGTTGTAACACCTTGTTCGGATATTTTGAATGAATTCTGTACTTTGGGGGGTATTTGAAAAAATCGGATGTGGCCAGCACATGATTTGCCCTGCAGACTAAAATGCATTTTTTACTTTCTCTGCAAAACATGGTATGTATAGGGAAAGGATTGGAATCATGTCAAAAATCGCAACTCAAGTTTTCGACGGATCGACACCTCTAGAATACGAAAAAACTATTTTTAGCATGACGTCTGTACAGACTTTGTAGTCACTCTAACTCAAAAACTAATAGACCAAATTTCATAAAATTGGGTAGCTAAGTCACTTGGGTGTGACCCTGGGGCTGATTAGTTTTTAGTACGATTCAAAATAAAAGAAGCTGCTTCTTTTTTGCAAAATGGCCTGCAAAAATGGATTGTATCCACTCCAGCTGAAAAACTAGTGGCCTGAATTTCACAAAATTCGGTAGCTAAGTTACTTGTGGGTTATCTTGGTGCCGATAGATTTTGGTACGATTCGGGGAAAAAAATAACCAGTTTTTTCTTTTTGCAAAATTCATCAAAATCTAAAATAAGAAATTACGTATGCTCAAATATATCCAATAAATGCTTGTTTTATACGTAATTTTTAACGAAGAAAAGAATAAGACCAACCCCATTACACTTGGACTAGCCGTTCTCGAGATATTTTAGTTTTTTCTATTTTCTCTACATCACCTTTGAAAAATAAGGCCAGTTACCAAATGAGAAAAAAAATCGAATTAAAATAAAGAGAACGTCGATGCAAGTCTGCAGGGAAAGTCATGTCTGCCCACATCAGTTTTTTTTTTAATTTTCAAGATTTTTGTGGACCATTTCGTAAAAAAAAGCAGGTTGTTATTTTCCGAAACATACTAAAATCTAATCCGCACCAGAGTATCCCACAAGTAAATTATCTATCAAATTTTGTGAAATTTGGTCAATTAGTATTTCAACTAAAGTGGATACATGAGATTTTTGTGGGCCATTTTGCAAGAAAAAAAAAGGTGGTTTTTTTTTCGAATTGTATCCAAAACTAATCAGCACCAGGGTCACACGTGACTTACCTACCCAATTTTATGAAATTTGGTCTATTAGCCCTTCAGTTAGAGTGGATACACATACATTGCAGACACACGTCATGCTAAAAATAGTGTTTTCGTATTGCAGTTATTCCAAAACGTGTCAATACATCGGAAACTCAGATATGACTTTCGGCATGATTCCAATACTTTCCCTACAATACATTACCATGTGTATTGCAGAGAAAGTAAAAAATACCAATGTATTGTTAGACTTGACAAAATATGGATGAGAATCATCATTCACGATAAAAGCAATGTGCGATTCTGAATATATATTAAGAAATTAGACATTAAAAGTACAAATATAAACGACATTCAAGTGCGTTAGGGTGACAACACACAAGCACCTAAAAATGGTACTTCCTTATTATAGTGGCCACCGAGGATGAATCGCCAAGATAAGTTGTAAAATTTCATCAAACGTTTGCAGTCTCAAAGAAACAACACATGTTTATATAATGGCCATATAGCTTTTTTTTTAACTTTGAGTAATCCTTGGTGCTCTAAGCGACCTTGGCGTAATCATAATTTTGGGGACCGCTATAAGGAAGTACCCCAAAACCATTCATACATTACAAGAAAGTCAGTTGAAATAAAGACAAGTATATTTTTATTTAATATCTAGTTTATTTTGGAATTTCCCTGTATAGAAAAATACCTCTGATTATAATTAAATATTTACATATTTACAAAATTCTTTCTAGCAAGTACAGCAAGCCCAAAAAAGGCACGTGAACACATTGTGATTAGCAGCAACTTGTGATGTCAGCTAATGAGCCACTTAATGGTTGGGGCGAGGTTCTTTCGCCCTTCAAATAAATTAAGAATGATTTTACAAATATACAAATATGTCCAGGAACTTGGTAGCTCATCCAGCTTATGTACATATTTACAATAATAAATAGACAGCGATGCTTCACAGAATACACAGTTGACTTGATCAATAGTCCGAGCATTCCTGGGACAGTGATCACATGGATCGAAGATCACATTCAGGGTTCCCACTTTCTATTAGACACGATAAATATTGCAAATAGGTATAATCAACAATGTTAGCAAAAATGCTTAAGGACAATCTCATAACAGTGACAACATAGAGCTGGAACAGAATACTCTCTCATTTTGTAAGATCAACATCTGGAATGCTTGTTGAATAAATTAACATAATACACAATCATGGAAAAGGAGCCAGGCTCCCCCTATAAATTCACAGGAACTTGAACCACTGAATTTAATCTCTATGAAAAATGCATAGAGTTAGATCCAAAATGAATAAATTGCGGGATAAATGCTTCTCTGAAAGCAAGCAAAACTGAACTTCTAATAATTAAATATATATATATATATGTATCTAGTGGTGATGAGAAAAAGCACATAAGTCAAAAATTCCAATTCTTTTTTTATAACATATCTGATTTAAAAAATGTATGATCTTTGTTGTGGGAAAAGCACATAAGTCAGTTAGGCTTCTAAGATGTTAAAAAAGGGAAAACTTTAAACACAGAGTAAAAAAAAATAAATTAAGAAAAGTTATTGTTTATTTAGTTCATAAATGCTCCATAAAAATTAAATTTGTATCCTGGGGGGGGGGGGGGGGGAGAATATAAATAAATAAATAATAAAAAAAAATTCTCCTGAAAGCATCAAAATTTTCTTTCCTAGACATTTCAAAATCCTTGTTTTTGACTTGTGAGCTTTTTACCCGCCAGCTCTAGATATATAAATTATTTATTATAAAGTACTAATTTATTTTTCCTAAAAATGTGGGTATACATGCATTGTTTTGTTATTTATTTAACTAAAATCTCAGAACTGTGGCGCATGTTTCGGTTTAGGTTCAAGTGTTGAATTCAATAGCTTTGTTCAGTTAGCCATAAAAATATAAAAACAAGGTTACACATATATTAGAAAATATATATCTAACCCTTTGAAAATATTTGGCAACAAACTAAGTAACGTCCTCTAGTGGCATTTAGAAGACAATTGCAATAAATAAATAAATAATGATAGTAAGACAGTGGGAACCCTATGGCTGGGCTTCATGGATCCTCCGTCTTTCTCTCATTCTCCATATCCGAGGCCAGTGGGCCGGAGTGCTTCACACTGCCAACCCGGCAGGCTTCAGGCAGCTAGGAACCAATCATGTCTATGATTTATTTGAGCATATACTCCATAAATCCATATCTAGTCAGAGGCTCTCTTGACTGCTTACTGAGGAACTAAGATTGTAGCGATCTTCGACAATTGTGGATAAATTGTGTCTCACAGGAATACTCGGGGATGGCAGATTATCGAGAGGCATAGTCATCCAAGGATGTCTGAGAATCTCTTCTAATTTCGGTCTGTCTGAAGCCCGGACAGAAAGGCATGTGTGGATAAGATCCTTGCATTCTAGAAAAGACAAAAACAATTATAAATCACTGTCCTGCAATATATGCATTTAGAACTCATGCATTGTGAATGACCTTATGCAACAATTACAAAATCACAAGATTTTATGCGAATGAATTTTATTTTAATAAAATTAAGCATAAGAATTTAAAGTTATTTCATTTTCTGATACCCAATGGAAATATACATCTAAATTCTGTTTCAACTGCCTTATAGTAAACTATAAACCTGCATACTAAGAACATACACATGGTGGTACATTTAAAAAAATGTTATCAACAATATTACAGCAAGAAAATATTTTTTCTAGACTCATAAAAATTGATATGTATAATTTTTGCAATTACTATAAATAATTTAAATCTTCTACAAATGAAATTAAAATTGCTCACATCAGTTTAAAAGATAGACAAGGCGATCTATTTATCAAAAGTATATTCGTATTCTACTTTACAAATGAAATAATGCAGATTAGGAGCTTTAATATAACTTAAGAATCAGAGTGCCTATGGTTATACATTCTTTTATAAATTAAATTTGGTACTTCTTTATTATAGCAGCCCCCGAGGATGAATCGCTAAGTGACAGAGATGTATCTCCAAGTTAGGTTGTAAAATTTCGCCTTGCAGTCCTAAAGAAACAGCACATTATATTATCGCCATACGTTTATGCTAAGGACCTTGGCATATTCATAATTGTAGGGGCCGCTATAATAAGGAAGTACTAAAATTTTAATTAAATTTAATTTAAAACTTATAATATTAACTTACCAGCTGAAAGTGGTCTTTTGAATCTGACATCTGCTTTTAAAATTTCCTCGTCGTTTTCAAAAGGTATGTCACCACACACCATATCATACAGAAGAATCCCCAAGGACCAGACAGTACAAGCACGGCCATTGTAGCACTGGCTGCGGATCCACTCTGGGGGACTGTAAACACGAGTGCCTGAAATCAGAAGAAAAGAACACTTGAGAAATAAATTTTTGAACTGACACATTGATAAAGCAATGATGCACTACAGTCGCAATAAATATTTTAATGAGAAAAGACGAGTTATTTTATAAAATAAATCAAAGAATCTAATTTCAGATTCTGGGTGCAATTACAGTTTATGTATTTATCAGGCATGTATGTATATATATATATATGTACATATATATGTAGTATCAGGGTGCAAAATAAGGAGTATCACATCGCAAATTGCCATGGGAAATTTGTGTTTTGCAATGTAAAAATTAATTTGTATCGCATTTTGCACAGTAATTTTAAAAATCATGACAAACGATATAAGGACATATGATTTACAAGTGAAAAAAAAAATCTTTTCATAAATGCACATTGCTCCTTACTATAAATTCCCCACCCCCATGCTTGTATATTTCTCTTTTTTCCCAAACCGGCTAAAAACACAGAAATGTTTCTTTGTCAGATTCTGAATACGAACATGATTTCTCCAATGGTAATCTTATTGCACATAAATAAAATACATGATTCCTCCGATGGTAATCTTATTGCACATAAATAAAATAAGTCGTGTGTTGTTTTTTTTAAACCTAACATCTCAATATACTTATAGGTACATTTTTTAAGAAATTGTGAAATAATAATTGTGAACTGCTAGTTTGCTACTAAATAATATTCCCTTATTTTGCACCCTGATATATATATATATATATAAGAAACTCATTTAAAGAAATTCTAGTTTAATAGTAATGGAAAGGATATATATTTTAAAACAATTTAGTCCATTTACAGTATAGCATTACTAAAACAATAATTTTGATTATTTCAGTTAGAGCTATACAATGTAAATATACAGTGTCAAAATACAAATTTGTCCTTTCAGCCTTGTATATGCAGTCATAAAATGTATGTTTTTTACATTTACAATCAGTAACTCTTGATTTTATTTAATAACATTTCTGTCAAATTTGAGTATTTAAAAGATTATTATTTTTATTTTACAATTTATAATTTTGCTTCGCATGAATTTTTTTTTTAAACCACAACACTGATTACTTAAGGTTTTGACTATTTTTCTTTTCCATTTTAAGTTGGGTAACACTTGTTTCACCTCGGACATTTGCCTCAGGCAGATGTAGAGAGTGTGTGCGTGTATCTGACCCACTTGCGCAGGCAGCCGCAACCGAGAAATCCTGTTCCATGGAATGCGGCCCCAGAAAGGAACTGCTTTGCCTTGTATGGAATGCAGTTTTTCTCCCCGCCCCCCTTCTCTTTTGAAAACTACTGCAGTAATAAATAACAAAACAAGAGTTGAACGTCCAGCCCTTTGGTTCCATAAAAGTAGGGGGCGGGGGAAAAATAAAAAATACCCTTAAAAGGATTAATCTAAATTTAATTTTAGAGAGGGGGGGAAAATACACTAGAAGCTTTTAAATAAAAATTCAAATTTTAATAATAAAGGTATGAATATAGTGAAATATTGTGAACTTGATATAGCACGGCTAGCATATAACTGTACTGCTAGTAGCCCTTGGATAAGGGTCGATGCACCCCACTGGGATAAAACGCGGGAAGCAAGGGAGGGAAATAATTTCCCGCCACGACAGCACCATCGATCGATGGCTTTTCGCGCCAGACGCCTAGAATTCTGGCATTATGCCAAGAGCTAGTTGTCTGCCTTGTTCAGAGTTCGGCCTAGACGGTTCAAATGGTTAAACGCATGCGCATACTTAACTTACCGAAATACAACACTACTACGTCTTTAAACAAAATTACAAAAACACTCGTTATTTAGAATCTTTAAGTAAGCAATAAAGCGTGATCAGCATTTTGATTAATTTAATTTGTATGGAACATAATTCCATCAAAATATAGGTGGGAGAAGCCTACTCTCAGTATACATTACAAAATTAAAAAATAAAGATAAACAATTTTCAAAAATAGTAACGATGATGATTTAGGATGTGGGGTAAATCCAAAATTAGACGGAGCTGGCGCCAGTTATCTTCTAACCTTTTTCCTGGCAGATTTTCTAGACACTGAAACAACGCCAACTCAACTCATTAGCCAGCATTGTAGGGTGTCATGCACCAATTGCACGGCTAAAAATTTTAATTATAAATAAACAGTTATGCATTCATTTATAAGAAAACTTCCAAATATATGTATTCCATTAAAATAATAGCATTATTTTGAGTCTGCATTACAAATAAAACGTTGTGCAGATTTAAAAATAAAACTGCTTCAAATATACTTGTCTTTAATTCAAAATAACATAAAGAAAGCAATTGGAAAAAAATGTAAACAAATTTCTAGTAACAAGGATTAATAATCAAACGTCACTCACCATCAAATTCTGTGTACAGTGTATCCTTGAGATAGGCACCAGAACCAAAATCCACAATTCTGGTAGTTAAGTTCTTAAGGTCAACCAGAATATTCTCGTCTTTGATATCTCTGTGAATAACACCCGATTTGTGACATCCGATGATGGACTCAACCACTTGGTGGAAAAAAACACGGGAAAGCTTTTCCTCTAAGAATCCTTTTTCAGTGATGTAATCGTAGAGATCTTTAACAGATTCTGGTCGTTCCATAACAATCACAAAGGCATCAGAATATTCGAAGAAATCCAAAAGTTTGATGACACCTTTAATGTTTTCAACTCTTTTCAGCAGGCAAATCTCCAAGGGAACTGTACGTCTTTCATGCTGTAAAGGAATCGAATCTTGTTGCAGAAATTTATTTCACCAATTAACTTGAAAATTTACTAACAATTTTAAAGGTAATTCATTTAATAAAAATTGTCTTCAGGAAGCTTCTGTATGGGAGTTATATAATTTATTTTTTACTTTCTTCAATATTTATGTTTGGCATTTAGGAAAAAAAAACTATATAATCAATAATACAGGTTCTAGGTTTGAAATATTTGTTTTACAATTTTCCCAATATTTCAAGTTAAAACAAAGCGAGTATACCTTATAAAGGCAATATACATGAAGAAAATTATTTTCAGATTAAGTTCATAACTTGCTAGGGGTACAAATTAGATAAATTCAGCCAGTGGTTTAAGGGACCAGTGACTTCACGGGTCCATATACAGGATTCTTATAAAAATTGCAAAGCAAAACAAATTATTTGAGGAATATATTTTGATTTCTGTAAAATGCAAAATATTCATCTAAATCGGTTCAATTTTTGATTAATTAATCAAATTTTTTGGAATAAACCAGTTAAATATCCATAAAATATTTACAGGAGAGGAATGAGAATAAAACATTACTGGTCCAACAGACCACTAAAATTTATTATTTTGTTGGTCCATTGGGTGTTTTCGTAGTCCTGGACTAGCAGGCCACTCTTAAATTAAACTGCAACTCTGCTTGCAACCATAAAAGATATTGCAATTTGCTTATTTTTATATGACTAATTATATATGACACCAAATAACATATTTTTTACTAACATTTATATTAGATTTAGCATTAAGAAAAATTAATTTATAAAATAATTTGAACAATACAGGCAAATTCAAATTTTCAGTTATGCAGTAAATAATACCACAAAATATTCAAGAGTTTTTACCTTCTATCCAAGTTGCGCAAAAAGAGAAAAAAAATATGCATAATTAAAATGAGAATATAAACATTGCTTACCGTTCCCCATTCAGTTACATTTTGTCGAAGAACATGTTTGACTGCAACCTGAAATGATATAAAGAGTTTCATGTAGAAAGTTGAAGCATTTAGAAAATTAAATAATACATTTTGATACAGAATCATAAAATTCTTAATTGAAAATGCATACAATTTTCAATTTGAAAAAAATAATCATTACATGAATAGGAAACATGGAATACTTTTTGTTTTATTATTATGAAGCAGTTTATAACAATTATATGCATAATATATCGTAGTTATATACTGCAGGTATAATTTTGCTCTGCAGGCAAATTATTTCCAGGATAAAAAAATTTGCTCTTGTAAGATTAAGTTTCTAGAAAGAGAAGATGTTAAAAGTCAAGAAATAAATGTATACTTACGGGTAAATCGTCCCGCTTCCTGTTTCCAGCATAGACTGTTCCAAAGCCTCCTTCCCCCAATAAAGGCCCCAGCCTGTAGAGTTTGTCAAAATTACTTTTCTCTCGAGCTATAAAGAAAAAAATGAAGATTTTGAGCATAATGTATAAAATAAACAATTAAGCTTTATAACGGTTTAAATTGAGTTAACAATTCAAATTGTTAAAAAGCTTTCATACATAAAAATAAAAGCCTGCTTATATTATACATTTACTTTTACTACACAGTTTTTTTTACTTTATTTTTATTTCCTGCAACTTCATTATACGCTGACTGCGAATATTTAACACCAACAAAATTCCTACTTTTCACAAACTGAATTGAAATTACTAAAAAAACTTTAAATATAAAATCGTTATTATAATTAATTATTATATTTTTGTTTTTATTGCAAAGGGTGCACGAAATATTACTACATACACATTAAAAAAATATGTTCTGTTAACTACAAATAAAGAAATTGTACGCGACCATGATATCGAAATTCTTACTATCTAAAACAAAACCTTTCGTCATACATTATTAGAATCTTGTACTTCGCCAATGGATAACTAATTTCTTAATACAGCGCAAAATTGAAATACATCGCGCTAACAACCGAATGCTTTAGTTCCAATTCATTTTACTCTCAAGGATGAATAAACACTGAGTAAAAGAGTACCTGTATAGCTTCCGCTCGATGTCAGTAAAGGAGATCTCCTCGACAACATTGTATCCTAAGGATTGTTAGTAATCACAACACAGTGTATCCAAACAGTAGTAGGATGAGAGAAGACACAAGTTCAAAATCGAAACACAGATAATAAATAAACACGGCGAGTACGAATCACAACCTGAGGACTCCAAATCCCACTACGTTCTGTTGTGAAGAGCGTTGACCACGGAGTAAAGTTTCCCGCAATTGTATTCCTCCGCGATGGAGGATGGGCTTCCTACGAACTGTTTCAAATTTGAAATGCATGCTTTTTTTCATAAAAACAAGTAATTAAAACAATAAATAAACCTTTTAAAATATAGAAATACATATTTATTTTATCATTTATAGATGAATTTAAATTGAATGTTTAATATTTTATTGGGATTATATCTCTCCATAGTGCGGATGAATTTAGGTGTGTTTCGTTCTTCCGAATGAGCCAATGAGGTGTTCTTTCTACCCCCCTCACGAATGGGCCAATGGCGTCTCGGCGGAAACTGGTATTTCGCGGGGGAAAACACGGTCTCATAAGTGAAATGTCTTTCATGTCTATCGCATTCGTAGCAGATGGAAAATCCAATTTTTTTCCTCCTTCGTGCGCGACGTTGGCGTAGGTACCCGGAGGAAATGCTGCTTTTGTTGAGGAATGGAAGTTTCGTTTTCATTCCTGTGTTCAGGGCCTGGTGTTAATTTGGGGCCCCCATACTGTCACTGCATATGAAACACATGCATATAATAAATTTGGGTGCTCAGGTCTCGAAGGCCCTTTTTTACGTGTAGAAAACTTCCATACAACTTCAAAGCAGTATATATGTATAATATTTATAACTATTAAAATATTTCATAATTTAAAATAACAATAATTATTACCGGTTTTAAATTAATTAAAAAATTATTACTACTGAAATTTTTTTTATCACATACAAAATTTAGAGGCCGGAGGCCCGTGAGTTAATCAGGCCCTAGCTGAGTTGACTCGAAAATGTTCTATTTTCATACAGTCGTGCACGATATTAATTTCATGATATCTGTACGCATTATAAATTACATTTGGATTGAATCTTTTTTATGAATCCACTTTATATTTTCTCGGGCTGCATATATTTTTCATTTTACTGCGTATAGACAATATTTGAGCGTTAATTATTAAAATGTAAATATGCAAATATGTCACATATTTTCACAGTAATTACGTGTGTGTGTACACACACACACACATGTATATAATATACACAATTCTGGGTTTTCTTTTCATTACGGAGAAGATTTAAGGTAAATTAAATTGATGTATGTATTATATTAATTTTGTTATAAATTTTACATATTTATGATCAGAGATTATATATATTTAAATTTATTCGAATAAATATAAATAAATATTTGCTCGAATATGTTCATATCGAGATTTGGGTATTTTGGTGGTTGGTTTTTAAACCAGTTGGAGCGCAATTTTAAGTCGATTAAAGCGTTTCATTAATAATAGAGTCCTTTTTTATTTATCCACTTTTACGTGAAGCTGATTGAGGATGCAGGGAGTTTTGTTTGAAAGTCCGCCAAGATTATTGTGCTTTAAATACAAATGTACACTGTACACGGATAGTTTCAACAAATTGTTGCTAATTTTTCAGATATTAGATAAACAAGAAAGATCAACCAAGCATAAAGCATGGATTATGAAACACTTTCCAACTGAAATGCAATTTTATTTAAACAGCTCTAAAATGTGATACATTCAGCGCCGATATATTTTAAATTATCACGGTACTACAATCATTTATTATATTTGAAAACTTAAAACTTCATAAAAAAAATGAGCTTTATTCAGATGACGTCATCGAAATATAAATCGTTTGGATCTCTATGTAAAAGCAATGAATCTTAGAATAATTAAAAATCATTTCAAATTAGATAATACATTTCTTCAAAGCAGTTTCATCTTTAGCGAAATGAATATGAAAAACACTTTTTTTAAAGTATTTTATGCAATCAAGAAGTTAATTATCTGCGCATGCAAAGATCTACGATGTTTTAAAGAAGTAAAGAAAAACTATTTAAATAGGTGCGAATTAGCGAGTATAATTTACATCGAAAGTTTGTCTGTTTTAGGTTAAGGAAAATAAAAACACATCAAAACTGAAGATTTCCCCGCCCCCCCTTTTTTTAAAGATAAGGTTGAATGTTCAGTTATGGAAAGGGAATTTACGAATTTTGAATTTATGGGGAAAAAAAGCAGTTTTCCTTTTAGCAGTTATTCCCATTTTCTTTCACTCATCGAAATTTTTTATTGTTTTACCATATTTTGCATTGAAATGAATAGTTAAAAAACTTTTTCCTATTTCGAGACCAGATAATAGATGCTATTCCACACCCATTTATTTCTTGACTTTCATTTTTTGGCAAGGAGCCAAAATTTTCTCTTCGCCGTCCAGCTAGCTAGCTCTCTCAACCCTTCGGCTCGTCAAAATGCAGCCCGTTCGCATTCCAGAGGTGAACAATCAGCGATGAAGGGAGCTTTTAGGGAAAGTTGGCAGCGTGCCAAGTTTCTTCCAGACGATCCGAGAATCAATGGAATGTAAGGAGTTAAACGGTCTTCCCCAGAAATGGAACCGTTTCCTTCCGCGATGAAAAATTTCGATATACAGCGTTTCCCGGTAAAACGTAACATTTTGTGTTGAAATGAAACTCGTTTTTCACGTTATTCGCGCGCGAAAGTTTTGGCTCCCTGTTTTAACGGAAAAATGGTTTGAATATGACTGAGAAATGGCTTGAATATGAATTGTAACATGGAATGCGCATGTGAATTGCAAAATAGAAGGATATATTTTCGAAGAAGTGTGTTTAACGAAGAAAAATTCCTACTGCAACCATTTTAAAGAATCTATTTGTACAGAGAAAAAAAAATCGACAAATGGTAAAAAGAAAAAAAAATGACAGAAATGGAATGTCATTTTTAATTAGGGAGTTGAATGATTGCAATAGAATTTCTCTTCAAATTTGAATTTAATTTTCCTATATATGTCTGGTTGAAAGCTGAAATATTTGATAATGAATAGATGTGAGCATAGAGAAATTGTATTCTGATTGACCGATAGATGGCGGTAAACGTAATAACGGTAACTAGGGGGTCGGGAACCTACGATCTGAGTGTTGCTCAAGATTCTGGTAGACGAGTTGGATTTCTAAGTGTTATTTAACAAAACAATCCTACTGTAAGGTTTTTTTGGTGTTGACATTCTAAGCAGGAATCAGTGGCGTGCGAGGGAATCAGTGACGTGTAGGAATAGTGACGTTGGGGAGTCACTCATACCCAACAGTGGCGGAAAATGTATATTAATTTTTGAAAAACTACCCTTCGCGCCAGCCTCCTTCCCTTCCGAGATCCTTATTTGTAAAACTTGACGGTTTATAATACTCGTATTAGGAATGTATTATAACTTTTGAAGAAGGTGTCATAGAAATGGTTTAAAGTTCTTGTCACATTGTAGCTACAGATTAAAGAATAAAAGTATCATTTCAGATATATAGAAATGACGTTTAATCCAGCATTAAAGCAGCGGAAACCTTTTGGTCGAGTTTTTTAAAGTGTCTCAAAATTGAATAAAATATCACAAAAATTAAGGAAAATATTACCAAATCGATGAAAATTCAATATCTTGGAAAGAAGATAAGAATCTACTATAAGAAAAATGTATTTCTCTGTTCGTCCGTGACGTTTGGCGAAGAATTTGGCGATATGTCGCCAAATTGATAAAAATGACGCCAAATGGGAGATAATATTTTGCAAATTTTGAATTCCGTCATATGCCGGCATACCTTCTAGTTAACTATAGCGAAATTGATTTCATATGCAATGGCAGTATGCAAATCAATGTGCTAGCATCACTCTCGCGGATCTTGTTCGTTCCATTCACGAGAGAAGATATAGTTTTGTATTTTGACGCCCAAAATTTCACTGATAGTCATCTATATATAAGAAATGATTTTCTCTCAGTCCGTCTGTAACGCCTGGGCTTGGCTATCCATTTGTCGAACTTGGCTACTCATTGAGTGAAATATCGCCACCCAGATTCACAAAAACATAGTTAGAATTGCAAAAATAGCGCCAACGTAAGCGAAAATAGCGCCCAATGGATGAATTATAATATTTATATACGGACTCTATTGCTCATTGTGGATGTTAATCGTCTGTTCGCTTGAAATATAAGTAAATTGGATACTTTTAAATAATTTAGTTCTTAGTTTTCAACATTAAAAAATAAATAGTGAAAATATCCCTGTCAGGGATTTCAGAGTGAAAATATCCCTGAGGGATATTTTCACTCTGAAAGAAGTGAATTAATTCATTGCATTCTATAGGGAAAAGTCATGTGCAGCCCGCATTAGATTTTTACTTTCCTTATATACATAGTATAATGTATAAGGAAAGTATTGGGACGAGGTCGAACATTCGAATTCGAGTTTTCGACGGGAGAACACGTTTCAAGCATCCCTGAATTGGATGTTTTTGAGGTGACGTGTGTTGGAGACGATATCTCACGAACGAATGGGGCGATTTGAATGAAATTGAGTACAAAAATTACAGCCTGTGAATACTGGAAGCCTATTGTTTTTAAACGTAATCGAATGATCAGACCCCCCCCCCCCTAAATTTTCGAGTGAAATTTTGAAAAAAACATCAAAAAATTAAAACCGTTAATAAAGTTACGTAAATAGGCATTTCTTACGTAATTTTTCATTAGAAAACGAGTGGCACAAATTTTAGAACGCTAGCATGAATTTGTTCTCAAGATATTGCACATTTTTCAAATAAAATTTTGAAAACATCACATAAAATAAAAAAAAATATTAACTATTGTGAAATATGTACACTTTTCATATGTAATATTATGGGATGAATTGGGTGACATTCTGATGGATCTAGCTCGTTCCATTCGCGAGAAAAGATACTTTGGGCAATACTTTTGTATTTGGACGTCAATAGTCATTTATCTGCGGAGTTTTTTTCTTATGAGTTTTCTATGTTTTACTTGTTGTTATCTTTGTTGTTATTACTATTATAAAGTTATATTATTATTTGTTTGTTATTATTGTTGTTTTTATTATTATTGTTTATTATATTTGTTTATTATTATTGTTTTTCTATGTTGTTCTGCTTAATTGTAATTTCTATATTTTTTCCGGTCGTTCCTTATTTGTTTGTTCGATCCAGACCGTCCGACTTACCAAAAGCTGTAAGGCATCTGTTTGGGCAGCCGGAACAGTGGCACCCAAATTAGACCAGAACTTAGCGGGGACGGCATCCGTCTTTTTCCTACCAGAGAACCTCTCGGAAGGACTTACTGACCCACATATTTAAAGTCCCGTACTCCGCGGGAACTCGAGGACCGTTTGGGCAGAGTGCAATCCCCACAGGGCTAATACCACAGGGCTATTACCATCTCCAGCCGTCTCTGGTAACTGTTGTACATTTAGATGAATTTGTTGAAAAGAACCTCGTTGCCGCAACCGGGAATCGAATCCTGGACTTCCGAACGGGTTAACCAACTCTCTGTCGCTGAAGTACTAGGACTAAATTGCAAGTTCTTAACGTCGATATGGACATCCACCCTGTAATGTCAGGGCGCGGTAGCCCATTGGTTAGCGCGCTGGAGTTGCACTCGGTAGGCCCGGGTTCGATTCCAGCCGCTGCCAAAACTGCCGCCGTGTTCATGCGGAGTACGATCACGTTAAACATGTGGGTCCGAAAGTCCTTCCGAGAGGTTGGTGGTAGGGGAAGGAGGGTACGGTCCCTGTGAATGCCCCCCACTGGGTTCCGGTCTAAATTGGGTGGCACCCGACCGTCCAAACAGTTACCTTACACCTTTCTGGTAGGTCGGACGGTCTGGGTTTCAACAACAACAACCCTGTAATGTCAGATGGGCAGGCCGCTCACAATCTGACTGACCACCTCCTGTTATTTTTACCCAGGTTAGTATCTTGCGTGGTCGTAATCCTTCCCATTTGAAATCTGCGCTCAAACTTAAAGAGTCCACTGAATTCGTACTAGGGTCATTTTCAGACCTCCGACATCTTAGCACTCACCTACAGGGTTGATTGGTTCGGGCGCCATTGTAAAGAGCCCCAACCGGGAATGGATCTCCGAACTGGCTGGCCGACGCTCTACCGTTGAGCTACTGGGACGAATGGCAAGCTCTTATCGTCGAAGTGGACTGCGCAAACTGGACGGCCAGGGCAGTATATATAAGAATAGAATGTCGAGCAAAATAGCCGACACATGCTATATAAACCTTCCTTCTACACCACCCGCTTGTTCGCTAATTGTTAGCAACGTCACCGTCTAACCAGAATTGAAACTAGGCGCCGTTCTGTCCAGTTGGGAAAAAGTAAAAGCGACGCGATGGCAACTGTTCCGCGATCGGAAATGTGCGTTGCCGCTTCTTGGCACGAGACCTCTCCGGAAGGAGAAAGTTATTTTACAGGAATTCGAATCGACGCAGGCGGGGGAAGGGTGCTTGGATTGCATCGCATCGTCCTCCTATCCGGGTTTTCGTTCGGATTTACACTTAGAACGGGGTCCACATCCGGAATGAGTGCATATTTATTCAAATATTTAATACTAGCAGTATACTCGTTCTTCGTATGGAATATATAATATAAAGAACTTAAAATTCCCAATTATGTACAAGTTCCTATAGTATTTTAAATGACAATATCATTCGAAGCATTCAGTTAAAATATTTAAATGAATGCTCCTGAAAAAAAGTATACAGAATCATCTTCACGTGCATATCTAAAGAATAAAATATCCTGATCCCGTTTGTAAACAAATTTACAACAAACATGAAATCGAATCAATATATGCCAGAATGAAAGTGCTAAAATTGTAGTGAAAGATATAAAAGTACTACTTATATTCTTGTAGATTAGAAGGTATAACCTTACTACAATATATGAGTTTGAAAAATCTTTGCCCCAAATAAAACAAATGACGGAATAAAATTTAAATTATCCCCCCAGTCTTTAAATTTGAGGGCCGTAACGGATTCCGATATATGCCAATACTTCTCAATATTTGTTATTATTCCAATATAAAATAAATAACGTATTAAATCGAAAATACCAATAATCCCAGTCATATTTTAACCTGCAGGCCGTAATTCATATAATCCAGTCAAAGATACAATTTCGGTAAAATTTATTTCATATACATTTCTTTATTACTTATAAAGATTTAATAAAAATCGTCTGCCGCATAAACACATTGGATTTAATCCCAGCATATAATTTTCTTGAAATAAATTTACGGGGAAAATATCGTCTGCATAATGCTATGTCAATAGAAAGTTTAACTGTGCGTTTTTAATTAATATCTGGACAAACCCTGGTCCTAGAAATTTAAAACGGGGACTCAATTTTAAGTGGGGCTATTCTAAGGCTACCCACAAAGTTTCATGAAATTCGGCTCAGCCGTTCTCCCGTGATGATGAGACAAATACACAAACAGAAAGACATACAGACAAACAGATTTTCAATTTTATTTATGTAGATAAAAATTGGGGTTGTTTCATTTTAAAATGTCGGAAAAAAAGACATTTGACGGTAAACACCCAGTTTGGGAGATGTTCCTCTGTACAACCTTCTCGTTCCGATTGTGGGTTGGAATTTTCGAAACAAGGAAAAATTGGAATGCTGATGAGAATCTGGAGAGGCATCGACACCGTATCTTCCTCTGGGATCGAAAGGGTTCGATACTGGTTTTTCGAACTTTTGTTTACGTCTCGTTTTCTCTGTGCAAAATGGCCTCTGGTCGTGTCCCGTTTTCGATTCGCTTTCAAAGTCATTTGGCGAGGAAAGAGAGACTGGCCGCGCGCGTCCAGACGACCTACTGTTCTCTTTATTCCCGTAATGGCCTTTACGGTATGCCCGCTTTGAAGGAGCCGCTTTGTCGGAAGAAAGGGAAGGAAATATCATTTCGTCCAGAATTTTGCCCTTACGTTTCCAAAACCATAAAATCTGATGTGGCCAGCACATGACTTACTTTCCTTATATAATGCAATAAATTTACTACTTTAACAGTAAAAAAAAATGTAGGCTATTTTTGTAGTAGATACTTATATTTTTTCCAAGATATTGAACTTTCGTCAAAGAGTCGTCATTTTTATTGATTTAGCGTCATTTTTATCCATATGGCGAGATTTTCGGTAATTTGGCAACATTTAAAAAAGTTGCCAAGATGGCGATATCCGCCAAATTCATCGCCAAAATCTCGTCAAGCATAACATCCATAACGGACGAAGAAATAAGTTATTCTTATAACAGGTAAATGACTATTGGCGTTTAAATGCAGAAATATTACTTAAAGTATCTTTTCTCATGAATGGAACGAGCTAGATCTACGAGAATGATGTCACCCAATGTATCGCATGATATTACATATGAAAAGTGAGTATGTTTCTCAACAGTTAATGTATTTTTTTTAATGGATGGGACTTTTTATACATTTATTTGAAAAATGAGCAATATCTTGGGAACGACGGTTCATGCTAGCGTTCTAAAGTTTATGTCAACCGTTTTCTAAGGAAAAATTACATAAGAAATGTCTATTTGCTTAACTTTATTAAAGGTTTTGATTTTTGGATGATTTTTTTCAAAATTTCAATCGAAAATTGAGGGGCGTTCTGAACATTCGATTGTGTTTAAAAACATTTGGCTTCCAGTATTCATGGATTGTAGTTTTTGTACCCAATTTCATTCGAATCCCTCCATTCGTTCGTGAGATATCGCCTCTATAGACTTACTGGCACACACACACAAAGCCATCACCTCAAAAATGTTCTATTCGTGTTCAGGGATGTTTGAAACGTTCTCGCCCATCGAAAATTCGAATGCGAAGTTTAGATCCCGTCACAATACTTTCCTTATGCATTATACTATGTATATAAGGAATGTAGTATGTAAGAGTAGTAAATACTTCATTCATACATTTTTATTACAGACTCCAGACTTAAATAATTTTGCGTGAAAAAAATTCAGCCATTCTTATACAAGTCATCACTTGTTTACATTCTGTATCCATTAAAATAAAGCTTCGTTGTAGAAATAATCAAAATTGGATGATCCTTTAAACTCAAAAATACTGTCATTGCGTTGGCGCAGAATATTGCAACAGAAAATACACCAAAAGAAAGAGGCTTTAGGACGGATGCAACACTCAATATAAAATTAAAAGAACTTTAAAAATCACCGTTTTTACCCGGGGATAAAAGATGGATGTCTTGCTTTATTTTGAAATATGTCATGTGATCTCCTTCTATTGTATGAGTGCCATTATCATTTTCATTTTTATTGAAATAACTACCAAACCCATTTTGCTGACATTTGTTTTATATATTTTATGGCATAATTGAAATATTTTTGAAAATTATAGAAACAATTTGTAAACTTTAACTTTGCTTAATAGAAAAATAAGGTCCCATAGAGTTGAATGTATTCCATTTTTTCAGCCCGTGCAATCCAAAATGAATTGGGTGGTATTACTCATTTACACTCCCATACGTCCCACAAACGGTCTCAACAACATACTAAAATTTCATTTTGATCAAGTCATTTTTACGGCAGTGATCGTGCGAACGGACAGACAGACAGAGAATGACCCAAGTCATAAACACTTTTCAATTATGTTGTAAAGTGTTAAAAATGCGAATTTCATTTTATTGATGCAGTTTCGGGTCCTGTTAAATGAACGAAGTATCGTAATAATTTGCCCTGAATGGATGGCCATTGCATTTTTGACTGGACAATATCAGTTACGGTCTTCAGGTTTAAACATTATTATTATTGATATTTTCGGGGATAATTGATTCAGAGATTATTGATATTTTCAAGATATTATGTCATTGTTTTATTGCGGCAAAAATTATTGAAACTCATAGAATGTACGTTGTATACGAGAAATCATCTACAAATGCACGGGTATATCTTCTAATCTACGAGAATATAAGTAGTACAGGTATATTGGCATATATTTTGACATATATTGGAATCAATTACTGCTTTTAGATTTAAAGATTACGGGATTATTGTTACTTTCAATTTATTGCGTCATCTGTTTTATTTTGGCAAAGATGTTAAAAACTCCTATGTTGTAGTATGTGTCATCTTCTACTAATACACGGGTGTATCTTCTAATATTACGTACGGGTTCCATAGAAGTTTAGCGTTTTTATCTTGCATATATGGGTTCAATTTCATATTTTTTGTAAATTTATTTACAAGCGGAACTAGGATATTTTATTCGTCAGATCTACCTGGGGAGATAATTTTGTATAGTAAAAACAGATATTCTTAAATTTAAATTTCCTTTTAGGAGCATTCAATTAAATCTTTTAATAGAATATTTTGAATAACAATATCATTTAGAATTATATGGGAATGCTATGGCACATGGCCGTGTCGTAAATTTTAAGTTTCATTATATTATATACTCCGTACAAAGAACGGGTATACTGCTAGTATTTAATATATTTGATTTAGTCGTGAAAACGGAGCAGAAGTATATCACTAATAATTAGAAAATAGAAATATCAGATCTAAATGTGTGATTTAAAAATATTCTTAAAATGATAATAAGCATATGCACCGAAGAAAATTCGGCGCATATGCTTAATGAATTTTACCACAAGGAAAAATTCATAACTAAACCTGTTGTGGGTAGCACATGACTTTCCTTATATAATGCAATGAATTTACTACTTTTACAGTAAAAAATAAAAAATAAATAAATAGATTATTCTTATAGTAGATACTTATATTCTTTCCAAGATATTGAATTTTCGTCAATGAGTCGCCATTTTCATAGATATAGAGTCATTTTTATCCATTTGGCGAGATGTTCGTTCATTTGGCAACATTTAAAAAGTCGCCAAGTGGGCGACATTCCGTCAAATGCTTCGCCAAAATGTCGCCAAGCTTTATGGACGGAGAAATAACTTATTCCCATAGTAGCTAAATGACCATTAGCGTTCAAATACAACATTTTTCTCAAAGTATCTTTTCTCATGAATGGAACGAGCTAGATTCACGAGAATAATGCCACCTAATGTATCGCATGATTTTACATATGAAATGTGAACATGTTTCTCAACAGTTAATATATTTTTTTTAATTGATGGGATTTTTTAATAAATTTATTAAAATGTTCAATATCTCGATAATGGTTCATGCTAGTTTTATGAAACTAAAGTTTATGTCAATAGTTTTCTAAGGAAAAATGACATAAATGTCTATTTGCGTAACTTTATTAAAGGCTTTGATTTTTTGAGGATTTTTTCAAAATCTCACTCGAGAATTTAAGAGGGTTCTGAACATTCGATTGTGTTTAAAAACAATAGACTTTCAGCATTCACGGATTGTAATTTTTGTACCAAGTTTCATTCGAATCGCTCCATTCGTTCGTGAGATATCGTCTTCACAGACTCACTGATACACACACACACACACACACACACACACACACATAGACATCACCTCAAAAATGTTCAATTCGTGCACAGGGGGTGCTTGAAACGGGTTCTTCCGTCGAAAATTCGAATTCGAATGTTTGACCCTGTGACAATATTTTCCTTATAAGGAAAATAAAAATGCGAATTTCATTTTATGGATGTATTGGATGCAGTTTCATGGGCTGTTAAATGGATTAATAATTTGCCATAACAACTGCCTCACAACTGCATTTACAGTTGCGAGTCACAGACGGCGATCCCAGTTATTACTTTTTTAAATTTTTATTTCAAAAATCTACCGAACCTATCTTGCTGAAATTTTTTTTATATTTTTTATAAGTTCATTATTACTTTCCTTATATACATATAATGTTTAAGAAAAGTATTGTGACGGGGTCGAAAATTCGAATTTGAGTTTTCGGGAGAGCACATTTCAAACATCCCTGAACACGAATCAGACGTTTTTGAGATGATGTCTGTCTGTGTGTGTGTGTGTGTGTGTGTGTGTCAATGAGACTGTGGAGATGATAACTGACGAACGAATGGAGCGATTCAAACAAAATTTGGTACAAAAATTGCAATCCATGAATACTGGAAGTCTATTGTTTTTATACGCAATCGGATATCCAGAACCTCCCTAAACTTTTGAGTGAAATTTTGAAATAACAATCAAAAAATCAAAACCTTTAATAAAGTTACGTAAATAGTCATTTTTTATGTAATTTTTCATTAGAAAACAATTGACATAAATTTTAGAACGTTAGCATAAATCGTTCTCAAGATATTGCACATTTTTTAAAAAAATTACCAAAAAAATCATATAAAATAAAAAGAAATATTACCTATTGTGAAATATGTTCACTTTTCATAAGTAATATCATGTGATAAATTGGGTGACATCATTCTCGTGGATCTAGCTCGTTCCATTTATGAGAAAAGATACTTTGAGTCATAATTTTGTATTTGAACATCAATAGTCATTTATCTGCTATAAGAATAACATATTTCTCCATCCGTAATGCTTGGCGAGATTTTAGCGACGAATTTGGCGGAATGTCGCCAACTTGCAGACTTTTTTAAATGTTGCCAAATGAACGAAAATATCGCCAAGAGGATAAATTATGACGCTATATCGGTGAAAATGACGACTCATTGACGAAAATTCAATATCTTGGATAGAATATAAGTATCTACTATAAGAATAATCTATTTTTTTTTACTGTAAGAGCAGTAAATTTATTGTATTATATAAGGAAAGTTATGGGTTGCCCACATCAGATTATTTCTTAAAATTTTCGAAGCTATTTGCGAATTTTAACTTCGCTTAAAAAACGTTTGAGAAATGAAGTCTCACAAGGTTCAATGTATTTCATTTCTTCAACCCGGGTTCCATCCGCAACTAATTGGGTGATATTATTCATTTATATTCCCATAGATCCCACAGCCTGTCTGAACAACATACTAAAATTTCATTTTGATAAAGTCATTTTTAGGGCAGTTATCGTGCTAACGGACAGACAGACAGAAAGAATGAACAAAGTCATAAACACTTTTCAACCATGTTGTAAAGTGCTAGAAATGCGAATTTCATTTTATTGGTGCATTTCATATCCTGTTAAATGGACAAAGTATTGTAATAATTTAACGGATAGAGTGACACTCCCAAATGATCCACCTTACCTACAACCTTGGTATGGGTTCCATTAGATCAGTGTCAACTCTGAGCTCAAGGAAACTGAGTGTGTGCCTGTATCGGCCATCCAGACTGGTACTTTGATCCTTCGGGTAGGTCGGACGGTCTGGGTGCAACAAACAAATAAAACAACTGTGAAGCATTAATTCACCATCGGCGCACGTTTTTTTAACACTTTGCAACAGAGTTGAAAAGTGTTTATGACTTTGCTCATTCTGTCTGTCCGTTAACACGATAACTGCCTTAGAAATGACTTTATGAAAATGAAATTTTAGTATGTTGTGCAGACGGTCTGTGGGATCTATGGGAATACAAATGAACGATATCACCCAATTACTTTTCGACTGAATCCGGGGTGAAAAATGAAATACACCGAACCCTATGGGACCTCATTTTTCAAACATTTAAGCGGATTTAAAATTCACACATTGCTTCGAAAATTTTAGAAAATATTCAAATTGTCCAATAAAAAATATGAAAAGAATTTCGGCAAAATATATTCTGTAGTTTTTTGAATGAAAATTAAAATAATAATGACACCCATATTGTATGAAGAGATCAGGTGACCCACTTCAAAATAAAATAGGGCATCAAAATAGTGATTTTTAAAGTTCTTTTCAATTTATATTGAGTGCTGTATCTGTCCTAAAACCGCTGTATTTTTGTTTAATTTCTGTGTATCTGTATTCTGAAATAACGCAATTACAATATATTTCAGTTTAAATGATCATCCAACTTTGATTATTTCTGCAACAAAGCCTAATTTTCACTTATGGAGAATGAGTTGTATAAGAATTGCTGCATTTCTTTAACGCAAAATTATTTTGCTCTGGAGTCTGCAATATAGCTGATATAAATGAAACATTCATTGATTTTACATAGAGAAGCAGACGATTTTAAACCAGACTTTTTCAATCAAGTTTTAAGCATAGAGTTAAATTACTTTTACCGCCAAGGTTTTAAGTTTTAAATAAAATGATTTATTGTAGTATTATGATGAATGAAAGGAATGGAATAAAAGTGTATAAATGAAATATTTACAGATTTTACATAGAGAGCCAGGCAATTTATATTTCAGTGACGTCATTTGAATAAAGTTCATTTTTTTCGATGAAGTTTTAACTTTCCAAATATAATAAATTATTATAGTATTGTGATAATTTTTAAAATAATACCGCTGAATGTATCGCATTTTAGAAATGTTTAAACCAGGCGATTTATATTTCAATGACGTCATTTGAATAAAGTTCATTTCGATGAAGTTTTAAGTTTTCAAATATAATAAATTAATGTAGTAATGTGATATTTAAAAAATATTACAGCTGAATGTATCGGGTTTTAGAGATGTTTAAATACATTTGCATTGCAGTTGGAAAGTGTTTCATAATGAATGCTTTATGCATGATTGATCTTTCTTGTTTTAATAATGTCCGTCTATCTATGGACACGATACACTAGGAACAAATTAATAAATCAAATATATGCTGGTCTATCTCCTTCTATGTGTGCGTTTCTGCCTCTCTCTTTGTCGTAACGATTTTTTTTTTCACATAAATTGATAAAATTGAGCCAAATTTTAGTAGGGTTATTTTAATCGATGAACGTCAGAAATGTATTCATTTTCTGAATGAACGAACTCAGGAGAAAATCCCCCCTTTCTCTAACATCGGAAACTAAATAAATAAAAGAATTCGAAAATCGAAAACTAAAACATAATAAAGCTCAAGAAGCTCGTTTTGCCAAGTCGAGAGGTTTCACCTCTTACTCGCTGCCGCTCACTGAATGCCCAATAACTATCGTATATATAAAAAATATCGAATCTCTTATGACGTCAAAACCTCTGTAATTTAGCAATTTTCTAAATCAAGCTTCCTATTAACTTTTAAAGGGACTCTCCAGATGACTCAGACAATGAGAACTATATCGTTACGTAAAAAAAAAACCCTCTCCTTGTGGCTTAGATAGGTCTATGAAAGAACTGCCGTAGTTCGAATAAAAATTGCGGGCGCATTTATTTTTCGCAATTCAGTTTCCAATGAAATATCGTCTGACGTTCGTAGGCGGAATGACATTCGTCTCTTCTGAAAATCCTCACTGGCGCTTATAGAGGAAACAAGAGAGGAAGGCCCTCTGCGCCGAACGAAGTAAAAATACTTTGTTTATTTACAAAAATATTTTATACATTTATTTCCGATAATATATATAATTAAAATAAAAGCGATTGGATCGTAAATTATTTGAACAAACGATGTCTTCCTTGTCTCTTCGGCACTAAAATTTGATGTATTGGCTTTTAAGCTAGAGTGGATAGAGGCCAATGTTGAGGGCTCTTTCGCAAAATAAGGCGGGTTCTTTTATCGTTAATCGCACCCAAAACGAATTTGCACCAGGATCATACACAAGTGACTTACCTACCAAATGTTATGAAATTGGGTTTTTCAGTTAGAGTGGATACATACATTGTGCACAGACAGATTCACAGACACACAGGCAGACGTCACGCTAAAAATAGTTGTTTTGTATTCTAGAAGTCTCAAAACGTGTCAATCCGTCGAAAACTCGAGCTGCGATTTTCGACATGATTTCAATACCTTCCCTATACATTATTACAATGTATTGCAGGGAAAGTAAAAATAAATATTTTTTATCTGCGGACAGACACTATTAATAGAAGGCAAATTCTGTTTCTTTCACAGGTTTTCTTCTATCGTGTGCCCTATATTACTTTATATTTGCGTGCATTTTTTAGTAACGGCACAATTTTAATGACTTTATTTTTAGAGTAGCAACATCAGGATATTGGCTATTTCGTTTAGAATATTCTATACACAAAATAGTCAATTTATTTTCTTTTTCATAGTTTTAGGTATTATTGTAATGATGATATACGTTGTTTAATAAGTGTTTTAGAATTCATCTATATAAATAAAAATGAAAATCTGTCTGTCTGTCTGTCTGTCTGTTTGTCCCATCATCACGGGAGAACGGCTGAACAGAATTTGATGAAATTTTGTGGGTAGCCCAGAAATAACCCCACTTAAAATTATATCCGTGATTTCAGTTTTTACGACCAGTGGTTCTCGAGATATTAGTAAAAAACGACATTTTCGTTTGTCTCATCATCACGGAAAAACGGCTGGATCGAATTTAATGAAATTTGGTGGATAGCCTTGAAATATCCCCCCATAAATTTTGTCCAAGTTTCGAGTTTCTAAGACCTGGGGTTGTCGAGATATTAATGAAAAACGGAACTTTTTCCTAGGAGTTCTACTCCCTAACTCCGTGGTTTATCCAAACGAAAAGCTTGAAAATCGTTTGAAGGTGAATTAAAATTTAATCTCTGAGTTTGATGGGAGATTGTTTGCGTTAATTAGTCACTTTCTGAAAACATGTATTGTTTGAAACATGATTTAAAGGGGAAATCTATCTCCATGGTTCATGGTTTATTTAAAACAAGCTTTTACGGAACAATGAGAAGTATAGAGAAATCAAAATCGTTATTTAATTTCGCAGTTTATGTTATAAGACATGACATATTTAACATGTTATAAGATTCTATCTTATATCATGTTACTCAGAAACGCAATTAAATTAAATCTGTCTGTTAATTTTAATAATTATTTTTTCGATTTGAATAATAAATAAATGGATATAAAAATATATTTTAGAAAAGAACGATTTGATTTTTCTTATAGCATTTTTGACTGGATAATATCAATTACGGTCTTCAGGTTTAAAAATTATTATTATTTATATTTTCGGGGATTATTGATTCAAGGATTACTGATATTTTCAAGTTATTATGCAATTATTTTATTATGACAAAAATTGTTTAAACTCATATATTGTATGTTGTACGAATCTTCTACAAATACACGTGTATATCTTTTAAACTACGAGAATATAAGTAGTACAGGTATATTGACATATGTTTTGATATATATTGGCATATATTGGAATCAATTACGACCTTCTGGTATAAAGAGTACGGATATTATTGATGTTTTCAATTTATTACGTCATCTCAATTTATTACGTCATTCAATTTATTACGTCATTATTTTGGCAAATATTTTTGAGACTCATATTGTAATACGGGTAATCTTCTACTAACACACTGGCATATTTTCTAATCTGCGACAATATAATTAGTACGGGGTTGCATATATTCATTCAATTTCTATTTTTTCTTCTGTGAATTTGCTTACAAAAGGGGGCAGGATGTTTTATTCTTCAGATCTGATCGTGAAGATAATTTTGCATAGTGAGAACATATATTCTTAAACTTCTCTTTAGGAGCAATAAATTTAATATTTTAACAGAATTTGCACATGATTGTGAACTTTAAGTTTCTTTAAATTATACACTCCGTACGAATAACGGGTGTGCTGTTAGTGGTTAATAAATTTTAACATTTTAGGAGGATATATCATGTTGCTCGGCATCGCAATTAAATTAAATGTGTTTGTTAATGTTTTTATTATTTTTTTTCGATTTAAATAATAAATAAATGGATAAATGGATATAAAAGTATATCTTATGAATGGACGGTTTGATTTTTCTTTTAATTGTATTAATTGCTGACTGCGTACATCAATTTCATTTATTTTGGCAAAGAGTTTTCAAGCTTATATCGTATTTAGCTACTAATCTCATATATTGTGTTTAGCCAATAAATTCATATAGCCGATTGTTGAAACAGAAAAAGAGTAGAGCGGGTATATCTTCTAATACAATTGTAGTGTTTTCATTTAGTATATTGAAACGGGATAAGAATGTTTCATTCAGATCTGCAAATTCAAAGCTACGAATTTGGAGGGATATCGCTAATTTGACAACTTTTCTTAAACTTTGCCAAATTGACGGAAATGTCGCCAAATTGATATAAACGACACACAAACAGCTGCATAAACCTTCGGGTTGGTCGTGTGGCTTGGGTCTTCTACATATCAATGAAATTTTTTTTTTGTTTTGTTAGAAGAGAGTTCTGAAATGATGTTTGGTTAGCATTTCTCTGTCCGACCAACCATCCTACTTAGTAATACATTCAGCAAATTTTTAAAATGTCACCAAATTGATAAAAATGTTTTCAAATCTATAAAAATATCTTGAAATTGATAAAATTGCGCTACATAAATGATATTAATTGTTTTTTGTTACGGGATAGTATTGTGATGATATTTCGTCAATTTGTCGCAAAGTGGAACTGTCAGTTCTACAGTCCCACTTGGCGATAAATTTGGCGATTTTTTAAAATGTCGCTAATTTGACGAAACTGTCGCCAAATGTTCCATAGAAATATAACTATTTAGACTATATTTTTTCTACCAATTTATTTGAAGCAAATGATATCATGTCGCTTAGCAACGGATTTAAATCCAATGTGTTTATGCGGCAGGCGATTTTTATTAAATCCTTTCCGATTTGAATAATGAAGATATGTATATAAAATAAATTTCATTGCCATTTCATTTTGGACTGGATAATATCAATTATACTCTTCAGGTTTAAACATTATTATTATTGATATTTTCCGGAATTATTGATTCAGGGATTATTGATATTTTTAAGTTATTACGCCATTGTTTTATTGCGGCAAAAATTGCTGACACACGCATATTGTACGTTGTACGAGTAATCTTCTAGGAATGCACGGGTATATCTTCTAACCTACGAGAATATAAGTAGTACAGGTATATTGGCATATATTTTGACATATATTGGCATATATATTGGAATCAAGTACAGTCTGCTGGTATGAAGATTAAGGGGATTAATTATATATTCAATTTATTACGTCGTCTGCTGTATTTTACCAAAAAGCATTTGTGACTCATATTGCAAAACGGGTAATCTTCTACTAATAATCGGACATTATAAGTAGTACGTGTATATCTTCCCATATAATTTTAGCACTTTAATTTTGACATATATTGGAATAAATGACTGTCTTCAGATTTAAAGATTACGGGTTTATTGGTATTTTCAATTTATACATGTAATCTACTAATACAGGTTATATTTTCTAATATTCGCGTATATAATTAGTATACCATACAATTTTAACGCTTTTATTTTGCATATATTGATTCAATTCCATATTTTTTTTATATTTGCTTACATAAGGGGTCCAAGATGTTTTATTCTTCAGATATGTCCATGAAGATAATTTTATATAGCGAGAACAGAGATTCTTAAACTTCTTTTTATGAGCATTATATTAAATATTTTAACAGAATATTTTGATTAAACATGTCATTTAGTATACTATAAGAATTTGGGCATGATTATGAATTTCAAGTTTCTTTATATTATATACTCCGTACGAAGAACGGGTATGCTGCTAGTCTATATAAATAAAAATGAAAATCTGTCTGTCTGTCTGTTTGTCCCATCATCACGGGAGAACGGCTGAACCGAATTTGATGAAATTTTGCGGGTAGCCTAGAAATAGCCCCACGTAAAATTATATCCGTGTTTTCAGTTTTTACGACCAGTGGTTCTCGAGATATTAGTAAAAAACGAAATTTTCGTTTGTCTCATCATCACGGGAAAACGGCTGAACCGAATTTAATGAAATTTGGTGAATAGCCTTGAAATAGACCCCCATAAATTTTGCCCAAGTTTCGAGTTTCTAAGACCAGGGGTTGTCGAGATATTAATGAAAAACGGAACTCCTAAAAGCTTGAAAATCGTTTGAAAGTGAATTAAAATTTAATCTCTGAGTTTGATGGGAGATTTTTTGCGCTAATTAGTCACTTTCTGAAAACATGAACTGTTTGAAACATGATTTAAAGGGGAAATCTATCTCCATGTTTTATTTAAAACAAGATTTTACGGAACAATGAGAAGTATAAAGAAATCAAAATGGTTATTTAATTTCGCAGTTTATGATATAAGACATGACATATTTAACATGATATAAGATTCTATCTTATAACATGTTACTCAGAAACGCAATTAAATTAAATCTGTCTGTTAATTTTAATAATTATTTTTTGGATTTAAATAATAAATAAATGGATATAAAAATATATTTTAGAAAAGAACGATTTGATTTTTCTTATAGCATTTTTGACTGGATAATATCAATTACGGTCTTCAGGTTTAGAAATTATTATTATTGATATTTTCGGGGATTATTGATTCAGGGATTATTGATATTTTCAAGTTATTATGCAATTATTTTATTATGACAAAAATTGTTTAAACTCACATATTGTATGTTGTACGAATAATCTTCTACAAACACACGTGTATATCCTTTAATCTACGAGAATATAAGTAGTACAGGTATATTGACATATGTTTTGATATATATTGGCATATATTGGAATCAATTACGACCTTCTGGTATAAAGAGTTCGGATATTATTGATATTTTCAATTTATTACGTCATCTCTTTTATTTTGGCAAATATTTTTGAGACTTATATTGTAATACGGGTAATCTTCTACTAACACATTGGCATATTTTCTAATCTGCGACAATATGATTAGTACTGGGTTGCATATATTGATTTAATTACTTTTTTTTCTTCTGAAAATTTGCTTACAAAATGGGCCAGGATGTTTTGATCTGCCTGTGAAGATAATTTTGCATAGTGAGAACATATATTCTTAAACTTCTCTTTAGGAGCAATAAATTTAATATTTTAACAGAATTTGGACATGATTGCGAACTATAAGTTTCTTTATATTATATACTCCGTACGACGAACTGGTGTGCTGTTAGTGGTTAATAAATTATAACATTTTATGAGGACAAATCATGTTGTTCGGCATCGCAATTAAATTAAATGGGTTTGTTAATGTTTTTATTATTTTTTTTCGATTTGAATAATAAATAAATGGATAAATGGATATAAAAGTATATCTTATGTATGAACGGTTTGATTTTTCTTTTAATTATATTAATTGCTGACTGCGTACATCAATTTCATTTATTTTGGCAAAGAGTTTTCAAGCTTATATCGTATTTAGCTACTAAACTCATATATTGTGTTTAGCCAATAAATTCATTTAGCCGATTGTTGAAACAGAAAAAGAGTAGAGCGGGTATATCTTCTAATACAATTGTAGTGTTTTCATTTAGTATATTGAAACGGGATAAGGATGTTTCATTCAGATCTGCAAATTCAGAGCAACGAATTTGGCAGGATATCGCTAATTTGACAACTTTTCTTAAACTTTGCCAATTTGACGGAAATGTCGCCAAATTGATAAAAACGACGCATATCAATGAAATTTATTTTGTTTTGTTAGAAGAGAGTACTGAAATGATGTTTGGTTAGCATTTATCTGTCAGGCCAACCATCCTACTTAGTAATATATTTAGCGAACGGTTTGATTTAAAGGTCACTAAATTGTTTGATAAAAGGTCACTAAATTGATAAAAATATTTTCAAATCTATAAAAATATCTTGAAATTGATAAAAATGAGCTAAATAAATGAAATTAATTGTGTTTTGTTAGGGGATAGTATTGTGATGATATTTCGTAAATTTGTCGCCAAGTGGGACTGTCAGTTCTACAGTCCCACTTGGCGATAAATTTGGCGATTTTTTAAAATGTCGCTAATTTGACGAAAATGTCGCCAAAAGTTCCATAGAAATATAATTATTTAGACGATATTTTTTCTACCAATTTATTTGAAGCAAATGATACGTCGCTTAGCAACGGATTTAAATCCAATGTGTTTATGCGGCAGACGATTTTTATTAAATCCTTTCCGATTTGAATAATGAAGATATGTATATAAAATAAATTTCATTGCCATTTCAATTTGGACTGAATAATATCAATTACACTCTTCAGGTTTAAACATTATTATTATTGATATATTCCGGAATTATTGATTCAGTGATTATTGATATTTTTAAGTTATTACGCCATTGTTTTATTGCGGCAAAAATTGCTGACACTCGCATATTGTACGTTGTACGAGTAATCTTCTAGGAATGCACGGGTATATCTTCTAACATACGAGAATATAAGTAGTACATGTATATTGGCATATATTTTGACATATATTGGCGTATATATTGGAATCAATTACAGTCTTCTGGTATGAAGATTAAGGGGATTAATGATATTTTCAATTTATTACGTCGTCTGTTGTATTTTGCCAAAAGCATTTGAGACTCATATTGCAATACGGGTAATCTTCTACTAATAATCGGACATTATAAGTAGTACGTTTGTATATTCCCATATAATTTTAGCACTTTCATTTTGACATATATTGGAATAAATGAATGTCTTCAGATTAAAAGATTACGGGTTTATTGGTATTTTCAATTTATACATGTAATCTACTAATAGAGGTTATATTTTCTAATATACGCGTATATAATTAGTACGGGTCCCATACAATTTTAACGCTTTTATTTTGCATATATTGATTCAATTCCATATTTTTTTTATATTTGCTTACATAAGGATCCAGGATGTTTTATTCTTCAGATATGTCCATAAAGATAATTTTATATAGCGAGTACTGAGATTCTTAAACTTCTTTTTAGGAGCAATGTATTAAATATTTTAACAGAATATTTTGATTAAAAATGTCATTTAGTATACTATAAGGATTTGCGCATGATTGCGAATTTTAAGTTTCTTTATATTATATACTCCGTACGAAGAACGGGTATGCTGCTAGTATTTAAATATAATTGTAAATATTTCATTTATTCGATAGTATCATAGATTCCATAGTATCGTGTTATAATATCGTGATGATGTTTCGTCAATGTGTCGCTAAGTGGGACTGTCAGTTTTACAGTTCCCCGTGGCGAAAAATTTGGAGATTTTTTAAAATATCGCTAAATTGACGAAAATGTCCTCAAACCTTCCATAGAGATAGCATTATTCAAACGATGTTTTTGCCGCCGATTTATTGGAAGCAAATGATAATGTCGCTTAGCAACGGATTTAAATCCAATGTGTTGATGCGGCAGACGATTTTTATTAAATCTTTTCCGATTTGAATAATAAAGATATGTATATAAAATAAATTCATTGACATTGAATTTTTGACTGGATAATATCAATTACGGTCTTCAGGTTTAAACATCATTATTATTGATATTTTCGGGGAGTGTTGATTCAGAGATTATTGATATTTTCAAGTTATTATGTCATTGTTTTATTGTGGCAAAAATTATTGAAACTCATACATTATACGTTGTATACGAGAAATCTTCTACAAATGCACGGGTATATCTTCTAATCTAAGAGAATATAAGTAGTACAGGTATATTGGCATATATTTTCACATATATTGGAATCAAGTAAGGCCTTCTGGTACGAAGATTACGGGGATTATTAATATTTTCAATTTAAAATGTCATCTGTTTTATTTTGGCAAATATTTTTGAGACTCATACTGTAATACGGGTCATCTTCTACTAACACTCGGACATATCTTCTAATCTACGACAATATAAGTAGTCCCATACAATTTTAGCACTTTCATTTTGGCATATACATTGGAATCAATTACTGCCTTCAGGTTTAAAGATTACGGATTTATAGAAACTTTCAATTTATACATGCAATCTACTAATATAGGTTATATCTTCTAATATTCGCGTATATAAGTAGTACGGGTGCCATACAATTTTAACGCTTTTATTTTGCATATATTGATTCAATTCCATATTTTTTGAAAATTTTCTTATAAAAGGGGCCATGATGTTTTATTCTTCAGATCTGCTCATGAAGATAATTTTGTATACCGTGAATTATAAGTTTCTTTATATTATATACTCCGTACGAAGAACGGGTATGCTGCTAGTGTTTAATAAATATCCAATGGCAAATTCATGGAGTTTTAACTTAAATTTCATTTTATGTTTATTCTATTTTCAAATATGAAAAATATTAATTTATTCTTAAGTACATTCGTACCTCTGCACTACGAACATTTCGGTGATTTCACCGAAAATAGAATGCATGGGCGGGATCCGCCTATTTCGAAATACGATGGATTTCTTAAATGCGGAAATTATTTTGTAACGAGAGTTGAATGCGGATCACGTTCCTATTGCATTTTTCCTTGAGTGATGAGAACGCCCCCTATGGGCGAGTAAAGTCGAATGATTGAACTGATTTGTTAAAGACCGAGCCTTATTGGGATGGGTAGCAATTTTCTTCAGAAATGGACAATTATTACTTTTCTTATATACATAGCATAATGCGGCCAACGGCAGTACCGTGCTGAAAATATCGATTCTCGTTAGATCACCGAAGTTAAGCAGCATCGGGCGCGGTTAGTACTTGGGTGGGTGACCACCTGGGAACACCGCGTGCTGTTGGCACATTTCGGTTGCGGTAGCCCGGTGGTTTGCGCGCTGGATTTGCACGCTGCCACAACTGCCGCCGTGTTCATGCGGAGTATGATCACGTTAAACATGTGGGTCCGTAAGTCCTTCTGAGAGGTTGATGGTAGGGGAAGGAGGGTACGGTCCCTGTGAATGCCTCCCCCACTGCCTTCCGATCTAAATTGGGTGGCACTTCCCTGCCATCCAAACAGTTACCTTACACCTTTGTGGTAGGTCGGACGGTCTGGGTCTCAACAACAACATAGCATAATGCATAAGGAAAGTATTGGGACAGGATCGAATATTCGAATTCGAGTTTTCGACGGGAGAGCACGTTTGAAGCATCCCTGATCACGAATCGAACATTTTTGAGGTGATGTCTGTGTGTGTGTGTGTGTCAGTGAGTCTGTGGAAGCGATATCTCACGAACGAATGGAGCGATTCGAATGAAATTGGGTACAAAAATAGCAATCCGTGAATACCGAAAGCCATTATTTTTAAACACAATCGAATATTCAGAAGCCCCTCAATTTTCGAGTGAAATTTTGAAAAAAATCATCCAAAAATCAAAATCTTTAATAAAGTTACTCAAATAGACATTTCTTATGTAATATTTTCTTAGGAAAACGATCGACATAAACTTTAGAACGCTAGCATGAACCATTCTCGAGATTTTGCACGTTTTTCAAATAAATTTATCAAAAAATCCCATCAATTAAAAAAAAATATTAACTGTTGAGAAACATGCTCACTTTTCATATGTAATATCATGCGATACATTGAGTGACATCATTCTCGTGGATCTAGCTCGTTCCATTCATAAGAAAAGGTACTTTGAGTCATACTTTTGTATTTGAACGCCAATAGTTATTTCTGCTATAAGAATAACTTATTTCTCCGTCCATAACGCTTGACGAGATTTTGGCGACAAATTTGGCGGAATGTCGCCAACTTGGCAACTTTTTAAATGTTGCCAAATTAACGAAAATCTCGCCAATTGGATGAAAATGGCGCTCAATCCATGAAAATAACGAGAATATAAGTATTTACTATAAGAATAACTTATTTTTTTTACTGTAAAAGTAATCAATTCGTTGCATTATATAAGGAATGTCATGTGCTGCCCACATCAGATTTTTTATTATACTATATTAAATGATTTTTTATTATACTATAATAAATGAATTATTGTTATATATAAATCAATTATTTATTATATAATATTTATTATAAATCAATTATTTATCAATTATTTATTATATATAAATCTTGTTTATGTATAATAAATGATTATTTTGTGGCAGACAGATATAAATATTTTTGTCATAGAGTATTAATCGAATCTAAATATGTGCAAGGAAACAAATAGTCTCTCGATTTATACTTTTACTTTCCCTGCAATGCATGGCAATGTATAGGGAAAGTATTGGAATCAGACCGAAAATCTCAACTCGAGTTTTCGACGGATCAACGCGTTTCGAGACCTTTTGAATACGAAAAAAAATATGTTTAGCGGGACGTCTGTATGTGTGTGTCTGTCTGTCTGTGCAATATATGTATCCACTCTGACTCAAAATGAATGAACCCAATTTCATAAAATTAGGTAAGTCACTTGCAGGCGACGCTGGTGATGATCAGTTTTGGGTACGATTCGGGATAAAATAATCTGCCTTTTTTTGCGAAATGGCCCCTCAAAAATGGCCTGTAGTTGAAAAACAAATCTGTTAAATTTTACAAAATTTGGTAAATAAGTCACGTGTGGGTTACTTTGGTGCTGATTACATTTTGGTATGATTCGAAAAGAAATAGCCTGCCTTATTTTCGAAATGGTCCGCAAAAATCTTCAAAACCTAAAATAAAAAACTGCGAATTATGCTCAAATATATTAATTAAATGCTTGTTTAATACGTCATTTTTAACGATAAAAATAATAAGACCAACCTTATTACACTAGGACTAGCCGTTCTCGAGATATTTTTGTTTCTTCGCATTTTCGCTACGTCACCTTTGAAAACATGTCCAGTTACTCAATGAGAACGAAAATGGAATTAAAAGTGTCGATTCAGTGTCATTTTAAATAATGATGACTGTTATTGTGTGCCATTCAACTCAATTTAATGAATTGTTGAAGAAGTAAAGAGAACATGAATATGAGCCTGCAGGGAAAGTCAGCATGGGATTTTTATGTTTTGCGATTAGACGCATTACTTTAAAATTTCATCGAAATGCTCTTGCCATTCAAGTTTGTGGTCAGAAAACTGCGACCGGAACTGATTTGCATGGGAACCTCTCCATCTCAGGTATCCAGGCCAGCCAGTGGATGGAGCGGAGCTGGAACTCAATGAGAACGAAAATGGAATTAAAAGTGTCGATTCAGTGTCATTTTAAATAATGATGACTGTTATTGTGTGCCATTCAACTCAATTTAATGAATTGTTGAAGAAGTAAAGAGAACATGAATATGAGCCTGCAGGGAAAGTCAGCATGGGATTTTTATGTTTTGCGATTAGACGCATTACTTTAAAATTTCATCGAAATGCTCTTGCCATTCAAGTTTGTGGTCAGAAAACTGCGACCGGAACTGATTTGCATGGGAACCTCTCCATCTCAGGTATCCAGGCCAGCCAGTGGATGGAGCGGAGCTGGAACTCAATGAGAACGAAAATGGAATTAAAAGTGTCGATTCAGTGTCATTTTAAATAATGATGACTGTTATTGTGTGCCATTCAACTCAATTTAATGAATTGTTGAAGAAGTAAAGAGAACATGAATATGAGCCTGCAGGGAAAGTCAGCATGGGATTTTTATGTTTTGCGATTAGACGCATTACTTTAAAATTTCATCGAAATGCTCTTGCCATTCAAGTTTGTGGTCAGAAAACTGCGACCGGAACTGATTTGCATGGGAACCTCTCCATCTCAGGTATCCAGGCCAGCCAGTGGATGGAGCGGAGCTGGAACTCAATGAGAACGAAAATGGAATTAAAAGTGTCGATTCAGTGTCATTTTAAATAATGATGACTGTTATTGTGTGCCATTCAACTCAATTTAATGAATTGTTGAAGAAGTAAAGAGAACATGAATATGAGCCTGCAGGGAAAGTCAGCATGGGATTTTTATGTTTTGCGATTAGACGCATTACTTTAAAATTTCATCGAAATGCTCTTGCCATTCAAGTTTGTGGTCAGAAAACTGCGACCGGAACTGATTTGCATGGGAACCTCTCCATCTCAGGTATCCAGGCCAGCCAGTGGATGGAGCGGAGCTGGAACTCAATGAGAACGAAAATGGAATTAAAAGTGTCGATTCAGTGTCATTTTAAATAATGATGACTGTTATTGTGTGCCATTCAACTCAATTTAATGAATTGTTGAAGAAGTAAAGAGAACATGAATATGAGCCTGCAGGGAAAGTCAGCATGGGATTTTTATGTTTTGCGATTAGACGCATTACTTTAAAATTTCATCGAAATGCTCTTGCCATTCAAGTTTGTGGTCAGAAAACTGCGACCGGAACTGATTTGCATGGGAACCTCTCCATCTCAGGTATCCAGGCCAGCCAGTGGATGGAGCGGAGCTGGAACTCAATGAGAACGAAAATGGAATTAAAAGTGTCGATTCAGTGTCATTTTAAATAATGATGACTGTTATTGTGTGCCATTCAACTCAATTTAATGAATTGTTGAAGAAGTAAAGAGAACATGAATATGAGCCTGCAGGGAAAGTCAGCATGGGATTTTTATGTTTTGCGATTAGACGCATTACTTTAAAATTTCATCGAAATGCTCTTGCCATTCAAGTTTGTGGTCAGAAAACTGCGACCGGAACTGATTTGCATGGGAACCTCTCCATCTCAGGTATCCAGGCCAGCCAGTGGATGGAGCGGAGCTGGAACTCAATGAGAACGAAAATGGAATTAAAAGTGTCGATTCAGTGTCATTTTAAATAATGATGACTGTTATTGTGTGCCATTCAACTCAATTTAATGAATTGTTGAAGAAGTAAAGAGAACATGAATATGAGCCTGCAGGGAAAGTCAGCATGGGATTTTTATGTTTTGCGATTAGACGCATTACTTTAAAATTTCATCGAAATGCTCTTGCCATTCAAGTTTGTGGTCAGAAAACTGCGACCGGAACTGATTTGCATGGGAACCTCTCCATCTCAGGTATCCAGGCCAGCCAGTGGATGGAGCGGAGCTGGAACTCAATGAGAACGAAAATGGAATTAAAAGTGTCGATTCAGTGTCATTTTAAATAATGATGACTGTTATTGTGTGCCATTCAACTCAATTTAATGAATTGTTGAAGAAGTAAAGAGAACATGAATATGAGCCTGCAGGGAAAGTCAGCATGGGATTTTTATGTTTTGCGATTAGACGCATTACTTTAAAATTTCATCGAAATGCTCTTGCCATTCAAGTTTGTGGTCAGAAAACTGCGACCGGAACTGATTTGCATGGGAACCTCTCCATCTCAGGTATCCAGGCCAGCCAGTGGATGGAGCGGAGCTGGAACTCAATGAGAACGAAAATGGAATTAAAAGTGTCGATTCAGTGTCATTTTAAATAATGATGACTGTTATTGTGTGCCATTCAACTCAATTTAATGAATTGTTGAAGAAGTAAAGAGAACATGAATATGAGCCTGCAGGGAAAGTCAGCATGGGATTTTTATGTTTTGCGATTAGACGCATTACTTTAAAATTTCATCGAAATGCTCTTGCCATTCAAGTTTGTGGTCAGAAAACTGCGACCGGAACTGATTTGCATGAGAACCTCTCCATCTCAGGTATCCAGGCCAGCCAGTGGATGGAGCGGAGCTGGAACTCAATGAGAACGAAAATGGAATTAAAAGTGTCGATTCAGTGTCATTTTAAATAATGATGACTGTTATTGTGTGCCATTCAACTCAATTTAATGAATTGTTGAAGAAGTAAAGAGAACATGAATATGAGCCTGCAGGGAAAGTCAGCATGGGATTTTTATGTTTTGCGATTAGACGCATTACTTTAAAATTTCATCGAAATGCTCTTGCCATTCAAGTTTGTGGTCAGAAAACTGCGACCGGAACTGATTTGCATGGGAACCTCTCCATCTCAGGTATCCAGGCCAGCCAGTGGATGGAGCGGAGCTGGAACTCAATGAGAACGAAAATGGAATTAAAAGTGTCGATTCAGTGTCATTTTAAATAATGATGACTGTTATTGTGTGCCATTCAACTCAATTTAATGAATTGTTGAAGAAGTAAAGAGAACATGAATATGAGCCTGCAGGGAAAGTCAGCATGGGATTTTTATGTTTTGCGATTAGACGCATTACTTTAAAATTTCATCGAAATGCTCTTGCCATTCAAGTTTGTGGTCAGAAAACTGCGACCGGAACTGATTTGCATGGGAACCTCTCCATCTCAGGTATCCAGGCCAGCCAGTGGATGGAGCGGAGCTGGAACCGGCTGTCCTTGCGAAGGCCGACGAGCAAGGTATCTTTTCCAAATAAACCTGGACAGGTTTGCCTTCGCGTCATCGTCGCAACCCGTAGGCACCGCTACCTCCATCCCACACGATCAGAAATAGTTCTTGTCGTGGGCTCATCCTGTGTGTCAGAAACGCAATGGGTTAAGGGTGAGCATCAGTAAATCTTCTGCCATATCCGCGCTTTGTTAACTTTCGCAGAACACATTTTTCGCCGAAATTCTGCTCAAACAGTTGCGAAATGTTTTCTGAAAAATAAAATGCAAAATGATTTCTCAATCTATACATTTGATAAGGGGAGCTGAATGTACATCACTGAGGACTGCAGCCTTGTCTTCGAGTTCCTTTGTTTTCAAGTCATTACCTTTTCGTGATTGTGGCATTATTATATATGACCTGTGGTATTTAATACCGTATTATAAGGAATAGACATTTTAAAATGTTCATTAAATTATAAAAACAGTCGGTATATGGCAGCACCAAAAATATTTTGGATTGCAATAAAAAATATATTCTATATTTTATTGAGTATTAAATTTAGTTTTAATATAATCTAAGCATAGCATATTATTTTTCAGAAAATATTTTACAACTGTTTGAGCAGAATTTCTGCGAAAAACGTATTCTGCGAAAGTTAACAAAGTGCGGATAGGGCAGACGATTTGCTGACGATCGCCCTTAAAATGATTGTCTTCTCAAACCGAAAAAGAATTTTGGTTGCCAGCGCTCACTGCAGAAGGGGGGAATAGGAGTGTCCAAACATGTGCTTTTCCCTGCGTAGAATTATGATTGGCAAGTCACCCACCGTTTGAAGCAAAGAACTAGAGTATCAAGATTACTTCTCGAAGGTTTGAAGCAATGCGGAGGGACATCCTTATTAGTTTCACCGACTGAGCGCTAAGGGGATTCCCTTCAGCACAGATTAATTGTGTCCTCCTATAGAGCATGGGCATGAGCGTCCATAAACAACATGCGCAGTAGAATGCGTAGAAACTTAAGGGCAAAAAGGCATTATTTTACCATAGCGGGTCATGGTAAACGGACGAGGATGGCCCATCAAAGTTGAAACTAAACTCATTAAACGTCGAAATTTATCTTTGTGATGAAATGAGTTATTTAGAATACTTGAATAACAACCTATATTTAAAGATTTCATTTGCTAAAGTGCACTCTAAGCGATTTTAAGGGAATGTACACTACTACTCATTTTTACCGTAGTCACTCACTAGCGTTCTAAAGATGTTACTGGCAAATTCTGCAATCTATATGTGAGCGAAAAGGGAAGATATATAACTATTTTTTTTAAAACTCCTGTATATACTTTAATGAAAGTGAATATTTTATCACTTGTCGTGGACTCATACAGCGTATTCCACGTCACTTGGCCTCAGCCCTGGCAACAGCATAGCAACCGAGAATGTAGGATAAACAGTTAAGACTTAATCATTGCGTTAACAAGGATTTTGCAGTGGCAAAGCGTTATCGAAATAAAATTTCCAAAATAAATGGTATTGATCCATATATTTAGATTCCAAAAATAGATTAACATCTTCTCGAGCTATATTATTGTCGATTCCAAACTTATTTACGCTCAATATGGTTTAGAAACATTTCAAGCTTTATACTTTATGAATAAATAAGTTGTTTTACATTAATAGAAAGGAACAAACTTACCCGTTAAAAGGTGTTTATTGAATTTTCAAGGATATGAGAACTTCAATGTTGAAGTTGTCGATATTATCATTTAAGAGCTGAAGTCCATTTTTAGCGTCTTTCCGATTTTAATTTAATACTACCGGATTTTCTTGATTTGGGAATACAGGAGGTTCTAAAAACAGAAATAGAATCTCTACTACTTCGACTACCCCATCCCAAACAGCACAAAAGTTCGGCATATTTATAAACTTGTCCTTCAAATCTCATGCTTTTCTTACAAAATCAAATGGAACCAGTCAAAGAATGATTACGTGGTGTCCTACAAACGCTTTTGAAGCAGACGATAAGGAACTTGTGACGTCATGTTGGAAAGTTCTATTGCGTGTCATAAAGAGCATAGAAACGCAATGGGGTGCTTGCTCTAGGTGAAACCCAAACAGAATGTCCCTGTTGTTGAGGGCCCTGTGCCTGATTTATATATGAGAGGCAAGGCTCCTCTATATACGAGCTGACTTGTTAACCGTATTGAAGCCCACAGAAGCCAGAAGCATAATCCATTATCATTAGCTCTATTCGTAAGTAGTAGAGAAAGGGGCGTTCTGCGCCGATGGCGGAGCAATGCGGAGCGCGGAGCAAAATGGCCGCCATCTTGAATTCCGTAATCCTGGACGGGGGTGTAAAAGGGGGGAAAATGAAAAAAAAAGGTGGGGGTAAAAATTTTTCGAAACTTTTTTTTTGGGTGGCAACGATGTCGTAGTCTTGTACGAGGGGTTGAGGGGGAAATAATTTTTTTGGACGAGATTTTTTCTAAGTATGGAAGAAACTTCTTTCAGGTTGGCAACACCAACGGTGGCGGAGCAATGCCATCAGCGTCCCCTAGCGGCGAAAATTGGAACTATCGAGGATGGAACTTAGAAATATTTTTCTGTTTCGGTTGCCATAGCAACACCTGGGGGAAGAAACTTTTTTCAGGTTGGCAACACCAACGGTGGCGGAGCAATGCCATCAGCGCCCCCTAGCGGCAGAAAGGAGAAATAAAACTTGTGATTTTTCTGATAGTTGGGATTTTTTTTCTTTTTTCTAAATGAAGAAATTAAGTACGAAATATTCGTATTTTTTTTTTCTTTTTTTTTTAAATGAATGAGGATAATTAAATAAAGTAATTAAGTATATCAAGGTCATTGTTATCCCTCCGCCAAGGACATGCCAACGGTGTACCAAGGGTGTACCAAGGTCATATCAATATCCCTCCGCCTTCTAAGAAAAGAGTGCTTTTCCTATTCGTATGTTAAGGGATATACCAAGAGCATGCTAAGGTCCTTACACTATCCCTCCGCTATATCGCGGTTACGAAGTGAACTGCGAGAATATCGTATGATGAGGGGGTATGCCAAGAGCATCGAACATTTCGGGAAATAGTATATCTGTACTTACTTGAATTTTACACGTTTGTAATTTTTTTTTAAAAAAATGTGGTAATGGGAAAAATTAACATTTTGTTAAAATGTTCCAAAACCGTAAAAAAGTAACAAAAAATGTGGTAATGGGCAAAATTAACATTTTGCGTCTTTTTTTTGAAAATGTTAATTTCTCTATGGGAATTAACATGGGTTTTCACACTTTTGTCATTTTTTTTTAAAAAATGTGGTAATGGGAAAAATTAACTTTTTGCATAAAATGTCTCAAAAACGTAAAAAAGTAACAAAAAATGTGGTAATGGGTAAAATTAACATTTTGCGATTTTTTTCAAAATTTCAATTTCTCTATGGGAATTAACATGGGTTTTCGCACTTTTGTAATTTCTTTACAAAAAAATGTGTGTTTTTACAAAAATGTCACTAAAAATGTGGTAATGGGCAAAATTAACATTTCGCACAAAATGTTGCAAAAACGTAAAAAAACAACAAAAATGTGTGTTTTTTACAAAAATGTGATAAAAAAACACGTTTTCAAAGTAGCAGAATCGCGTGAATTGGTGTTTTAAAGTAGCAGAATCGCATGAATTGGGTGTATGGGAATCTCGAGAATCTCGGGGGTTTAAGGGGTGTGTTTACCCAACCGGTCTTGGAGTTTAAATTAATATGCGTGTTATTTTATACATGCGTTATTTCTTTAAACCAACATAGTTTAATACGTGTACCATTTTACAAGTGTACTACTAGCATAGGCTACCATAGGGGTACCTTTCAATCTTAACATGTTTTAAAAACCGCATAGTGCATTAAATCACGATGACAGATCTACCCCTCCCCACCTCGCGTGAATGTGGATAGTTACATCGTATGGCCAGTGCGGGAAAGATGAGGATACTGCTAACAGAGCGTGGTTCTGTATCTGGACATAACTTTAGGCTATATGTCGCGTTGGGCTTGGGTTTGGCCGACTGTTTAGAACTGCTCTCGCTGCTATTGTTAACATCTGTGGTGGAGGATAGTTTTTACGGGCTCATAGAATGCTTGTGTTGTTAGATTAAAAAGACACCACTAAATATCATTGTATTCTCAGCTGGGAGAGGCTCTTTTAAAGAAGTTCTTATTAAATTTTAACATGTTCTAAAAAGAATCTTTCATTCATTAGTGTTATGAATCTCGCAAGTTAATTAAAGGATGTTAATTAAATTAATTGATTAAGTATTGAATGCCTGTATACCAGGAGCATGTCAAAGACATGTCAAGGGGTATGTCAAAGCGTACCAAGGGTGTACCAAAGGAGTATGCTGAAGGCATACCAAGACCATCGTTCCTACACTATCCCTCTGCTATATCGCAGTTATGAAGTGAACTGTAAGAATATCGTATGATGAGGGGTATGCCAAGAGCATCGAACATACATTTTAAGAATGTGCCGATTTTAGCGTTTTTTTCACAAAAAGTTTTAAAAACGTTAAAAAAACAACAAAAATGTGCGTTTTTTCAACAAGTTGTTTTAAAGTTTTTGAGTTGTTGGATTTCTCTATGGGAATTAACATGGGTTTTCACACTTCTGCGAATTTTTTAGAAAAAAAATGTGGTTTTTCGCAAAAAAGCGGCCAAAAATGTGTTTTTTGAAAAACGCGGAATCGGCCGATTTTTTTCAAACTGTCGGATTTCTCTATGGGAATTAACATAGGTTTTCGCACTTTTGTAATTTTTTGAAAAAAAATGTGCGTTTTTGCAAAAATGCGGCCAAAAAAGCGTGTTTTTAGAGTAGCAGAATCGCATGAATTAGGTGTATGGGAGGGGGTGTGTTTCCCCAACCATTACGGTCTTGGAGTTCAAAATTTTTAAAAATAAATATTTTCAATAAATATTCCCAAAAATAAATATTTTAAATAATCGCGAAAGTGCGCTTATGTCTAAAATACTTGAGTGTTATGAATCTTGCAAGTTAATGAAAGGAAGCGATAAAATCTTAAATTTAAATAATAGCAGATACCAATGGGTGTATGCATATGTTTTTACAAGTGTATACTACCATAGGGGTTTCTTTAAACCCACATGTTTCAATATGTGTGTTATTTTATACGTATGTTATTTCTTTAAACCAACATGTTTTAATACGTGCGTTATTCTAAGAGGGAGAAACGCCTAATATGCTGATACATATGACACACGCGCTCAGCACAAATCGATGGAAATAAATGGTGAGATAGTTTTTAAAGACGAGACTTTGAAATTGTTTTCGATAAATAAGGTATTTGAGGTTATTTAACGTGTGAATGAGCGATACATGCCAATAAAATGAGGAACTAGGCTAAGTTTACAAGTATAGGACTTTAAAGTTTTGATGTTTTAGGGACGAGACTTTGAAATTGTTTTCGATAAATAAGGTATTTGAGGTTAAGAAGAGACTTTGAAATTGTTTTCGATAAATAAGGTATTTGAGGTTATTTAACGTGTGAATGAGCGATACATGCCAATAAAATGAGGAACTAGGCTAAGTTTACAAGTATAGGACTTTAAAGTTTTGATGTTTTATGGGTAGAACTTGAATTTATAATTAAACATGATTTATACTAACTACTGCAAAGGGAGAAATGCATAGCGAAAGGGGTTATGTGTGTATATATATATATATAATACATATAACCAACACCCACCGGTGGAATGCAGATCTAAGATAGTATTTTTAGGAGAAGACATGAGATTCTTAAGTAAATGGAGTATTTAGAGGCATTTAAAGAGATATAAACATATGATAAGGTAACATCCATAATACAAACAACTAATATAGGACAGCGAAAGGAAAACTTTAGTATTGTTTAGAGACCGAACTTCACAATTTTTAAGTAAATGTAGGCGTTTGGAAAAATTTTAATGAACTATGTGCGATACACATGTCTCCGATCACAGTGGTGGAAAAGTGATACCGGAGCAGTTTTTAAAGATGTGACTTTAACTTTTTTCAATTAAGTGAAGAATCTACTAAATATTAGAGGGTGCTAGCGCTTACCGAGGGTTTTATGTATAATACACATAAGCAGCATATAACATTAGGAAGGGGATATTAGAAAATTTTTTAAAGATAGGACTTTAGATTTTGTAACTAAATGAGATATCAAGAAACATTCAAAGGGTATGAAAACCTCTAATGAGGCGGAATGGAGGTGTACTTACCCAAGATACCCAACACTGAAATTATTCACTAAGATAAATTTTTTTTTAAAGTAAAGACTTTAGAAGTTTCACATAAAAGGTAATTTATACTAGTTTTTAAAGAAATGAAAACGCCCAGCGAGATGACTTAGAATGAATACAACGCCGATATATATAACAGTGAAAAGAAAACTTAAATATTGTTTAAAGACTGCACTTCAAATTTCAAAGTAAATGTACATACCCAGAAACTTTTAATGGAGTAGTATAATACACATACTCGATATAACAGTTAAATGACGAACTAAGAATAATTTATAAGTATGTAACTTTGGATTTTTTTAGTTAAATAGGGATTTCAGCTAATTTTTAGAGGGATAGAAAGGTATACTAAAGGGTGTACAACAAATTTTTAGAAGGGACTTAGGGAATTTGCTAACTAAATAGGGATTTCCACTACTTTTTAAAGGGATATAAAGACATACTAAAGGGTATACAGCAAATTTTTAGAGGGGACTTTGAGAATTTTTTAGCTAAATAGGGATTTCTACTAACTTTTAAGGAATAGAAACACGTACTGAAGAGTATAGAGCGTAATCATTACTAACACCTAGTGCTAAAATAAGGAATTAGAGTAATATTTTGGGGATGGGACTTTAGATTTTTAAGTAAATGTTATGTTTAAAAACTTTTAAAGTAGCGTAAATACCTACTAAGATGACATATGCGATACACATAGCCAATACATAGTTATTAAATAGGGAAAAGCTAAGATAGCTTTTTAGAATAACACTTAAATTTTTTTTTTCTAATTAAGCGCAATATATCAGCACTTAAAGCGGACAAATACGAAGATTCAGACGGCATGTGTGATACACATCGCGGACACATAATAGTTAAATGTTAATTTAAGTAAGTTTTTAAGGATAGAACTCTGAATTTTTTGGGTAAATGAGATGTTTAAGAACATTTAAAGAGTCAAAAACACCTAATAAGGTGATATGAGATGATTTCATCATCATCAGATAACAGCGAAATGGGGATACTACAAATATTTTAAAGGGGAATCCTTAAAATTTCAAAGTAAATAACCTTTAAAGGGGCGAAAAATATGTAGTGAAGTTGTGTAGATAATACAGATCATCGACATTCTAAAACAGACAAGACATGTCTATACAAGATAAAAAAAAATGCTGTGCGTTAATATAAACATACATTATTCTACGTAGCAATGTAATACATACCCCAAGATTTATATAAAGTAATCGTGAATCTATTATACTATTCCCATCAGAAATCAGCTAAAATAATAAAATTACCAAGCCGAATAATATATCTAGATACTAAAACACCAACAAACTACATTAAATTGATAAAAATCTTAACTAAATAAAATAATGAAGCTGTAACATACTATAAAAATACTAAGTCTAATAAAATTATAGAATAAAATCATATTAAAGCAAGTACTTACATGTTCAATCCGACTCAAAAATGCTGCATTAGGTGTACGCCAATGAATAATGACAGATATAACATCTCCAGCTTTACCAACTAAAACCGACATATTCGCAGAACAACTTTAAACGCGTCTTAACAGCACGAAATCCACAGCAGAAATGACAAAATCGATACTTGATCGTCACCGACACCCCCTACACGACAAGGTCACATCAAGGTCATATCATGGTTACTGTTAAACTATGGTATATAAAATAGAATCACATGCTAAAAAATAATAGATTTTAATAAAATGATTAAAGAAAATCCCTTTGTGATTATGAATGGTCTGTCTATTTTTACCCTGTGTATGTGTGTGTGTGTGTGTGTGTGTGTGTGTGTGTGTGTGTGTGTGTGTGTGTGTGTGTGTGTGTGTGTGTGTGTGTGTGTGTGTGTGTGTGTATGTGTGTAATTATACCTTAAAAAGCTATATATCTGTAGTATCCCAACGGATACTAATATCTGTTCTACAAACTTAGAAAAACTTTACTTCAGTTGCACTTATTCTAAGTGTAATTAAAAAAAGTTTTAACTAAATGTGTAAAACAAATATTAGTATCCGTTGGGATACAACAGATATATAGCTTTTTAAGGTATAATTACACACACACACACACACACACACACACACACACACACACATACACACACACACACACACACACACATACACAGGGTAAAAATAGACAGACCATTCATAATCACAAAGGGATTTTCTTTAATCATTTTATTAAAATCTATTATTTTTTAGCATGTGATTCTATTTTATATACCATAGCTTAACAGTAACCATGATATGACCTTGATGTGACCTTGTCGTGTAGGGGGTGTCGGTGACGATCAAGTATCGATTTTGTCATTTCTGCTGTGGATTTCGTGCTGTTAAGACGCGTTTAAAGTTGTTCTGCGAATATGTCGGTTTTAGTTGGTAAAGCTGGAGATGTTATATCTGTCATTATTCATTGGCGTACACCTAATGCAGCATTTTTGAGTCGGATTGAACATGTAAGTACTTGCTTTAATATGATTTTATTCTATAATTTTATTAGACTTAGTATTTTTATAGTATGTTACAGCTTCATTATTTTATTTAGTTAAGATTTTTATCAATTTAATGTAGTTTGTTGGTGTTTTAGTATCTAGATATATTATTCGGCTTGGTAATTTTATTATTTTAGCTGATTTCTGATGGGAATAGTATAATAGATTCACGATTACTTTATATAAATCTTGGGGTATGTATTACATTGCTACGTAGAATAATGTATGTTTATATTAACGCACAGCATTTTTTTTTATCTTGTATAGACATGTCTTGTCTGTTTTAGAATGTCGATGATCTGTATTATCTACACAACTTCACTACATATTTTTCGCCCCTTTAAAGGTTATTTACTTAGAAATTTTAAGGATTCCCCTTTAAAATATTTGTAGTATCCCCATTTCGCTGTTATCTGATGATGATGAAATCATCTCATATCACCTTATTAGGTGTTTTTGACTCTTTAAATGTTCTTAAACATCTCATTTACCCAAAAAATTCAGAGTTCTATCCTTAAAAACTTACTTAAATTAACATTTAACTATTATGTGTCCGCGATGTGTATCACACATGCCGTCTGAATCTTCGTATTTGTCCGCTTTAAGTGCTGATATATTGCGCTTAATTAGAAAAAAAAAATTTAAGTGTTATTCTAAAAAGCTATCTTAGCTTTTCCCTATTTAATAACTATGTATTGGCTATGTGTATCGCATATGTCATCTTAGTAGGTATTTACGCTACTTTAAAAGTTTTTAAACATAACATTTACTTAAAAATCTAAAGTCCCATCCCCAAAATATTACTCTAATTCCTTATTTTAGCACTAGGTGTTAGTAATGATTACGCTCTATACTCTTCAGTACGTGTTTCTATTCCTTAAAAGTTAGTAGAAATCCCTATTTAGCTAAAAAATTCTCAAAGTCCCCTCTAAAAATTTGCTGTATACCCTTTAGTATGTCTTTATATCCCTTTAAAAAGTAGTGGAAATCCCTATTTAGTTAGCAAATTCCCTAAGTCCCTTCTAAAAATTTGTTGTACACCCTTTAGTATACCTTTCTATCCCTCTAAAAATTAGCTGAAATCCCTATTTAACTAAAAAAATCCAAAGTTACATACTTATAAATTATTCTTAGTTCGTCATTTAACTGTTATATCGAGTATGTGTATTATACTACTCCATTAAAAGTTTCTGGGTATGTACATTTACTTTGAAATTTGAAGTGCAGTCTTTAAACAATATTTAAGTTTTCTTTTCACTGTTATATATATCGGCGTTGTATTCATTCTAAGTCATCTCGCTGGGCGTTTTCATTTCTTTAAAAACTAGTATAAATTACCTTTTATGTGAAACTTCTAAAGTCTTTACTTTAAAAAAAAATTTATCTTAGTGAATAATTTCAGTGTTGGGTATCTTGGGTAAGTACACCTCCATTCCGCCTCATTAGAGGTTTTCATACCCTTTGAATGTTTCTTGATATCTCATTTAGTTACAAAATCTAAAGTCCTATCTTTAAAAAATTTTCTAATATCCCCTTCCTAATGTTATATGCTGCTTATGTGTATTATACATAAAACCCTCGGTAAGCGCTAGCACCCTCTAATATTTAGTAGATTCTTCACTTAATTGAAAAAAGTTAAAGTCACATCTTTAAAAACTGCTCCGGTATCACTTTTCCACCACTGTGATCGGAGACATGTGTATCGCACATAGTTCATTAAAATTTTTCCAAACGCCTACATTTACTTAAAAATTTGAAGTTCGGTCTCTAAACAATACTAAAGTTTTCCTTTCGCTGTCCTATATTAGTTGTTTGTATTATGGATGTTACCTTATCATATGTTTATATCTCTTTAAATGCCTCTAAATACTCCATTTACTTAAGAATCTCATGTCTTCTCCTAAAAATACTATCTTAGATCTGCATTCCACCGGTGGGTGTTGGTTATATGTATTATATATATATATATACACACATAACCCCTTTCGCTATGCATTTCTCCCTTTGCAGTAGTTAGTATAAATCATGTTTAATTATAAATTCAAGTTCTACCCCTAAAACATCAAAACTTTAAAGTCCTATACTTGTAAACTTAGCCTAGTTCCTCATTTTATTGGCATGTATCGCTCATTCACACGTTAAATAACCTCAAATACCTTATTTATCGAAAACAATTTCAAAGTCTCTTCTTAACCTCAAATACCTTATTTATCGAAAACAATTTCAAAGTCTCGTCCCTAAAACATCAAAACTTTAAAGTCCTATACTTGTAAACTTAGCCTAGTTCCTCATTTTATTGGCATGTATCGCTCATTCACACGTTAAATAACCTCAAATACCTTATTTATCGAAAACAATTTCAAAGTCTCGTCTTTAAAAACTATCTCACCATTTATTTCCATCGATTTGTGCTGAGCGCGTGTGTCATATGTATCAGCATATTAGGCGTTTCTCCCTCTTAGAATAACGCACGTATTAAAACATGTTGGTTTAAAGAAATAACATACGTATAAAATAACACACATATTGAAACATGTGGGTTTAAAGAAACCCCTATGGTAGTATACACTTGTAAAAACATATGCATACACCCATTGGTATCTGCTATTATTTAAATTTAAGATTTTATCGCTTCCTTTCATTAACTTGCAAGATTCATAACACTCAAGTATTTTAGACATAAGCGCACTTTCGCGATTATTTAAAATATTTATTTTTGGGAATATTTATTGAAAATATTTATTTTTAAAAATTTTGAACTCCAAGACCGTAATGGTTGGGGAAACACACCCCCTCCCATACACCTAATTCATGCGATTCTGCTACTCTAAAAACACGCTTTTTTGGCCGCATTTTTGCAAAAACGCACATTTTTTTTCAAAAAATTACAAAAGTGCGAAAACCTATGTTAATTCCCATAGAGAAATCCGACAGTTTGAAAAAAATCGGCCGATTCCGCGTTTTTCAAAAAACACATTTTTGGCCGCTTTTTTGCGAAAAACCACATTTTTTTTCTAAAAAATTCGCAGAAGTGTGAAAACCCATGTTAATTCCCATAGAGAAATCCAACAACTCAAAAACTTCAACTTGTTGAAAAAACGCACATTTTTGTTGTTTTTTTAACGTTTTTAAAACTTTTTGTGAAAAAAACGCTAAAATCGGCACATTCTTAAAATGTATGTTCGATGCTCTTGGCATACCCCTCATCATACGATATTCTTACAGTTCACTTCATAACTGCGATATAGCAGAGGGATAGTGTAGGAACGATGGTCTTGGTATGCCTTCAGCATACTCCTTTGGTACACCCTTGGTATGCTTTGACATACCCCTTGACATGTCTTTGACATGCTCCTGGTATACAGGCATTCAATACTTAATCAATTAATTTAATTAACATCCTTTAATTAACTTGCGAGATTCATAACACTAATGAATGAAAGATTCTTTTTAGAACATGTTAAAATTTAATAAGAACTTCTTTAAAAGAGCCTCTCCCAGCTGAGAATACAATGATATTTAGTGGTGTCTTTTTAATCTAACAACACAAGCATTCTATGAGCCCGTAAAAACTATCCTCCACCACAGATGTTAACAATAGCAGCGAGAGCAGTTCTAAACAGTCGGCCAAACCCAAGCCCAACGCGACATATAGCCTAAAGTTATGTCCAGATACAGAACCACGCTCTGTTAGCAGTATCCTCATCTTTCCCGCACTGGCCATACGATGTAACTATCCACATTCACGCGAGGTGGGGAGGGGTAGATCTGTCATCGTGATTTAATGCACTATGCGGTTTTTAAAACATGTTAAGATTGAAAGGTACCCCTATGGTAGCCTATGCTAGTAGTACACTTGTAAAATGGTACACGTATTAAACTATGTTGGTTTAAAGAAATAACGCATGTATAAAATAACACGCATATTAATTTAAACTCCAAGACCGGTTGGGTAAACACACCCCTTAAACCCCCGAGATTCTCGAGATTCCTATACACCCAATTCATGCGATTCTGCTACTTTAAAACACCAATTCACGCGATTCTGCTACTTTGAAAACGTGTTTTTTTATCACATTTTTGTAAAAAACACACATTTTTGTTGTTTTTTTACGTTTTTGCAACATTTTGTGCGAAATGTTAATTTTGCCCATTACCACATTTTTAGTGACATTTTTGTAAAAACACACATTTTTTTGTAAAAAAATTACAAAAGTGCGAAAACCCATGTTAATTCCCATAGAGAAATTGAAATTTTGAAAAAAATCGCAAAATGTTAATTTTACCCATTACCACATTTTTTGTTACTTTTTTACGTTTGAGACATGTTGTTGAGACATTTTTGTTGTTGAGACATATGTTTTTGAGACATTTTATGCAAAAAGTTAATTTTTCCCATTACCACATTTTTAAAAAAAAAATGACAAAAGTGTGAAAACCCATATTAATTCCCATAGAGAAATTAACATTTTCAAAAAAAAGACGCAAAATGTTAATTTTGCCCATTACCACATTTTTTGTTACTTTTTTACGGTTTTGGAACATTTTAACAAAATGTTAATTTTTCCCATTACCACATTTTTTTAAAAAAAAATTACAAACGTGTAAAATTCAAGTAAGTACAGATATACTATTTCCCGAAATGTTCGATGCTCTTGGCATACCCCCTCATCATACGATATTCTCGCAGTTCACTTCGTAACCGCGATATAGCGGAGGGATAGTGTAAGGACCTTAGCATGCTCTTGGTATATCCCTTAACATACGAATAGGAAAAGCACTCTTTTCTTAGAAGGCGGAGGGATATTGATATGACCTTGGTACACCCTTGGTACACCGTTGGCATGTCCTTGGCGGAGGGATAACAATGACCTTGATATACTTAATTACTTTATTTAATTATCCTCATTCATTTAAAAAAAAAAAAGAAAAAAAAAATGCGAATATTTCGTACTTAATTTCTTCATTTAGAAAAAAGAAAAAAAATCCCAACTATCAGAAAAATCACAAGTTTTAATTCTCCTTTCTGCCGCTAGGGGGCGCTGATGGCATTGCTCCGCCACCGTTGTTGTTGCCAACCTGAAAAAAGTTTCTTCCCCCAGGTGTTGCTATGGCAACCGAAACAGAAAAATATTTCTAAGTTCCATCCTCGATAGTTCCAATTTTCGCCGCTAGGGGACGCTGATGGCATTGCTCCGCCACCGTTGGTGTTGCCAACCTGAAAAAAGTTTCTTCCATACTTAGAAAAAATCTCGTCCAAAAAAATTATTTCCCCCTCAACCCCTCGTACAAGACTACGACATCGTTGCCACCCAAAAAAAAAGTTTCGAAAATTTTTTACCCCCACCTTTTTTTTTTCATTTTCCCCCCTTTTACACCCCCGTCCAGGATTACGGAATTCAAGATGGCGGCCATTTTGCTCCGCGCTCCGCATTGCTCCGCCATCGGCGCAGAACGCCCCTTTCTCTACTACTTTCGTATTTTTACTTTAGGAAGTACTATCGAAAAAATTTTTGGTGGGTGTTCTGTATCGAACTGCTCTAAACATACTAGAGAACGTTTTAGGTTATTTCGCTTTCCCAGAAATGAAGAGGGAATAAAAAAATGGCTTATATATAGTCGGGTGTTATCGGTCATTACAGGCGTTTCAAATAATTCAAGGTCTTTCTGAGCTCGTCATAAGACAATTTTTTTCTATATAATATTAGAACTGTAACAGATATGAAATATAAATAGCATTTCATTCATTTTCCGGAAGCATTTCACTTTTCATAAATAAATAAATAAAATAAAATGTCCATCTACTTCATTCCTTATTTGTTAATCTGCTTAGAGTGAGAATCCTACGTTTGGTTCTTGTGAAATTTGAATCATATATTTGATACGTGTCGCAAAATTACAAATTGTTATTCCAGTCTTATTCATATTTATAAAAATATAACCCAATTGCAAATGTGTTAACGTTATCCAACGCGTGTGAAAATCACTATTTGAAGCACGCGCTAAACCGTCCAATAGGGTAACCCATGTATTTACAGAAATCTTACTGGGCTTCAATATGCTTGATAAATCAGCCTCTGTATTATAGAAACTTTAATCAGGGTGTCATAGATTTTTATAACTTCCTAAATTGTAGGTAAAGGATTGAATGGTTTTTCTCTCTTTTTGAACATTACTTTTTTCTTTCTTCGAATGTCTTTCTAAAAGTTCGAATTTGTGTTTCTATATCTCGAGAGTCATTTCCAATCCGCTCGAATGACATAGGCTCGCTATGGAAACATTTTGCAATTTTTAAAAGCACTTGTTACCCTGCTATGGATACGATTTTTTAAAATTGGAATTTATAAGTGAATAAAATAACCATCTGTGGCGGCGCTCGCAACAGAGTTCTGCGCATGCGCCAATCCGGATATAAAAAGGCTGATTTGCCAGCTGCCTTTCCACATTTTAGTCCAGATTCAGACTCTTCTAAAGATTCCTGAATCAACAGGTCTGCAGAATGTCAGTTTCGCGTAACGATCTGACTTATCATGTTTGTATGCCAACTTCTTATGATTTCTTCTGTTTTTAATGTTTACCATTGTTAAAATAAAATATAGGTCCTGAATTGTGTACTGTGTTTCATGAGCCTAAATCCTTCTGAGTCAATGACTTAAGGGGGCCCTTCAGACCCCGGCTGTGGAGAATAAATTGGTATCGCATCTGCAAGGGGATCAAAACCCTCCACACACCCATCAGGAATCGGGAAGGTTGGTTTGAATGGAAGAAAAGAAAAAAAAAAATTAAGGTGAATTAGTTTCTGCATTAAATTGTGACTGACTGAGAGTCAGAATAGAAATTCGAAAAATAATACAAATTGTCTTGTGTAACTCTATGTTTCACGACAGGAAAAAAAAAATCTTAAAATAGCGGGCCTCCTGTTTGGCAGAGGTTCCAAAGCTTTATCTTCATTTTTATGTTTAGTTCTCGAGCGAATTTTTTGAACTCTGTTCGACTTCCTATACCCGATTGACAGGAGGAAAACGGAACGTATATTAACAAAGAAATATATTATTCAAAATTTAATACATTTTATAATCATTAAATATTTTTTATCATTATTCAAAATGGCTCTTATTTTTTTGCTTTCATTAATAAGTCATGTGTCCCATTTTCTAAATTGTAGTGCAGTGTAATTCAAATGACACGTATTTCGTTCCCGCCTGTCCGTGAATGCTTTCTTCCATGAGCTGGTTGGTTGGTCACAGCGCACTCTTCTGGCAATCGTCTGAACTTCGTTTTTGCTTGAAAGGAGTATTTTGGTTGGATCACTCGATCCCCCCTTTCGTGGTTCAAACTTGAGAATTTGTTGAGGCGGGCTTCGTCGTTTTTTTCTACCAGTTGCAATTAAGACGCGCGAGGTACCCCACAGCAAAGAGCGTCACATGTGTGACAGTGACGTCATAGTCAAGTGACACCTGGACCACAATGTGACATCATATATATGACTTCTATGCGACGTTACGTATTAGTAACTTTGAAATTTTATTGTAATTATATTCTGGGACGTTTCCACAATTTAATTATCACGTAACAATGTGACGACATTACAATGGCAATTAGAATGCGACGTCACAAACAAGTTAATATACGACGTCACAAACGACCATGAAAATGACCAAAATGACTTCGCTGTAACCTCAATATGACATTGCTGAGACGTACTGCGACGTCCTGTGACGTCCCAAAGTCACAGTGTGACATAAATCTTACGTCATTGTGAAAACAATGTTGTTAGGGGTGGAACCGTTTCCTCTTTGAGGGACAAAATAACATTTTAGATCAACTCTAATTTATTATCTGAATGCATCACGAACAGTAATCAGTAGTAAGAACGCTATTTACATTGGTTATACATGAAAATCGTCAGTGTTCCCAAATATAACGAATTATCTTTTTACTATCCTTATATACATAGTAAAATGTATAAGGAAAGTATTGGGAGGGGATCGAAAATTCGAATGGAGTTTTCGACGGGAGAGCACGTTTCAAGCATCCCTGATCACGAATCGAACATTTTTGAGGTGATATCTGTGTGTGTGTGTGTGTATCAGTGAGTCTGTGGAGACGATATCTCACGAACGAATGGAGCGATTCGAATGGAATTGCGTGCAAAAATTACAATCTGCGAATACTGGAAGCCTATTGTTTTTGAACACAATCGAGTGTTCAGAACCCCCCCCCCCCCCAAGTAAAATTCTGAAAAAAATCAAAAATTCAAAAACTTTAATAAAGTTACGCAAATAGGCATTTCTTAGGTAATTTTTTTTCTTAGAAAACGATTGACATAAAATTTAGAACGCTAGCATGAACCGTTCTCGAGATATTACACATTTTTCAAATAAATGTATCAAAAAGTCCCATAAATTAGAAAAAAAATATTAACTGCTGAGAAATAGGTTCACTTTTCACATATACTATCATCAGGAGGGTACGGTCCCTATGGATGCCTCCCCCACTGGGTTCCGGTCTAAATTGGGTGGCACTTCCCGGCCGTCCAAACAGTTGCCTTACACCTTTCTGGTAGGTCGGACGATCTGAGTTTCAACAACAACAACAACAACATATACTATCATGCGATACATTGGGTGACATCATTCTCGTGGATCTAGCTCGTTCCATTCATGAGAAAAGATACTTTGAGTCATAATTTTGTATTTGAACGCCAATAGTCATTTATCTGCTATAAAAATAGTTTATTTCTCCGTCCATAACGCTTGGCGAGATTTTGGCGACTTTTTTAAATGCTGCCAAATGAACGAAAATCTCGCCAAATGGATAAAAATGACGCTCAATCCATGAAAATGACAACTCATTGACGAAAATTCAGTCTTGGAAAGAATATAAGTATCTGCTATAAGAATAACCAATTTTTTTCACTGTAACATTAGTCAATTCATTGCATTCTGTAAGGAAAGTCATGTGCTGCCCACATCGGATTAAAATTATTTTCCCCACTATATGGCACCCCTACATTAATTATAATATTATAATTTCAAGTTAAAAACCCTAATGACTACATGAGGTTGTCCGATCCCTGTTTAGATGTTTATAATAGGGGATTGCAGGAATTTTGAATGATCTCAATTTAATTTAAATTTTTATTTCGTGTGGTCGCACCCTTTTCAAAACCAAAGCCTCCAATTCGTGTCATATTCGAATTGTCGTGCGGCAAGTGAGGAGCGGCTGCAGAGAAGGCTTCTTCAGCAAAACCTCTCACAGGCGATGCTATTATGTGGGAAAACAGAAAGAAAGAATGAAAAAAATCTGATGTGGGCAGCACACGATTTTCCTTATATAATGCCTTGAATTGACTACTTTAACAGTCAAAAAATGAGTGTAAGATCCACGGTACTGTGTTTTTAACGTTCAATTGTACATGCACCGATTTCCCGGATGACAAAAGTGTAAAACTATTTCAAAACTCTAAATAAACAATTATTAAAAAAAAAATTCCAAAAATTTTTAATATTGCATTTTTTTCACGTCAATTTTATTAATTGAACGTAATTCTTGCAATTTTGACGATATTTTTGTCAATCTGGGCGAAATATCGCCAAGTTGGCGACACTTTGCTAAATGATTCGCCGAGTTCGCCAAATGCATCACCAAGTGTTATAGACAAGCGGAGAGAAGAGCATTTCTTAATTTTTTTTTTTTTTAATGGTCAGGCACTCGACTTTCGTCATTCGCCTTTCGTCAGCGGCCAGAACGTGAACCATTTAGCCATCCTAAGATGTTGACCCAGGCGCACCAGAGGGGGGCGGAACACACTACGCCCACAACACAAACATCCATGCCTTACGTGGAACTCGAACCCACAACGCGGCGGTCGAGCGATTGCTGTGGAAACGCTCGCCTTGACCACTCGACCACTGCGTCGGCTTTCTGAAATACTAGAAGGCATGCTCGTCATATGATGGGAATCAGAATTTGCGAAACTTCCCATAAGGTGCTATTTTTATCAATTGGGTGACACTTTTGTCACTTTGGCAGCATTTAAAAGAGTCGCCAAGTTGGCGATGTCCCGCTAAATTTCTCGCCAAGCATTACGGACGGTCGGAGAAATGGGTTATTCTTAGAGTCTACCCTTATGTTCTTTCCAAGATATTGAACTTTTATCAATTTGTCGTCATTTTCATTGATTGAGCGTCATTTTTATCCATTTGGCGACATTTTCGTTCATTCGTCGCCAAAATATCGCCAAGTGTTATGGACGGAGAAATAAGTTATTCTTGTAGCAGATATATGCCTAAATGATTTTACATCCAAATACAAATGTATTATCCAAAGTATCTTTTCTCATGAATGCAACGAGCTAGATCCACGAGAATGATGTCACCAAGCTTATCGCATGATATTACATATGAAAAGTGAACCTGTTTCCCAAAAGTTAATATTTATTTTTTATTTTATGTGATTTTTTGATAAATGTATTTCGAAAATATGCAATATCTCGAGAACGGTTCATGCTAGCATTATAAAGTTTATGTCAATCGTTTTCTAATGAAAAATGACATAAGAACTGATTATTTGCGTAACTTTATTAAAAGTTTTGATTTTTCGAAGATTTTTGTTCAAAATTTCACTCGAAAATTGAGGGGGCGGGGGTTCTGAACTTTCGATTGCATTTAAAAACAACAGGCTTTCAGTATTCAAGGATTGTAATATTTGTAACCCATTTCGTTTGAATCGCTCCATTCATTCGTGAGATATCGTCTCCACACACATACACACACAACCTCAAAAACGTTTGATTCTCGTTCAGGGATGCTTGAAATGTGCTCTCCAGTCGAAAACTCGAATTCGGATTTTCGACTCCGCCACTTTACTTTCCTTATACATTATACTATGTCCTATATAAGGAAAGTAATAAAACTTGCGTCATATGCGTGTACGACTGAATTTTCTATTTCGCCGAAAGATACCAGCATTGAGCTGTTGCTGATTCGAATAAGTAATATTTTGAGACGAGATAAAAATGGAAGGACTCTTTCGGACTTGAGATAAACCAGCGAAATATATCAGCGATAAATGTGCGAAACCTGTATGGAAATTCGAAGGACGAAGTATCATGATACATTACTGCGTTTGTACTATAGGAGAATGGCCAAATGAGGCTAATCTATGTATGAAAGCTTTTTCAATCAGAGATTCTAGCTTCGCATCCAATGACTCCCGATCTTCTGCTTATCTATTAGTCGTATTCTAGGAAATAAATATGAAAATTTCTCCTCAAACTGTGTGTTTCGAATTTGGTATTTCCGTTACCACCCTTACTTAAGAGCTGAAAATGGCACTTTTACTTAAGAGCTTTAGTATAAATGGGATTTTTAAAGAATTGTTTTACGTGTGCCGACTGCAAGTATTGCAGTCATTTATTGTACTTGAAAACTTCAAACTTCATCGAAATATGTATCATCTATGTAAAATCAATGAATATTTCATTCATATCACTTATATTCCAAACTCCAGAGCTAAATAATTGGGCGTGAAAAAATTTCAGTAGTTCTTATACAACTCATCTTACAATCGCTTCATTTGTTTATATTCTGCATAAGTAAAAATGAGACTTCGTTGTAGAAAGAGTGAAAGTTGAGTGATCATTTAAAATTAAAAATATCGCAATTGCGTCAGCGCAGATTTAGATACAATAAAGCGGTTTTAGGACGGATGTAACATTCGATATAAATTGAAACGATCTTTACATTGGAGTAAATTTTTTTATTTTAAAATGAGTCACATGATCTCCTCCTATAATATGGGCGTCATTACTGTTTCAATTTTTATTTAGAAAACTACGTAATCTATTTTGCTGACATTTTCTTTTACACATTTTACATGATAATTTAAGTATTTCCTAAAACTTTCGAGGCAATTTTTGAATTTTAAATTTGCTTAAAATATGTTTGAAAAATGAGGTCCCACAGGGTTCAATGTATTTCATTTTTTCCACCCGGGTTCTATTCGAAACGAGTTGGGTAATATATATATATTATTCATTTTCATTCCCATGGCCCACAGACTGTCTCAACAACTTCCTAAAGTTTCATTTGGATAAAGTCATTTTTACGGTAGTCATCGTGCGAACGGACAGACAGAATGAACCAAGTCATAAGCACTTTACAAGTATGTTGAAAATTGTTCAAAAAAGCCCTTATTCGTCATTACGATGTGGACAAAGAGGACGATGATTTTTGTTTTTTGGTATGATACTTTGAACGATGGTACTTGTTTTTTAGCAGTTTGTCTTATGAAACGGAAAACGGACGGCAGAAGGGAAGTGTAGATAAATTGTAAGTTCCCGAATTTGCCGTGGAGAAGAAATGTATTTTGCATTTTAATGAGTTTTTTTAGGGGCGGGAGGGGTTTTTTGTCGAGTAGTTGCTCAGTGACATATGAAAATCGTATCAACAAGTTTAAATACTATCCACACGGATAGACAAAATTTACATATTACAAATCGGCATCATTGCAACAAACACGATAATGCATCCACATAAAAACATGCGCAAGAAATTTAAATTGACGGCTATTATAATGCAAAATTAGAAGGACAGATTGTCAAGTTCTTTATCAAGCGTGGTATGTATTAAGCAATTCATTTTAAAATCAGAGGTAAGATTGTAAAGGCTTGACGCGCATGTAATTCAGAACGAGTCACCAGGCATCACTCAAAACATGCACGGGATCCAAATGACAGCACGATAAATAAATAAACAGACATTCATACATTAAAATTGAACGGGGGGGGGGCATTTACAACTCATCAAAAGAAAAGATTTTTCGAAAAGGGAATGGAGTTTATATTATGATTTCTACAGCTTAAGAATGAAATAGTTGTTTTTGTCAAAAGGCGCGTTCATTTCACAGAAGGACCGAATACCCAATGACCGCATTTTGTGAAATTATAATTTTCATGGGACAGTTTCCACTCAGTTAGTTTGTAGTTTCAAAGATGCGCGTTTGTCCCCATCCAGGGCCTGGGTACCGAAAAGGGAGGGTAAGCACATGCTTCCTTTCAAAAGATTCACAGGAACCCCACAAATGGCACCCCCGATTGAAGCTTTTTTTTAAAATGTAAATTATTTATCAAATAGTTCAGTTAAATAGTATCTTGTCCGTACAGGAAAACACAGAAATATTTGGGCTGTCAGAGCTCAAATGTGTATTGCTCAGATTTTTACTTTCCTTATATACATAATGTATAAGGAAAGTACGGGGTCGAAAATTGTGACGCGGTCGAAAATTCGAATTCGAGTTTTCGACGGGAGAGCACGTTTCAAACATCCCTGATCACGAATCAAACATTTTTGAGGTGATGTCTGTGTGTGTGTGTGACAGTGAGTCTGTGGAGACGATATCTCTCAAATTCATTACATTCGAATAAAATTCGGTACAAAAATCGCAATCCGTGAATACTGGAAGTCTATTGTTTTTAAACGCAATCGAATGTTTAGAACACCCCTTATTTTCGAGTGAAATTTTGAAAAAATCGTCAAAAAATCAAAACCTTTAATAAAGTTACACAAATAGACATTTCTTATGTAATTTTTCCTTAGAAAACGATTGACATAAATTTTAGAACGCTAGCATGAACCTTTCTTGAGATATTGCACATTTTTCAAATAAATTTATAAAAAAATCCCATAAATTAAAAAAAATATATTAACTGTTGAGAAATAGGTTCACTTTTCATATGCAATATCATGCGATAAATTGGGTGACATCATTCTCGTGGATCTAGCTCGTTCCATTCATAAGAAAACATACTTCGACTTTTTTAAATGTTGCCAAATTAACGAAAATCTCGCCAAATGGATAAAAATGACGCTAAATCGATGAAAATGACGACTAATTAACGAAAATTCAATATCTTGGAAAGAATATAAGCATCTACTATAAGAATAGCCTATTTTTTTGCTGTAAAAGTAGTAAATTCATTACATTATATAAGGAAAGTCATGTGCTGCCCACATCAGATTTTTTTTTTTTTTACATTTAAATATTAAACTGTTAACGAAAAAAGGTAGGATGGCAGTTAATATATAAGTTACAACTAATTGCAAAAGTAAACATGGACCATCCGTGATTCAATAATAAAATAGACTATAGTTTAGCAATTTGGGTACAGGCAGTTCCAAAAATCTGATGTGGGCAGCACATGACTTTCCCTGCAGACTCAAATTCATATTCTCTTTATTTCTTGAAGAATTCATTAAATTGAGTTGAATGGCACAAAATAACACTCAATTTGCATTTTTAATGCAATTTCTGTTTGGTAATTGTACATTTTTCCAATGGCGGCGTAACAAAAATGAGAAAAATCTCAAATATCTCGAGAACGGTTGGTCCTAGAGTAATAGAGTTGTTCTTATTCTTTTCCTAGTCAAAAATTGTGTATAAAACAAGTATATGGATACATTTGAACATACGTAGCCTTTTTTTCTAGGATTTTTGCGGGCCATTTTGTAAAAAAAGGCAGGTTGTTCTTTTTCGAATCGTACCAAAATCTAACCAGCACCAAAGTATCCCACAAGTAACTTATCTACCCAATTTTGTGAAATTTTCTCATTTAGTAATCTAGTTAGAGTGGATACATGAGATTTTTGTGGACCATTTCGCAAAAAAAAGGTGGGTTTTTTTTTAATCGTACCCAAAACTAATCAGCACCAGGGTCACACCCAAGTGACTTATCTACCCTATTTTATGAAATTCGATCCATTCGTTTTTGAGTGAGAGTGGATACATACATTGCACAGACAGACACACAGATACACACACAGACAGACAGATACACATACACAGAGAGAGAGAGAGAGACGTCACGCTAAAAATAGTATTTTCGTGTTCTAGAGGTCCCAAAACGTGTCTAACCGTCGAAAACAGGAGTTGCGATTTTCGGCACGATTCCAATACTTTCCCTATCCATTACCCTGTATTGCAGGGAAAGTAAAAATCAATTTGTTGATGAGAATTGTTAGATGACCAGGGCAATGCGGTCATAGAGTTTTTCAATCACTGATGAGTGTTTGGGGAATTTCGTGGGCCATGCCCACAAAATCAAAATACCCCCCCCCCTCCCCCCATCAGTGTGGTTGGTTAATCAGTCCCTGTCCCCCATCTTTTCGCGTTCGGGTGTCGAAAGGAGCCATCCAGGTCCACCTGAGCAAGTGACTCTTGGAGCGTTTGTTTGGAAGATTCGTGGAATCTTTTTATAGCCGAGTGTTCCAAACAAAGCTTTGTTCTGGTCTGACCCCATTCTTTGCAGGATTTTCATCCTCTTCTCTTTCCCTTTCCCAGCAAACACGCGTTTGCATTCTCTTTTCCATCGAGGGCAAGGTGAGTGAACCGCGGAATGTTTCCTTCGAAACGTCTCGCAGCGTTCTCACGAAACGCTTGTTTTGGTTTCTCTCCGTTGTCCCTGTTGTGTTTGGAACGGGGGAGGAGAGTGTTTGTTTCTTGTTGACGATCCAACGCCGTGTTCCGTGACACCAGATGCCGCGCGAAAGCTCTACCTTCTCCATCCGTCGTTCTTAGTCCGAGAGCCACTCCGTGGATCCATCGAGATCAACTTTCTGTTATGACTGAAAAGGTTATTAGAATTTTTGAATGATGTTTCCAGGGGGGGGGGGGGGGAGTGGACGGGCTAGGCTACCTAAATAATGGCACCCTTTAAAAATAAAAATGTGATGTGGCCGGCGTATGATTCTTTCTTCAGATTCGTATTCGCGTTCTCTTTATTTCTTCATTCATTAGAGTTTAATGGCATAAAAGAACACCGAATTGGCACTTTTAATTCAATTTTTGTTCTTAGTGGGTAACTGGAATTGTTTTCAATGGTGGAGTAGCGAAAAAACTAAAATATCTCGAAAACGGCTAGCCCTAGTGTAGTGGGATGGATCTTATTCTTTTCATCGTTTAAAATGACGTATAAAACAAGCATTTAATGGACATATTGGAGCATACGTTGTTTTTTATTTTAAATGTGGACGATTTTTGCGGACCCTTTCGCAAAAAAGGCGAGTAGTTTTTTACCGAATCATACCAAAAACGAATCAGCACCAGGGTCTCACACAAGTAACTTACCTGCCGAACTTTATGAAAGTCGGCTCATTAGTTTTTGAGTTAGAGTGGATACATACATTGCACGTAGACAGACACGCTAAAAACAGTGTTTTCGTGTTCTAGAGGTCCCCCCCCCCCCCCCCTAAAAAAAAACATGTAGATCCGTCGAAAACTCGAGTTGATTCCAATCCTTTCTCTGTATATGACCATGTATTGCAGGGAAAGTAAAAGTGCTTAGTTCTGTTAAGCGAGTAGTCATGCTATACGTATTTTTGCTCACGAAATTAAATAACTGCATTTTCAAGCTTTAAAATAAAAAATAATCATAAAATAGGTTTAAAAGCCTTTTATTAAAATCTTCGTTTCACATTGTATAAAGTGACACGGCTATAGCGCTTTCGGCAAGTGTGATGCTCTTCATCCGTGGCGAAGCGAAAACAAGGGGCGAACATGTGCTTAAATAGAGGTCATAGTCGACAGACAAAATGGACATATCAATCTATATACTTTTTTACATTTTTAATTCCGAGACATTCAATATATAATTGGATTATGAAATACAAATTAAATAATACAGCCATTAAATATTCATACAATGAATGGTAACCCATAGGAATTTTGTCTTAAAATCAAATAAAGCAGCGACTCCATTTTCAGAAAATCATATATACATATATATATATATATGTATATATATATATATATATATATATATACATATATATATATATACATATATATATATATATGTATATATATATATATATATATATGTATATATATATATATACATATATATATATATATATATATACATATAAAGGTTCGAGAACGAGACGTAAACATCACTTTTATGTTCACAGATTATTTGTTCCCAACTTATTTTCACCTTGCCACTGATGAAGGGCAAAATAATGCCCGAAAACGCTATGGTCGTGTGATTTTTGTACGTCGTAAAAAGGAGATGTTAATGAAAGATTTTTAAAGCTATTTTGGGGTTGTCTTAGATTTTAAAGTATAAATGAGTTGACGTGTTTCCCTACTACTTCATTTTGAAGCCAACTGTTTTGAAATCAACTGTTCTTAAGAAAAGGACGGTTTTTAGATATTTTAGAGAATAAGTATGGGGCATCATTCGAAGAAGCATCCTATTACTTTATTGTCATTTTTGGAGAAGGAAGATGAAAAAGAGGAAGAGAGAGATGAGGGAAGGGTGAGAGAAAGAACCAGGAGAGGAACTTGAGGAAAGGAACATTGGGAGGAGAGGTAGAAAATAAGCGGAGAGAGTAGGTATGGAAAAAAAGCCAAAAGTGTTCGAAATTTTTTCAGGCGTGCATTTTTAACCAAAATGTACAGGAAAACAACCTTTTATATTTACACGATAAAGTAAAAATCAATGTGTATTTGACTAAACGCCTGACTTTCACAAACTTGATTTTCTTTTTTTTTTCTTTTCAAAGTTTTATCCAATGTTTCGCCGTGCGAAAAACCCAGACCGTCCGACTCATCCAGTGGACTTGAGCATCTATTTAGGCGGCTGGAATGTTTCGCCGTGTGTCGCACCCCTTTGAATATCAAGCTAAGTGTCGAAAATACCCTAACAGTAATTTTTTTTTCACAGTGACGTAACATTTACGACACACTGTGACTATGGGACGTCACAGGACGTCGCATGATGTCTCGACAATCATTTCACATTCACGTCACAGCGAAATCATTTTGGTCATTTTCAGGGCACTTGCGACGTCACATTGTAATGTCTATGTACCGTGACATTGCTGTTACGGAGAGGTGACAGTCACGTCACAGCGAAGGTACTAAGAGGAAATTCCACCCGTTCACCTGGATGAAAACAAATCCTCGAGAACTTTCGGAACCTTGATGATGCCACCGGTGTTCGGAGTTGCGAAACTACCGTGTTTTGCGAGGAAGAACTGGCACGTTCTTTCCACGCACTCTCTGTGGCATCATTATTTGAAAGGACGCGGCAGTGGTCAGCGATTGGGCCACTTTCACTTTCCTCGAATGTCCATCCTCCATCAGGCGGAAACCAGATTATCCCGAACAAGAGTGCCAGACTTGGTGCGCTCACTCATTTTGGGGACACGCGAACAAAATAAGAAAAGGATAGTTGTTTTTTACTGTACGCTTTATTTCAAATAATTTTACGAAGTTGTTAATCAAGTTGTTTCATAAAATGGATCATTATAAAATGATTTTCTGTAACACTTTACAACATAGTTGAAAAGTGTTTATGTCTGTCTGTCTGTTCGCACGATCACTGCCGTAAAAATGACTTTATCGAAATGACATTTTAGTAGGTTGTTGAGACGGACTGTGGGACCTATGGGAATGTAAATGAATAATATCACACAATTAGTTTCGGATGGAACCCGGGTTGAAAAAATTAAATACATTGAACCCTTTGGGACTTCATTTTCCAAACATTTTTTAAGCGAAGTTAAAATTCACACATTGCTTCGAAAATTTTAATAAATATACAAATTATACCATAAAATATATAAAAATTTTTTTTGCCAAAATACGTTCGGTAGTTTTTTTAAAATAAAAATTAAAAGTAATATTACACTCATATAATAGGATGATATCACGTGACCCACTTCAAAATAAAATAAAATAAAATATCCTTCTTTTTCCCAGTGTCAAAATCATGATTAGTAGAGAGTGTTGCATCCGTCCTAAAACCGCTTTATTTTTGCGTATTTTCTGTGCATTTACGTTCTTAGCCAACGCAATTACATTATTTTTTAGATTAAATGATCATCCAACATAGATTATTTCTACAACGAAGCCTTATTTTAATGAATGCGGAATGCAATCAAGCGATTACAAGATGAATTGTACAAAAATGGCTGAAATTTTTTCACGCAAAATGATTTAACTCTGGAGTCTGGAATAAAAGTGTATGCCTGAAATAGTCACTATTTTTGCATAGAGAACCAGGCGATTTATATTTCGAGGACATCATTTGAATAAAGTTCATTTTATTTCGATGAAATTTTAAGCTTCCAAGTGAAATAAATTATTGTAGTACTGTCATAACTTTTAAAATATCACCTCTGAATGCATCGCATTTTAGAGATGTTTAAATAAAATTGTATTTCAATTGGAAAGTGTTTCGTGATCAATGCTTTATGCATGATTGATATTTCTTGTTTTAATAGTACGATTGAAAAACAGAAGTATACTCAGTTCCATGAAAAATGTTTCATTTTTTTTTTTTTTTGCGCTTCCTGTGGGGAAAATAAAGTGCTATAGATATTACTTTCCTTACATACATAGTATGATCTATAAAGAAAGTATTGTGACGAGGTCGAACATTCGAATTTGAATTTTCGACGGGAGAGCACGTTTCAAGCATTCCTGATCACGAATCGAATATTTTTGAGGTAATGTCTGTGTGTGTGTGTGTGTGTGGAGACGATATCTCGCAAACGAATGGAGCGATTCGAATGAAATTTAGTATAAAAATTACAATCCGTGAATACTGGAAGCCTATCGTTTTTAAACACAATCGAATGTTCAGAACCCCCTAAATTTTCGAGTGAAATTTTGAAAAAATCATCAAAAAATCAAAACCTTTAATAAAGTTACGCAAAAAGACATTTCTTATGTAATTCTGCCTTAGAAAACGATTGACATAAATTTTAAAACACTAGCATGAACCGTTCTCGAGATATTGAACATTTTTAAATTTATCAAAAAAAAATCATATAAAATAAAAAAATAAAAAAATTATTAACTGTTATGAAATATGGTCACTTTTCATATGTAATATCATGCGATCCATTGGGTGACATTATTCTCGTGGATCTAATTCGTCCCATTCATGAGAAAAAACATTTTGAGTAATAGTTTTGTATTTGAACGCCAATAGTCATTTATCTGCTATAAGAATAACTTATTTTTCCGTTCATAACGTTTGGCAAGATTTCATTGACGAATTTATCGGAATGTCGCCAATTTGGCGACTTTTTAAACGCTGTCAAATGAACGGAAATCTCGCCCAATGGATAAAAATGACGATAAGTCAATAAAAATGACGACTCATTGACTCATTTTTTTTTTTTACTGTAAAAGTGGTAAATTCATTGCATTATATAAGGAAAGTAAATTTTTTAATAGCACGAGAATAACTTTTCAGCAAAAGTATGCATTCTATTCCGGTTATAGAAGAATTCATAAAACACCCACTCACTGGATAACAAGCTGTTTTTTTCATTTGATTATTATTATTATTATTATTATTATTTGTATGAAATAAGGTTATCTTTATGAATACATAAAAGTAATTCCAATATTTCTATATTCTAAACTAAAGTTTTTGTGCAAGCGAGCTTTTGCTTATTTCTACTCAAAATATTTTCTAAACTATAAAAATTCGATAAAAATTCAGCAGGAAATTCGGTTTCCAGATTAGCAGTATGTTTTTACAAATCTATGTTAGTATTTCAGGAATACCCTGTTCAAGGAGATTGGAAAATTCCGTTTCTCGGGTTTGTAATGCTTTTTATCTCAAAGACTAAACATGCTAGCAAGCAATCATTTCAGAAACCCTTTGAAAGCTCAACAAGGATTTATCTTTGGAATTGGGTTTTTAGTGAATGAAATAGTGGTTATGTTTCAATAATTGAATATTTTGAACTCTATTGAAAATCTTTTCTAATTTTAAAAATAACTTTTTCTATCCCTACCTATTTTCAACAGGAGGTAAAAGCAAAGGTTTTTCTTAGACCAGGGAATCCAAAACCTGAATTCCTTGATCCTGAGCTATTTCATGTCAAATTAAAGTTTAAATCTATAAACGCTTTATTTATCATCGGTTATTATTACTTTCTTTATATACATAATGTGTAAGGAAAGTATTGTGACGGGGTCGAACATTCGAATTCGAGTTTTCGACGGGAGAGCACGTTTCAAGCATCCCTGATCACGAATCAAACATTTTTGAAGTGATGTCTGTGTCTGTGTGTGTGTCAGTGAATCTGTGGAGACGATAACTGACGAACGAATGGACAGATTCGAACGAAATTTGGTACAAAAATCACAATCCGTAAACACTGGAAGCCTATTGTTTTTATACGCAATCGAATGTTCAGAACCCCCCTAAATTTTTGAGTGAAATTTTGAAAATATCGTCAAAAAATCAAAACCGCTAATAAAATTACGCAAATAGACATTTCTTGTGTAATTTTTCTTTAGAAAACGATTGGCATAAGTTTTTGAACGCTAACATGAACCGTTCTCGAGATATTGCACATTTTTCAAAAAAATTATCAAAAAGTCATATAAAATAAAAAAAAAACATTTCCTATTGAGAAACATGTTCACTTTTCATATATAATATCCTGCGATAAATTGGGTGACATCATTTTCGTGGATCTAGCTCGTTCCATTCATGAAAAAAGATACTTTGAGTAATACTTTTGTATTTGAACGCCAATAGTCATTTATCTGCTGTAAGAGTAACTTATTTCTTCGTCCATTACGCTTGGCGAGATTTTGGCGACGAATTGGGTGGAATGTCGCCAACTTGGCGACTTTTTTTAATGTTGCTAAATTAAAGAAAAACTCGTCAAATGGATAAAAATGACGCTAAATTAATGAAAATGACGGCTCACTGACGAAAATTCAATATCTTGGAAAGAATACAAATATCTATTATAAAAATAATCTTTTTTTTTTTTTTGCTGTAAAAGTAGTAAATTCATTGCATTATATAAGGAAAGTCATGTGGTGCCCACATCAGATTTTTTTAATAGAGAGATTACAAATCTATATAAGTATTTACAACGCTAGTATTCCAAATACTACCCGAGACACACTCATTTGCAAATGACATTCAAACTTAAATTATTACTCAACTGGCCTTCAATCTGAACTTATGATAAAACTACGACACTATATACTTACAAGATTACAGGCTATAACTCTCTTCCATGGACGATCAGAACACACACACGCGCGAACTCGGCAGAATGGCAGAGCCTTCATTCTAAAGTCTGCCCTTCTTATAGATCTGGCCCATCGTGAGTATGCGATTCTTCGAAATGAAAGTGGAGAAGTTTAAGACATACATTAAGATCAGGAAATAATAGAATTAGAATAAAATGCTAATAAATAATAAAATCCTCATAACGAGCTGACGGACTGGGGTGCTTGGCGACTTTGAAAAGCATTTTCGCGATATCTCCATTACTTTCGAAGCTGTGCCTTATTTCTAGATATTTCTATGGCGAGTATATAAGGAATGGACCGTTCAGTTGGATGGAGTTGACGTAACATGAGTAGAAGAGAATGGATTGGATACGTCAGTGTTCTGAGAAGATAACGGGCTATTTAATTGTACCTGATACTTGTTTCACGATCTTGTAAAATAGTTTTAGCGTTTTTAGATCTATAGTGTTCCAGTTTGCGCCCATGAATGCTTTTAAATAAAAGCGTTACTTATCCATAAATTCGAACTCATTTTTGTATCATGATTTGATAGGATACGTCGTAACCATATTTGTATTCAATAAAAAACCTATTCAAAATGAATTCTGTTCCCATGAAAAACTCTAGCGTACCGAGTCAATAGCGTCACACGAGTCAGACTAGAAATCGCTGGAAATTTTTTCCCATTCATGTTTCCAGCGAGGAAGAATAATTGTGCAGACATGAAAGGCCCCTCCCTACCTTTTCCATTTGCGGTCAGTCATGCACGTTTCCAGGTAATATTGACTGCATAATTTTCTCGTTGCTAGTGTTTGGCTTGAGAAAAGTGTGACATTACGATAATGGAAGAGAGGGAGGAGGCGAAGCGAGCCGAACCCGAACCGAAACCCTTTTGCGGTATTTTCCCGTGACCGCATTCCACGACGTCCTCAAAGTGGAGCAAATCTCGCAACAGAACGAGATTGTTGCGCCGCGGAATGTTTTCGAAGGGCGTGCCCCTGTCTGGATCGGGGGATTTCCCTCCCCTTCGAAACGGTCTGAGACGAGCGCAGAATTTATTAATATTTATCGAATCTATTTTTACGGGCCAAGGTGAATCTGCGAAATTCATTTGCATATTTCATTTATTTATTTATTTATTTTAAAAGAACGCAAGCTGCAGGACAAAGTTGCAGTCACAGCGTGCAAGATAAAATACATTACAAAATATGCAGATTAAAATATAATTGACGACACATCATTTTCGAAGACACCTGTAAGAGAATCAATACATTAAAACATATTGGCAACACATGGTTTTTGAAATCCATTTCCGATGAATGAAAAACACCGAGATGGTCGGGGAAGCTGCTGTTTAGTCTACAAAAATGATTTATCGCGCAATAAAGACCCATATTCGAACTGAAATTCGTTACAGCAAATAGACTCATGATTCTCATTGAATACTGGGGATCCCAGCCAAGACAGGGGAACTATCCATTTCGCCATTGAGCCTGTCATTCCTGAAGATTTCACTTCAGTTCTGCAAGCTTTTAGCATTAAACATATCATGAAGAAAAGTAGCAGATAAGGCATAATAAAAATATCACTTTTCTTATAATACAGATATCTCAAACCAAGAATTTATTTTGAACAATGTCGATCTTGTTTGCATGAGCAGCATGAAAAGGCCTCCACACCACAGACTCAAGCTCAGACCTACCTGACCAAGGCATTAAAGAGAACAACGATGGTATGTAACCTCATTAGTAAAATCCAAAGTCATTCTCTTAATGTAACCGAGTTTTCTATAGGATTTAGCACACATATCAGAAATGGGAGGAGAAATCAGACGTCGAAAGAAAATGGGAAGAGTTTTAGTCAGAGAAAACATAAAGGTGTGGAGTGTTGTTGTTGAGACCCAGACCGTCTGACCTACCAGAAAGGTGTAAGAAGGTGTGGAGTGTGAAAGACCCAGGCCTCCCGACTCGCCCTAGGATATGAGCAGCTGGTTGAGTGGCCGGGATGAAATTTTAGCAAGAAAATAATGTTCAATTGATTTTCATAGTTTATCTCTGAACACATTGAGGCGAATCTGTAGAAAATCGCTCTTCAAATTCAGTTGCGCTTTGGACTGTGGGACACTATATTATTCCCCAATCTCTTGACTTGATGCAATTTCTGCTTTTTCACTTTTCGAAGTGGGAAAAATGCGGATATATTAACTTTTAAAATGTTCTCGTAACTACCAGAAAGTTTTTAAAACCATTTGAATGTTATGTTAGGGTACCTTGGCTCCTAAACGTATTGCTTTGTACATTCTCCACAAAGTATATTTTAATGGAAAGTATTATATAATGGTGCCAAAACATTCTATTTGGATGGATGGACATATTTTGAGCATCCCTAAATATGAATAAATATTTTTACTTTCCTTATATATACATAGTATAATGTATAAGGAATGTATTGTTGTTGTTGAAACCCAGACCGTCCGACCTACCAGAAAGGTGTAAGGTAACTGTTTGGACGGTTGGGAAGTGCCACCCAATTTAGACCGGAACCCAGTGGGGGAGGCATCCACCGGGACCGTACCCTCCTTCCCCTACCACCAACCTCTCGGAAGGACTTTCGGACCCACATGTTTAACGTGATCGTACTCCGCATGAACACGGCGGCAGTTTTTGGCAGTGGCTGGAATCGAACCCGGGAAGGAATGTATTGTGACGGGGTCGAATATTTGAATTCGAGTTTTCCACGGGAGAGCACGTTTCAAGCATCCCTGATCATAAATCGAACATTTTTGAGGTGATGTCTGTCTGTCTGTGTGTGTGTGTGTTGTTGTTGTTGAGACCCAGACCGTCCGACCTACCAGAAAGGTGTAAGGTAACTGTATGGACGGCCGGGAAGTGCCACCCAATTTAGACCGGAACCCAAGGGGGGAGGCATCCACAGGGACCGTACCCTCCTTCCCCTACCACCAACCTCTCGGAAGGACTTACGGACCCACATGTTTAACGTGATCGTACTCTGCATGAACACGGCGGCATTTGTGGTAGCGTGCAAATCTAGCGCGCAAACCACGGGGATACCGCACCCGAGATGGCCAACAGCACGCGGTGTTCCGAGGTGGTCACCCACCAAGTACTAACCGCGTCCGATGCTGCTTGACTTCGGTGATCTAACGAGAACCGGTGTTTTCAGCACGGTACGGCCGTTGGCTCTTGTGTGTGTGTGTGTGTAAAAGTATGTGTGTGTGAAAATATGTGTGTATGAAAATATGTATGTGTGAAAATATATATGTGTGAAAGTATGTGTGTGTGTGTGTGAAAGTATGTGTGTGTGTGAAAGTATGTTTGTGTGTGAAAGTATGCGTGTGTTGTGAAAGTATGTGTCAGTGAGTCTGTGGAAACGATATCTCACGAACGAATGGAGCGATTTGAGTGAAATTTCGTTCAAAATTACAATCCGTGAATACTGGAAGCCTATAGTTTTTAAGCACAATCGAATGTTCAGAATCCCCCTAAATTTTCGAGTGAGATTTTGAAAACATCATCCAAAAATCAAAACTTTTAATAAAGTTACGCAAATAGACATATCTTATGCCATTTTTCCTTAGAAAACGATTGACATAAACTTTAGAACGCTAGCATGAACCGTTCTCGAGATAGTGTACATTTTACAAATAAATTTATTAAAAAAATCCACCAAAAAAATATTAACTGTTGAGAAACATGTTCACTTTTCATATGTAATATCGTGCGATAAATTGGGTAACATCATTCTCGTGAATCTAGCTTGTCCCATTCATGAGAATATATACTCACGAAATGGATAACAAGAAAGATCAATCATGCTTAAAGCATTAATTATGAAACACTTTCCAACTTCAATGCAATTTTATTTAAACAAGTCTAAAATGCAATACATTCCTCGGTAATATTTTAAAACTTATCACAATACTACATTAATTTATTATATTTGAAAACTTAAACCTTCATCGAAAAAAATGAACTTCATTCAAATGACGGCATTGAAATATAAATTGCCTGGTTTAAATATCTCTAAAATGCGATACATTCCACAGTAATATTTTTAAAACTATCATAATACTACTATAACTTATTATATTTGAAAACTTCATCGAAAACAACTGAAATTAATTCAAATGACGTCATAGAAAAAATAACACGCCTGGATATCTCTATAAAAACAGCATTTCATTCAAAACGTTCTCCCATTCATTTCATTCAAAACGTTCTCCCATTCATTTCATTCATCACAATACTATAATAATTTATTTTATATAAAAATTAAGATCATGGAGCTACAAGTAATTAAACCCTATGCTTAAAACTTCATCGAAAAAAATCGCCCTTCTCTTTATAAAATCAATTAATATTTCATTCATATTAGCCATGCAGACTCCATGGGCTAAATTATTTTGTATTAAAGAAATACAGCAATTCTAATGCAACTCATTCTACATATTCTGCTGTTTACATTTAACTTAAGTGAAAAATAGGCTTCGTTGTAGAAATAATCAAATTTGGATAATCATTTAAACTCAAATATATTGTATTTGCGTTGTTTCAGTATGTAGATGCACAGAATTTAAGCAAAAATAAAGTAGTTTTAGGACGGATACAACACTCAATATGAATTAAAAAGAACTTAAAAAATCACGATTTTGAAACAAGATGGATGCCATATATCATTTTGAAGTGGGCCATGTGATCTTTTCATTTCATGGTCACGTGATCATTTCATATAAGAGGTGTAATTATTATCTTAATTTTTATTTATAAAACTACTGAATATATTTCGCTGAATTTTTTTTTATATATTTTATGGAACAATTTCAATATTACCTAAAATTTTCGAAACAATTTGTGAATTTTAAATCCGCTTAATTATTGTTTGAAAAATTAGGTCCCATAGGGCTCAATGTATTTCATTTTTTCAACCCGGGTTCAATCCAAAACTAATTAGGTGATATTATTCATTTATATTCCCATAGGTCCTACAGACCGTCTGAACAACATACTAAAATTTCATTTTGATTAAGTCATTTTTACGACAGTTATCTTGCTAACGGACGGACAGACAGACAGACAGACAGACAGACAGAATGAACAAAGCCATAAACATTTTTCAACTTTGTTGTAAAGTGTTAAAAAATAGGTTTTTCTTATAGTAGATACTTATTCCTTCAAAGATATTGAATTTTCGTGAATAAGCCGTCATTTTCAGTGATTTAGCGCCATTGTTATCCATTTGGTGAGATTTTCGTTCATTTGGCAACATTTAAAAAAGTCGCCAAGTTGGCGACATTTCGCCCAATTCGTCGCCAAAATCTCGCCAAGCGTTACGGATGGAGAAATAATTTATTCTTATAGCAGATAAATGACTATTGACGTTGAAATATTAAAGCATTACCTAAAGTATCTTTTCTCATGAAGGGAACTAACTAGATCCACGAGAATGATGTCCGTCAATGTATCGCATGATATTACTTATGAAAAGTAAACATATTTTTCAACATTAATATATATATTTTTTAATTTATGGGATTTTCTGATACATGTATTTGAAAAATGTGCAATATCTCGAGAATGGTTCATACTAGCGTTTTGAAATTTATGTCAATCGTTTTCTAATGAACAATTACATAGGAAATGACTATTTGCTTAACTTTATGAAGAGTTTTAATTTTTTGATGATTTTTTCAAAATTTTACACGAAAATTTAGGGGATTCTGAACATTCGATTGCGTATAAAAACAATAGGCTTTCAGTATTCATAGATTGTCGTTTTTGTACCCAATTTCGTCCACAGACATCATCTCAAAAACTTCTGATTCGTGTTCAGGGATGCTTGAAACGTGCTCCCCCGTTGTCACAACTAACACAATACTTTTCTTATACATTATATGTATATAAGGAAAGTAAAAATTGGGTAGATATAATCGTAACCGGGAAAGGTAATAGTTATCGAGCAGCCTGGAGAAGATCTTCCATTTTTTTCAAACGTTTTTTCTTTTTTTCTCACCCCACCCCGAGAATAAAAAAAGAAAAATATATATACTATAAAATAATTAAGCTATTTATTATAATAAATAACATAATCATTTTATAGTATATTTCTTCTTATATAGTATATTCTTATATATATTTTATAGTATATTATAATGTATAGCAATAATTATGTCTGTTATTTCGCAAAAAATAAATATCCATTTTATATGTAACGCTTTATTTAAAAGCGACTAACATTATTTAGAGAACCTTATCATATGCCGTTCTCGAGATGTTGCGCTTGAAAAAATAATAAAAATGAATGAAATAAGGGTTACAGATAAATGAATGAGTTTAGGTCATTTTTCATTCAAAGTAAGAACAGCCCGTGGAAAGGTTATTTTCAGCTTACATTATTTTGTTAAACAGATTTATTACAGAAACGGTAATAAATCGTCTTATAAAAGTGCAGAGTCAGTACACTTCGATGATAAGAGCGTGCCGTTTCGTCCCGGGAGCTCAACGGTAGAGCGTCGGCTGGCCCGTTCAGAGATCCAGGGATCGATTCCCGGTTTGGGCAGGAAGGTTCCTTACAAAAGTTATTCCACAAATTTCAGCAAAAAAAAATTTTTTTTCCAGAAAAAGTGGGGTCATTTTCTCTCTCTCTCTCTCGCTCACTGCTCGGTGCAGCTTTGTTTATACAGCTAAGGCCGAGTTTTGCATTGCAAATAGCACAGCTAAAGAGCTCGTCAAAACAAACTAGAAATTATAAAGAAAAAAAGATTCCATCGCATGGACGGGAGGGATGGGGCTACGTTTTTCCCACTTCCTCCTTCCCACGTCACGGATTTGTGCACGCCCTGTTCTCGTGAGTGTCTACCAGTCTTTAAGATTGGACGTCACTCACAGCTTTAATGCTGGAACAACATCTGTTCTTGTGAAGTGACAATAGTTATCTGGAGCTCTTTTTTATGAAGAAAGGAAAAAAAACCTTACAAAAATATCTGCCCAAAAGTTTTTTTTCTTACTTTCTCTTAAAATAGCTTCGAGATTACATAAATGCAGATTTCTTTTTACTTTCCTTATATACAATAATGTATAAGGAAAGTAGTGTGACGGGGTCGAACATTCGAATTCGAGTTTTCGACGGGAGAGCACGTTTCAAGCATCCCTGATCACGAGTCGAACATTTTTGAGGGGATGTCTGTGTGTGGGTGTGGAGATGATATCTCACCCAAAAATGGAGCGATTCGAATGAAATTGGGTGCATGAATTACAGTCCGTGAACACCGAAAGCCTATTGTTTTTAAACAGAATCGAATGTTCAGAACCCCCACAATTTTGAGTGAAATTTTGAAAAAATCACCGAAAAATCAAAATCTTTAATAAAGTTACATAAATAGACATTTCGTCTATCATTTTTCCTTAGAAAGCGATTGACATAAACTTTAGAATGCTAGCATGAACCGTTCTCGAAACATTGCACGTTTTTCAAATAAATGAATCAGAAAACCCCATAAATTAAAAAATATATATATATTAATGTTGAAAAATATGTTTACTTTTCATATGTAATATCATGCCATAAATTGGGTGCCATCATTCTCGTGGATCTAACTCGTTCCATTCATGAGAAAGATACTTTGAGTCATACTTTTGCATTTGAACGCCAATGGTCATTTATCGGCTATAAGAATAACTTATTTCTCCATCCATAAGGCTTGGCAAGATTTTGGCGACGAGTTTGACGGAATGTCGCCCACTTGGCGACATTTTTAATTGTTGCCACATTAACAAAAATCTCGCCCAATGGATAAAAATGACGCTGAATCCATGAAAATGACGACTCATTGAAGAAAATTCAATATCTTGGAAAGAATATAAGTATCTACTATAAGAATAACATTTTTTTTTAACTGTAAAAGTAGTATTATATAAGGAATTACATTATATAAGGAAAGTCATGTGTTGCCCACATCAGATTTTTTTTCTTTTACTGTAAAAGTAGTCAATTCATTGCATTTTATAAGAAAAGTTATGTGCTGCCCACATCAAATTTTTATTTATTTATTTATTTTAAAAGAACGCAAGCTACAGGAGAAAGTTCCAGTAGCAACGTGCAAGATAAAATACATTACAAAATATACAGATTAAAATATAATAAAATACATTCAAATGAAAAGTATTGACAACACACGGTTTTTGAAATCCATTTCCGACGAATCAAGGACACCGAGATGATAGGGGAAGCCGTTGCATCTTTTACAGAAATGAGGGATCGCGCAATAACAACCCTATTCGAACTAAAATTCCCAACAGCGAAGAGAGCCGTGGTTAAATGCTGGGGAACATCCCGCCCAAGACATCGAACAGATTCCCGAAGAATGACATTTAAATAGCGAGCGACAAAAATATATATTAGGATATTTACTTTCCAAAACTATATTTGAAGAAATAAGAATAAAAAAAAATATTTTCCACACGTCCATCGTCTGTTCGAGTTTAAGAATGAAAATTTTCCGTTTTTCAAGATCGTAACGTTTATATCTTAAAAACTAAAAGTGTCGGTTACAAGCAAGAGTTTGTATCTCTTTGAAAGCCCTACAAGTGTACAGAATCGGAGTTTGGATGGATTTTCGAAGTAGAGTTCGATATTTTAGTATTTTCATCTGAATTTGCCAATGGCTCTTCATTTAAAAAGGATTGTAGTATATTTAAAATGTCACGCGTGTTGCGGCTCAATGTGTTTATTGAAATAAGAGGAGCACAACCACGAGATATGTTGCTTTGCTTAAAAAAAAATCTGATGTGGGCAACACATGACTTTCCTTATATAATGCAATGAATTGACTACTTTTATAGTAAAAAAAATAGATTATTTTTATAGTAGTTATTTATATTCTTTCCATGATATTGAATTTTCGTCAATGAGTCGTCATTTTCCCATGTCGTCATCATCAATGAGTCGTCATTGATTTAGCGTCATTTTTATCCGTTTGGCGAGTTTTTCGTTAATTTAGCAACATTTAAATGTGTCGAAGTTGGCGACATTCCACCCAATGTGTCGCCGAAATCTCGCCAATGGACGTATTATGGACGAAGAAATAAGTTATTCTTACAGCACATAAATGACTATTGGAGTTCATATATAAAAGTATGACTCTGTTGTGATACAACCATTCAAAGGACTTAATTAAAATAAAATAAAATAAATTGAACGATCATATCTCAACACCTGATTGGGTCGGACACTCACATACAATAAAAGGGAAATTAATTATTTTAAATATTTAATGTAATGGGACCGTATAGTGGGGAATAGAATTTTGAAAAGTAGAACAATGCGTTGTGTTTATATAATAAAAAAAAAATAACCATTTGTATGTGAGCGCCTAAATAATTATACATAAAATAATATAATATGAATTAGTTTTAACATTTTTTTTTTGAAGAGAAATACCTGTATTCAGGACCTATATATATATAAAAAGGAAATAATTATAGTTTTAAAATTATGTAAACATTCCTTTTATCTTGTAATTATTAGTCACAACTAAATCATTCATTAAATTTTAATGTAGTTTTTCAAGTTCCTTAGTTATTTTATGTTGTTTAAGCATCTAAAGTCAAAATTACTTTAACCACAGCATTTTCTCTTGAAATTGGATATGTATGAAGATTATCAACCTTAAAAAAAAATGTTGATGAGCAAGATCACCAGCTGTTGAAAATTTCCTTTCTGAGCAAATTTCAAGAAATGAACATAAATAAAATCTGCCTTGTAGCCTATCACTTCACAGACCATACATATTTTAACCATCTCTTCTACTTCTGTAATATACACATCAAAAAAAGATAATAACCACAGCATTTTCTCAGTCATAGAAAATCACTAAAATATGATTTTTCCTCTTCATGCCTTGATTCCACCTTCTCAATTTTACGAAAAGAAAAAGTTGAAGTTTCTAAATTTTTTTTCACTTAGCAATCTATTCTTTTTTTCAGAATCAAAAATATCAGAGTTATTGAGTACAGCATTGAGAGAATATAATGTCTTTTGTACAAACTTCGACATACTGAAATTTATTATTTGCAAATATTACAGTTGATTCAAGAATGACACAAATGACTTGCTGCTTGAATATTGCATTCTTTTCATACACAATACATACATATACTTAACTGAGTGTCTTGATGATTTTAGATTTTAATATACATTTATAGAACTTATATTAGAGCCAGGAGTGCCAATGGCACTCCTGCCGAAAATTTCATACCTTCACGTACCAGAATTTTTTGAGAGATGAGACGAGTCAGCACTTTTTCACATAAAAGAAAATCTCCCGCCTAAAACCGGACGATGCCATTCGTAAAAACATAACTCTCGCTCAACCAAGGAGTTTAAAAAGTGATAGTCCAGAAGAAATAAGTTTCCGTATCTCGTCTGAAACGAGATCTTACCAATTGAAACAGTGTGCGCGTATCCAGTCATTTTTAAAAAGGGCGTACACTGTACGAATAAAAACATGAACTGATAGCAGCACGTTATAATTTAATTTAATAAAAGAATCAATTGGTCTATTAATGAATATATAAAATAAAAGCAATTTTGAATAGAATAATTTGGAATAATAAATTTAAAGTAAAATAAAATATTTAATGAATTATATAAAAAAAAGTTAATTTTGAATAATAAAATAAAAAAGTGTTGTGACGTGTCACAACAGACTCAAAGTATCTTTTTCATGAATGGAACGAACTAGATCCACGAGAATGATGTCACCCAATGTATCGCACGGTATTACATATGAAAAGTGAACATGTTTCTCAATAGGAAATATTTTTTTTTATTTTGTATGACTTTTTGATAATTTTTTTGAAAAATGTGCAATATCTCGATAACGGTTCATATTAGCGTTCTAAAATTTATGTCAATCGTTTTCTAATGGAAAATGACATAAGAAATGTCTATTTGCGTAACTTTCTGAGCGGTTTTGATTTTTTGACGATTTTTTCAAAATTTCACTCGAAAATTTAGGGGGGTTCTGAACATTCGATTGCGTATGAAAACAATAGGCTTCCAGTGTTTACGGATTGTGATTTTTGTACCAAATTTCGTTCGAATCGGTCCATTCGTTCGTCAGTTATCGTCTCCACACACACACACACACACACACACACACACACACACTTTCACACGCACACACACACTTTCGCGCACACACACACACACAGACATCACTTCAAAAATATTTTATTCGTGATCAGGGATGCTTGAAACGTGCTCCCCGTCGAAAACTCGAATTCGAATTTTCGATCTCGTCACAATACTTTCCTTATACATTTTGTATATAAGGAAAGTAAAAATTAGGGAGTTAAACGAACTTTAATCTTTTATCGAGGAGCCGACCCAGTGGGTAGGCTGCTGTATAATACCTTCGTCGCGGAATACACCGAGTGTACAACGTTTGGAAAGGAAATAAAAAATCGTATGTGGCCAGCACATGGCTTACGCTGCAGAATCATATTCACGTCCCCTTTATTTCTCTAATAATTCATCATATTCAGTTTAGTGGCGCAAAATAACAGTCATCATTATTTTAAATGACACTGAATGGGCGCTTTTAATTCAATTTTCGTTTTCATTGGGTCACTGGACTTATTTTCAAAGGTGGCGTAGCGAACATGCGAAAAAACAAAAATATCTCGAAAACGGCTAGTTCTAGTGTAATGGGGGTGGGCCTTATTCTTTTCATCTTTAAGCATTACGTATGCAACAAGCATTAAATGGATATATCTGAGCATACGTAGTTTTTTGTTTTAGATTTGGATGATTTTTGCGGGCCATTTTACAAAAAATAGCGGGTTATTTTTTTCCGAATGGTACCAAAATCTGATCAGCACCAGGGTAACCCACGAATAAGTGTCTTATCTACCCATTTTGTAAAATTGGATCTATTAGATTTTCATTTAGAGTGGATAGAGGCAATTTTGCAGGTCGTTTCGCGAGAAGAAGGCGGGTTCTTTAATCCTCGATCGTACCAAAAATGAATCAGCACCAGCGTCGCACACAAGTGACTCACCTACCCAATTTTATGAAATGGGCCCCATTCGTTTTCGAGTTAGAGTGAATACATACATTGCATACGCACACACACCTAGCTGTCACGCTAAAAATACTTTTTTCATGTTTCAGAAGTCACAAAACGTGTCGACCCGTCGCAAACTCGAGTTTTGATTCCAATCCTTTCCGTATGCATTAACATGTATTGCGGGGAAAGTAAAAATGCTTGTTTGAGATACAAGAAAGTGACTATATGATCTTGGAAAACTACATTTCGTATGAAAACGTGCTGACTTATGAACACATATAAAATAATGGGACATACAAACACTTTTGTGACATATAAACACTTTTGACATTGTAAAATTTAAACACTAATGAAAGGTCAATATTTGTGAAAATAATTCTAATAGTATTGAATCGAAAAATAAATAAAAATGGGAAATAAGCCACTTTCTTTGACACAATGGAATTAGAACACCATTAAATAAATCAATATATGTCCAATAGTTTGTGTTCATGAAAGTCGAAAGATGCACACTTATATATAATAGACATAATCGCAAGATTTCGGAATATGCAAGAAAAACATATAAAAGCGAATACCAAAGAACGCAGCATCCATTAATTGTACAATTCATGTGTAATGCAATCTAGTGTACATGTTAAAGAGAAATTATAATTATCATTGTAATAATAATAGTAATAACAATAATATAATAAATATATACTATATATATAAATTATTTGAAAATCCAATGATAGAATAGAGAGAAGTTGTAACTCAAAAAACCTAAGGTTAAAATATGCCTACATAATAAAAAGAAGTATTAAATAGAGAATCATCCATCATGTGGAAAATAAAATGCAACTTTCTAGTTGCCAAGCTGAAGATAATCAACAAATATCAATGGAGTGGATTCGATAATAAATAATCAAATAAAATTCAAGCATTAAAGCTATACACGTGCATAAGCACTAGGCCTAAATAAATGGTTCATTTCGAAAAAACTCTTTGTCAAGTCCAAGTATTTGATCAAAATGAGCACAAAATAGGCATGTTTCTGAAGAATGAGATATATAATATCTATGAACTCATTCTACTTGCACTACATGCATAAGGATTGAAACATTTAGGAAACAAGAATACCTGGAAAAACACTGCATATGTCCTTTCCATTGGAGCCTTGAATGAAGAGACCACTGCTACCATTCGCAAAAGATAAAAGTGGAGAACTACTGTTGTTAATCGTGAGAAATAAATAACAGTCATGCGAAAAGGCAATAAAAGGTGTTATTCTACAGTAAAAGCTACAAAATAATGGAGCGTATAATATAATAAAAAACATTGAGGCTAAAGTATAAGGGGATGTAAATACATGGTAATACTTATTCAAGAGAAAGTGGATGTTTGGCTAATATAAGATACTAAGGAGAGAATTTAGGAATATTCAGCTAATCCAAACTTTTTAACTATACCATTTACTAAATATGCTGGATATTTATATAATTTGCTAGTCATTTTTAGATTATTAATATGCATAGCATGAAATTGTTTATCTGATAATCCATAAGTTGATTAAGCATAATATTTCTAAACAATTGAATCGAGTTGAGGGAATTAAATGGTAATTTTTATTAATGTTGAATTTAAAATAGTTTTTTTATCATATAAATGAGTAACTATCCCGTTAGTAGGTTCAATAATTAGATTTAAATCCAAAAAATTAACACTATTATTAATAGAGGCTTCATTAGGAATCAATTCTAAATTATCCGGATAGAAATCTATATCTATGACATAGTTGCCAGTAAATACTAAACAAATCAGATCATCAACATATCTGTCAATTTTATAATCTGTTGAAGTAACAGATTTTCACAATGAATATAGACAGGGTGTCCCAAAATCATTGACCTCGACTTTTATTCCTTAAATATTGATTTTAGACATATATTATAAATTACAAAGTTACGTAAAAAAACTACATAATTTTACGAAATTGATAAAAATTTTCAGAGGATTAAATTTTAAGAGATACAAAATTTAAATTTTTATACGGTACCCGTACAAAAACATTTCCAATGAGTAAAATGTGCCCCATACACTCATAAGGTGATGTACAAAATTTCAGCATTTTATCATAAAAAGTTCGTAATATAATTTTATTAAAAATAATCATTTATTTATTTTTTTTTCTGAAGTCCTTGTAAATAAAAAAAATAAATGTCGAAAAAGGAAGGCCACTTTTCTTATCATGGAATGCCTACTTTTCCTGACAACCCTATCCCCCATGGTTCGTGACACGCATGGCCAAAAGGTGAAATAGCCATTTCTCGGAAAGAAACACGGGAATAGCACATTCTGCGCACGTGTTGGGGCTTCCTTTAGTTACACGACCTTCGCTCGTGCTTTGAGAGAGGTTGTTTATAGCAAGAGGATGGAATTAGTATCTTATGTTTAAGAGGAATATTAATTATTTTACGGGGATGAATTTAGAGACGGGGATCAATTTCTCTGTACGATACAGTGCGATTCAAAAAAGATGGGCCAAACTATGTGAGGCGGTAACACACACCAACCCAAGCATTTTTCGTCCTAGTTTACTGGGTCGGAAAGGAAATGAAACGTAAAGGCATAACGGTTTATGCCCGTTTCATCCTATCCCATTCCATCCCTTACGCTACCCTTTTTTAAAATAGTATCATTTCATCCCTTATCCAAAGTACACCTGTTCTCTAAATTTCCTCCCAACTGAGAGGGGTGCAAATGACTCCTTAGGGGATGAGTTCCGTCCCACTTGCGATCACTTTGAAAATGGTCTCGTGATTGCAGGTGTATCATAGGGAGCCAATCCAAGCGACATTCACCAGTCGTAATATCAGAGTTGAGAACACATTAAAAATATTACTTGTAAATATATTGTTTGACGTTATTTAAATATACTTAAATAATTTAGATAGAGTAAATTCTATCTTATCAGATATCTCTATGAAATGGATACTTCTAATTGTTTTGTAGTACCAGAAATATATGCATGATGTTTACAACTATGGGCATTTTTACCAACATGATATATGCAGCCAATCTGCGTTCCTTTCAGCATTAAAATATTCGACCCAATGCCAATTATTTTTTTCATGGAGTTAATAATAATTTTGCATTTGATTCCTTTCAGAAGCTACTGAAATACGCCACTTTATGAAAAAAGACAGCAGCTTCATCCCCATGGAGCCGAAGCGATTTCGCGTGAGCCTCTCTCTGTCTTCTTCAAACGCTTTCCAAATAGCTCAAAATAATAATATAATACCGAAATTTGAATCACTATAGTTCTTTAATTAAGAACTCTATCCAAAATCCAATTATATATCCGTTTAGAATTTTCAAAGGGCTACACATTACTTTGTATAGTTTATAGCTCGCATTTTCAGTTTTTGAGATATATAAGCATTACAAACTTGAAAAACGGAAAAATTGTAATATTCTTCAATTTGCAAGACGATTTCTCAAAAACTGAAAAGACAAATTATACATCTAGAAACTAGATTTCCTATTGAATCTTTTATCGCTTACTATTTATATCTACCTCTTATATTTACGAATATATTTCGAGTGAAAATAATCAAAGTGAAGCAAATCATTGTTCGGACAAAAATATTTTAAATGTTTTTTCGAAAAAATATTTAAAATATTTAAATATTGAAATCATTTTATATATTCATAATGTGCACCCTATTTTCAACAAAAGAAGTAAAAAAATTGTTTACATATTTAACTATTAAGTTTGGAGATATAAACGTCAAAAAGGGTTTATATTGATCGTAACGCAAAAACTATAATACTGTTCTGCAGTAATATGAACTCGTATAGTAAAGCTGCAAAATTGAATGTCCAAAGAAAATAATTTTGAGCTTTTCTATCACTTATCCATTATTAATGTTATGTCAGTTAGCTAATACTTTAAAATAATATGTCACTCATGGCATTTTTGAAAGAACGCTTAACGTTTCTTTGAGGCAGAGGCACATTTGTTTCTCATGAAAAAATAACCTAAATGTCAAAGATAGTGTTGAATCGAAGTAGATTGGGAAATTGCAAGTAAATTATTCTAAATAGAAGTTAAAAATGTTCGTTCGGACCATTAGAAAAGTATATGTTATTATTGTTAACCATCTTCGTGGGAAACATTTTCAGGTCATTCATTTTTCGAGATATTCATTCTATGATGTTTTCATTAACAATAACATTTTTTTATTATTATGGAACCTACTCATCAGCCATTTTAAATAGGGTGTCGCATACGTGACCCTCATTTTACTACCCTAAATATTGAGTTTTGTATAGCGAGAATAGAGAACTTCCTTTTGGGAGCCTTAATTTAATTATTTTAATATAAAGTTTTAAATAATAATGTCATTTAGAATACTGTAGGAATTTGTACCTGATGGTGAATTTTAAATTTATAATATATTTTCAGTACGAAAACGGGTATACTGCTAATTATGTATAAAATAGATATAGACGAACATAGATCTTCCCAAAGGGAAATTATCTTTACTGTCTATTTTAAAGCCATTCCAAATGGAACGGCCGCAAGGGGAACAAAGCTCCTCCAAGAGGCGAGGAGAGCTGTGAAGAGAAGAGACTATTGGGGAACGCACACAGTTTTCTCCTCTACCAACAGGTGAGGACCACGAGGTAATTAGGAGGGGGTGCAGATAGAAATGGGAATAACAAGAGACACAGGATGAAATGGGAAGAGATGAAATGGCACATCACCGGCGTAACAGGGCGCCGACTCCTTGGAAAGCGTCCGCTTCGCAAACTTAAATGTGTCTTTCTGGTTGAAGAAGAAAACCCCGTATGCAAATTTCATCTCCTTGATCAAATGACACTCTCCTTGAATCGAAACTCGTCGCCAGAATTTCGGCCGCTGCTGCTGAAGTGCGCGACATACCTGGTCTGTTCGAGAGAGTTCGCCAATCCTCCACACCCCCTCCATCGCCGCTGTGAAACGTGTATTCAAGTTGGCGGTCGTTCTTTTGAACTATTACTGTAATTATTATTTAATAAATGCCATTTTATAATTTCAAAGTCATTCTTGTGTTTCCGCCACACCTCATCGATTTCACCACGAAGCGCCATTACGTTTCATTTCCGAGCTGGTAAACTATGACGGAAAATGCTTGGTTGGGTGTGTACTACAACCTGGTAAAGTTTGGCCCATCGTTTTTGAATCACTCTGTATATAATTTTATTTTTTTGAATTCGTTTTAATCTTTTATTCTCTCACCAACAAACGCATCCCGCGTTGTTTGCAAAGTCTAAAATTATTTTGCTTATTATTGTCATCGCACTGCCCCCTAAATCAATAGAGTATAGAAAATCCCCTGTATACTCGAATCTGTGACGCCTTCCCACTGCTTGAATACCATGCACATTATCTGTGTGCAAAAAGGAGGAAGTTAGAAGGAACTATACAAAACCGTGTAGAAAACACAAAACACCTAACACACAAACAAACACCTAAAACACAAAACTGTGTGGAAAACACGGTTTTGTGTTTCGTCACAGTTCAACCCATCGAAAATAGGTGGGTATAAATTTGGATATTATTAACCACCATTGAATGAAAACTTAAGCAGTAAAATGTAATACATTAAAAAAATTGGATGTGGGCAGCACATGACTTTCCCTACAGAATTATATTCAAGTTCTCTTTATTTTGATTCAATTTAATTCAATTTTTATTCAGTTTTCGTTCTCATTTGGGAACTAGACGTATTTTCAAAGGTTGCTCAGCGAAAATACGAAATAATAAAATATCTCGTGAACGGCTAGTTCTAGTGTAATACAGTGGGTTTTATTTTTTTTATTGTTAAACATGACGTATAAAACAAGCATTTAATGGATATTTTTGAGAATACGTAGTTTTTTTATTTTAGATTCTGACAATTTTTGGGGCCATTTCGCAAGAAAAGGCGAGTTCTTTTATCCCGAATCGAACCCAAAACTAATCAGCACCAAGGTCACCCACAAGTGACTTACCTGCCCAATTTTATGAAATTCGACCTATTAGTTTTTACATACATTGCATAGACAGACAGACATCATGCTAAAAATAGTTTTTTCGTATTCTAGAGGTCCCAAAACGTGTAGATCAGTCGAAAACTCGAGTTGCGTTTTTCGGCATGATTTCCAATACTTTCTCTATACATGACCATGTATTGCAGGGAAAGTAAAATGCAGTAAAAAGTTATAAATTTTAAGATTGGTAATCCGACAATTTTTATGTTTTTTAAAGAAATAAATACGGATTCATTATTTCAGTCTTTTCATTTAATTTCGGGCTTAGACTTTTGGGCCCAGTATTTTTGGGAGCCTTTGTTTATGACATGAAAATATTCCTGGGTCCGAAGCTACCTTGTTCGAATGGATAATCCGGTTATAGTTTTTATATCTCATAACTAAAGATCTATAGAGTTATACTTCAGGCAGGAAGAAGTTTCTGGACCGATATCCATTAAGCTCTACAGAAATCACAAAATACCGAAACTTGGAGACCCAAACAAATATAGAATATGCTACAAAGCCTACATTAAATCATTCGATATTTTTAACTACAATCCTATGAAAAGGTTCTAACCAAAGCGTTTCAACGACAACTATAAACTGATACACAAATGACTCATAAGATGCAGAATTATAAAAAATATAAGAAAACGCTAGATTACTTAAAAAGAGTCTTAGAAAAAGGAAACAGAGGTCCAATAAAAATAATGCATAAAATTTTCAACGTCCTCTGCAAACATGGGGCCCCAATCGTTCGCCCCTGGACTCAAGTATCGTTAAAATCATTTCTCGGAATCATTATTAGATCTCGTTGCAGAAAATAAAGTAATGGCAGCCCATTTATTCAAATGATGTTTTTTGTTTTGACTATTTAAATGGAGGGGAAAAAAAAAACAGCGTCTGATTTGACTTTTATTGAAACATTTTTTCCAGAATGAATACAAATTATTTTTTATTAAGCAATAGGATGTCATTTTCTCTAAATTAAAGTTTTAACAAAAGTAAAAAACTATTTAATTTATTTTATGGAAGTTTGTTTATTATCCTCAAAATGAGGAAAATACATAAGTAGGAGATGCCATGAGACAAAACTAGAGACAAATTTAATGAGCGATTGCTTATTTAAAAGCGAATTCTATTTATAGGACGCAAAAATGCACCGTTTTTGAAATAATGTATCATAATACAATTGCATTTCATTAAGTAAAATACCCTTAGTCTAAAGGATGAAGAAAAGTTGAGCAATGTATAGAAATATACGCAGTATTATTTCTATACATTGTGTTGTTTGGACTTATGTACGTTGCTTAAGTTTTCCTTACAATTACATGGGGTTTTATTATCAAGTGAACGTTTTGTCGATACTTTTAATCAGACATGAACGCTCTTGTGGCTTTATTGCAAGCCGTTTTCGAGATATTTCTTGACGCCAGAGTGCGATAGCTCTCGAAAGAATCCAATGATCTAATTGAAATTGTGTGTACATATTTTTGGTGGTCCATACCGTATCTATTAGATTTTAACAAGATCCATTTATATAAGAAAAGTCTCTTCAACATCCAAATGCATTAGTTTGTAGAGAAAGTCATGAGATGGACACGTAAGATTTTTTAAATTTATGATTATACTAGGGTAGCAATTATGGGCACTCATGTAACTTTTCCAAGGAGGGGGCAAACTACGGACGTCAGTTGGGCAATCTCAAGGATAAGATGGACAGCAGTGACTAGTCTGATACCCACCTTTGTGATCTCGAACGTTCAGGGAAAGGCTCTTGCCCTCTCCTATAGGTGCCCATGCTAATTTTTTAAATTTATGATTATACTAGGGTAGCAATTATGGGCACTCATGTAACTTTTCCAAGGAGGGGGCAAACTACGGACGTCAGTTGGGCAATCTCAAGGATAAGATGGACAGCAGTGACTAGTCTGATACCCACCTTTGTGATCTCGAACGTTCAGGGAAAGGCTCTTGCCCTCTCCTATAGGTGCCCATGCTAACAATGGCGTTATGACTTCAGCTGAGCAATCTCAAGGATAAGATGTACAGCATTGAGTAGTTTGATGCCCACCTTTGTGATCTCGAATATTCAGGGGAAGTCTTCTTTTGCCCTCTCCTATGGGTAGCCGTGCTAACAATGGCGTAACATCTGCATGAAGGTGCTTACAGGTTCCATAAAGAAATGGATCGATAAAGAAAGGGATAAAAAGACGACGGGGTCGAATGTAGAGTCTCGAGGTGTGTTGCGTCTTTCTGTGTCAGTACCACAGTTTAGAATATTTTTCAAAAAATGATTTTTCGATTGCCGCAATGTTCCAAATGCTCCGACCCGCATCACCAACCAATTTCGCAACACGGACGGTGACGCATTGCTTTCGGTTTTGAAATCAATATTTATCCGATTATTTTGAGAGAGCCGCGGTGTTGACAAACAACGGTTTCAGGGAATCCACAACCGACACCGAAATCCGAATAGTTCGAATTCTCTTCGGCCGGTCGACCGTTTCCGATCGGACATTTTTTGAGGAACAGACAGTCCAACATCCGTTCGTGGAACAGTAACGGATTTTCCAACTGCTCTGTCGTTCCGCGCTCCGTCGTTTCGAACGCACGTTAAGAATTTCCATGCCTGGAGAGGTAGGTGAGGTGTGTGTGTAGCAGTATGCAGCCTTGGCGTCTGACGTCACGTCACGTTCGTCCTTCGCACGCGCGAGCTCACCTAAACAGACGAAACACGACATTGACTGAGCGGCCTCCTTTTGTTTTGTTGACGTCGTCTTTTAAGGCCCCAAGACGAAACGGAGTTTGGATGAGCGATCCCCTGCAAAACATAACCCAATTTTCCGCAAAACGTTCTCTGCTGAGTTATTTCTCAAGAATCATTCATCTTCTCTCATTTAGAATAAAGTACAACTGAAAGTCCTTCATCAGCAGCCAAGTTCGAATCTCTTGGACGACGGGAGAGGGGTTAGCAATTCAACTGTATGTTTCAGTCCATTTGGATCTTGTTTACTGGAGGAGGGGGGGGGGGGATCTGATGTGGGTAGCACATGACTTTCTCTGCAAACTCATATTCACGTTTTCTTTATTTCTTCAATAATTCACTAAATTGAGTTTAATGGCACAAAATAACGCCCATAATTACTTAAAATGACACTGAATTGGCACTTTTAATTCAATTTTCGTTCTCATTGGGTAACTGAACTTATTTTCAAAAGTGGAGTGTCAAAAATGCAAAAATTACTAAAATATTTCGAGAACGGCTAGTCCTAGTGTCATGGGGTTGGTCTTATTCTTTTTATCGCTAAACATTACGTATAAAACAAGCATTTACGTTTGAACATGTGTAGTTTTTTATTTTAGATTTTCGCGATTTTTGTGGAACATATATATCTCAAAAAAAAAAAAAAAAAAAAAAAAAAAAAAGCAGGTCGAGAAAAGTAGGTCCGAATTACGATTCGGATGTAATCAGCACCAGGGTAACCCCCAAGTGACTTATCTACCGAATTTTGTAAAATTGGATGCATTAGTTTTTCAGCTAGAGTGGCCATTTTTGCGGGCTATTTCGCAAAAAAAGTCCGGTTCTTTTATTCCGAATCATACCAAAAACTAATCAGCACCACGATCACATCTAAGTGCCTCACCTGCCAAATTTTATAACATTTAATCCATTAGGTTTTAAGTTAGAGTGGATAAATCCATTGCACAAGGCAGACAGACAGGCATACACACACAGAGACGTCATGCTAAAAATAGTTTTTTTCGTATTCTAGATAACAGCCGTAAAAATAATTTTAGATAACCGCCGTAAAAATAACTTTATCAGAATGAAATTTTAGTATATTGTTGAGACGGTTTGTGGGACTTATGGGAATGTAAATAAATGAATAATATCGCCCAATTAGTTTTTAGTTTTGCATTGAACCCGGATTGAATAAATGATTGAATATTGCAAATAAATACATTGAACCCTATGGGAACCTCGTTTTTCAAACATTGTTTAAGCAAAGTTAAAATTCACAAATTGCTTCGAAAAGTTTAGGAAATATTTAAATTATTCCATAAAAAATATTTAAAAAAAAATTCATCAAAATAGGTTAAGTAGTTTTTTAAATAAAAATTAAAATAATGATGACACCTATATATGATATGAAAAGTTCACGCGACCCACTTCAAAATAAAATAGAGCATCCATCTTTTTTCCCAGAGTAAAAATCGTGATTTTTAAAGTTATTTTAAGTTTATATTGAGTGTTGCATTCGTCCTAAAGCCAGTTTATTTTTGCTTATTTCCTGTGCATCTATGTTCTGCGTCAATGCAATGACACTATTTTTGAGTTTAAAGGATCATCCAACTTGGATTATTTCTACAACAAAGCCTCATTTTAACGTATGCAGAGTTTAAAGAAATCAAGTTGCAAGAGGATTTGTATAAGAATTGCTGAAATTTTTTAACTCAACATTATTGAGCTCTGGAGTCTGGAATATAGATGATATGAATGAAATATTCATTGATTTCACATAGAGAAGCAGACGATTTTATAAAATTGCTTTTTTTCGACGAAGTTTTAAGCATGGAGTTAGAAAGTACCTCTACCTCCATGGTTTTAAGTTTTCATGTAAAATAAATTATTGTAGTACTGTGATCATTAAAAAAATATATCAGCGCTGAATGTATCGCATTTTATAGATGTTTAAATTGCATTGCAGTTAGAAAGTGTTTCATAATCAATGCTTTATGTATGCTTGATCTTTCTTGTTGTAGTTATATATCCGTTGGATTAGAGAGACTTCGAATCGCGAGTGTTACTGTATAGCGAAGATCAAGAACATCCCAGTGCTTCCTACGTCGAGAGTGACATGGCTGAAATGTCGTGACGTTCGAAGGGGTTTTACGCAAGACAGGTGTATTATGCAACGAAGAAGCAGTCACGTTTCGATGGCGCAGGAATGCTTATTTAGGGGCTTTGATGCTCGCCTCCGACAGGCATGACGTCAGCGGAAAGTTTGACAATGAATGGGATGGACAGTTGACGCTAGCTATTCCACCTAATGATATGCCCCTCGACCAAAGGATTCTCTGCTAGGATCCACTTAGCGTAACATTATTTTCTCTGTGCGGAATGAAGGATTTTCACTCGGAATGGAACAAAGAGATTGATTGGAAATGTTTACACACTTGGAGGGTTCCGGCCACACAAATAGCTGCCATAAGCCTTAGGGTTGGTCGTGTGATCTGGGTCTTCAACACTTGGAGGGTTATCATGACATTTAAATCTAGATTGCTGTCGGAACACGTTTCAAAACATATTACTTTCCCTGCAATATAATACATGCTAATGTATAGGGAAAGGATTGGAATCATGCCGAAAATTGCAGTTTGAGACGGATCGACACGTTTGGGGACCGCTAGAATACGAAAACGCTATTTTCAGCATGATTCTGTCTGGCTGTCTGTGCAATGTATGCATCTACTCTAACACAAAAACTAATGCTTGTGTATAACCACTTGTGTGTGACCCTGGTGCTAGTTAGTTTTGGGTACGATTCGGATAAAAGAGCTCGCCTTTTTGGCGAAATGAGCTGCAAAATTATCTTGTATCCACTCTAGCTAAATAACGAATGGGCCCAATTTCACAAAATTGGGTAGATAAGTCACCTGTGAGACATCCTGGTGCTGATTGGATTTCGGTGCAATTCGGAAAGGAAGATCCCGCCTTTCTTTTACAAAATGGTCAGCAAAATTCGCAAAAGTGGACAATAAAAGACTGCATATGCTCCAATGCATCCATTAAATGCTTGATGTATAGGTAATTTTTGACGAGGAAGAGAATAAGACTCTATAGAACCAACTGTTCTCGAGATATTTGAGGTTTTTCGCATTTTGACTACGCCATCTTTGAAAAACAATGCCCATTTACAAAAATTGAATTAAAAGTGCACATTCATTGTTTAAACCCAATTCAAAAAATTATTAAAGAAATAAACAGACAAGGAATTTGGGTCTGCAGGGAAAGTCATGTGCTGTCCACATCAGATTTTTTTTTTAATAAGATCAGCCTCCTAAAATGGGGAACTCGGCGAAGAATCCATTTCGAAGGCATGAAATAAGCTCCCATCCTCGGGAGGTGAAAAAACAGACGATCAAAGGGTTTTTCGAGTAGGGCATATTGCGAAAGTCCCTGTATGTCCCTAAAAGTCTGCATGAAGCAATGTGTAAAGAGCCTTGCTGCCCCAACCGGGAATCGAACCTTGGATCTCCTGGTCAGCTGACGCTCTACCGTTGAGCTACTGGGACGAAAGGGTTTAAAATTGTATTTAATATCTCCCGAAAAGTTATAATCATTCACTGTTTTCTTCCTCCCTCTTCAGAATGCGACCGCGTAACCGGAATGCGGAGAGAGGTCGCTCGCTACCGTTGAGCTACTGGGAGTCAATTGCAAGCTTTTATATTCGAAGTAGACTCTGCATTATCCACCCTCTAATGTCAGATAGCGAGCCACTGACACTCTGACTGACCACCTCCTGCTATTTTTTACCTCAGGTCGCTCCTGCTACGACTACTTTTAACCCAGATTAGTATCCTGCGATGGTCGCAATTAATTTGAAATCTTCCAGAGTCCACTGAATCCGTACTCGTCCTACTAGAGTCAGTTTCAGACCTCCGACATCTTTACACTCACCTACAGGGTGGATGGGTTCGGGCGCCCTTGTAAAGAGCCTTGCTTTCCCAAACCGGGATTCGAACCCTGGATCTCCTTTCTGGCCAGCCGACGCTTTACCGTTGAGTTACTGGGACAGACTCTTATCGAGGAAGTGGACTCTGCAAATGTTTTCCTCGGCTCGATACAGTGGTGTAGCTAGAGATGTCTATCATTAGGGCAGTCATTATTTCGCGGCGCGAATTTTAGGGGGTTTCTAAAATTTCTGGAATATCAAATAGAGTGACTTTCGAGCCTTTTAGACGACCCGGAACATTTATTTGCTTTTTAATTCAAAAAGAATAAATAGCGATTGTAAAAGAATTTCGAGTCAGCAACGGTTTGATACATTTTTGGAATACGAAACAAAATAATCTGATGTGGGCAACACATGACTTTCCCTGCAAACTCAAATGCATTTCCTCTTTATTTAAATACTCTTTATTTACTCGAATAATTTATTCAATTGAGTTTAACGGCATTCAATAACGCGCATCATTCATTGAAGTGACACGGAATGGACCCTTTTCATTCAGCGTTCGTTTTCATTGGGTGACTGGACTTATTCTCAAAACAGGCGTAGCGAAAATGTGAAAAACTAAAATATCTCGAGAAAGGCTAGTCCTAGAGTCATGGGGTTGGTTTTATCCTTTTTATTCTCAAAAATTACATTTAAAACAAGTATTTAACGAATGCATTTAAGCATACATAGTCTTCATTTTAGATTTTGACGATTTTTGCTGACCATTTTGCAAAAAAAAAAAATAGGTTCTTCTTTTTCCGTATCGTACCAGAATCCAACCAGCACCAGGGTCACTCACAATTGACTTATCTACCCAATTTTGTGAAATACGGTCCATTAGATTTTAAGTTAGAGTGGATCCAGGCTATTTTTGAGGACCATTTCCGAAAAAAAAAACGTAGATTCTTTTATTCCAAATCGTACCAAAATCTAAACAGCACCAGGGTCACCCGCAAGGGACTTACCTACGCAATTTTATGAAATTCAGTCCATTCGTTTTTGAGTTAGAGTGGATACATACATTGCACAGACAGATAAACATATACACAGACATCATACTACAAATAGTTTTTTTTTGGGTTTAGAGGTCCCAAAGTGTGTAGATCCGTCGAAAACTCGAGTTGCGATTTTCGGCATGATTCCAATACTATAACATTACCATGTATGGCAGGGAAAGTAAAAATCGTATTGATGGCTACATAAAGTGTCCATTCGTTCACTAACAATGTCGATGCAAAACGATCCTTTTGAAAACGTGTAACACTGCAGAAGGAAATCCGTGTTCGTCGTAAAGCTGTCCACTTAAATGAAAATCTCGATCTCATGGAACGGCGTGGGTGACATGACCAGGATTTGAATGGTTTATAAACGCAAGTATTATGTACAAAAAACAAAAAAGAAAAGTTGTAATGCTTATTAAGTAGTTATTTGTATTATTGCTTAGTGATGTGAGGATTTTTTTTTTCAGAAAGGTGAGTCAAAATTCTCGGCCACAAAATTTCACGACGAATTGTGTTTTTTCTCCGCGATAAAATGGCTGCCTAAACGGTAATCGACATTCCATAATCGACTGTAATCCACATCATAAGCGACATTATCATCCATGGATCACCAATGCGCTATGTTGATTCCAACTTACTAGATCTCCCCTCCTTTCCGACGCTTCGACTTCAGGTTGCTATAACCTCCCGAAAAAAAAATCCAGGTGTACAACTCAAGTTCATAATGGTCGAATTAAAAAAATATCAACAAGCAATATACTGTTATTTGCCTTACAAAAAAAGTAAGAAGGTGCTATTTAAAGATTTTGTTTACTACATTTAAAAATTTCATTGTTTAACACTTTACAACACAGTTGAAAATTGTTTATGACTTTGTTCATTCTGTGTATCTGTCTGTCTGTCTGTCCGTTAGCACGATAACTGCCACAAAAATGACTTTATCAAAATGAAATTTTAGTATGTTGTTCATACTGTCTGTGGGATCTATGGGAATATAAATAAATAATATCACTCAATTAGTTTTGGATGGAACACGGGTTGAAAAAATGAAATACATTTAACCCTATGGGATCTAATCTTTCAAACATTTTTTTAAGCGAATTTAAAGCTCACAAATTGCTTCGAAAGTTTTGAGAAATATTCAAATGATCCCATAAAATATATAAAAAAAAAATTCAGCAAAATATATTCAGTAGTTTTTTTAAAATAAAAATTAAAAAAATAATTAAACCCTTTATATGAATGCTCATACCCTAGGGTGAGTCGGGTAGCCTGGGTCTTTCACTCTTTATAAGAAGAGATCACGTGACCCACTTCAAAATAAAATAGAGAATCCATGTTGTTTCAAAATCGTAATTTTTAAAGTTCTCTTTAATTTATATTTAGTGTTGTATCCGTCCTAAAACCGCTTTATTTTTGCTTGAATTCTGTGCATCTACATCTATTAGGCTTCGTAAAATTAGGCTTCGTTGTAGAAATAATCAAAGTTGGATGATCATTTAAACTCAATTACAATATATTTGAGTTTAAATGAACACCCAACTTTGATTATTTCTACAACGAAGCCTAATTTTCACTAACAATATCGATGCGATGTAAGAATGTATAAACACCAAAAGATGCAGAATGAGTTGTATAAGAATTGCTGCATTTCTTAACGCAAAATTATTTAGCTCATGGAGTCTGCAATATAGCCGATATGAATGAAACATTCATTGATTTTACACAGAGAAGAAAGTGATTTTTTCGATGAAGTTTTAAGCATAGCGTTAAATGATTTGTACCTCCATGGTTTTAAGTTTTTAAATAAAATAAATTATTATAGTATTGGGATGAATGAAACGAATGGAAAAAAGTTTATGAATGAAGTGCTGCTTTTATAGAGAGAGTCAGGCGATTTATATTCCGATGACGTCATTTGAATAAATTTTCAAATATAATAAATTAGTGTAGTATTATGATCATTTTAAAATTATTACCGAGGAATGTATCGCATTTTAGCGATGTTTAAACCAGGCCATTTATATTTCAATGCCGCCATTTGAATGAAGTTCATTTTTACGATGAAGTTTTAAGCTTTCAAATATAATAAATTAATGTAGTATTGTGATCCTTTAAAAAATATTACCGAGGAATGTATCGCATTTTAGAGATGTTTAAATATAATCGTATTGAAGTTGGAAAGTATTTCATAATCAATGTTTTATGCATGATTGATCTTTCTTGTTAATTTATATCTAAACAAGCCCTGTTCTTAGAAACTCGAAACATGGACTCCACTTTAAGTGGGGCTATTTCAAGTCAGCCCACATAATTTCATTAAATTCGGTTCTTCCGCTGTTTTCCCGTGATGATGAGACAAGCATACAGACAGATTTTCAATTTTATTTATTTGTATAAACTTCAAGCAAAACCTCGCTTCGGACTGACACGAATACCTCACCGAAGATTTTCCTAAGACAAAAATTGACTCGAATGGTATGGACCTTTAGACACAGGGATCGCATCTCCACTCACCCCAGTGTTGTCAAACTCAATTTTGGAAGATCAACTCACAACGGATAGAGTCATTATCGAACACGCATTCGAGTTGAATTTAATTTTCGACAAATTGTTATTTCGTTTTATACCTTTCAAAGTTTTGTTCGTTCTCTCTATTTTTTCACTCTTTTTGTATACTGATTAAAAAGGGCGATACAGTGCCAAATACAGGAAACGAAATGAGCGTGCTTGTAAGAAAAATAAGCTGAAGTTCGTATTGAGGGGGCTAATGATATAATTGAATATCATTTTGTCTTAAAATAGAGGATAGACTTTTACACGCATAGTAGCTTTTTATACTCAACGAAAAGGGTATAAGATAGTAACACATTTTATTTGGCATCCCAACAGAAATTTGCATATCGAAATGCGGGGATGTAACCCAGCCACGCCCACTGCAAACCATCTTCTGGCGTGGCTATTTTTTAAAATGTGTTCGCATTGAAATGAAGGACAAGTGATGAGTTAGAACCGGACAAGGAACGGACAAACGTGTGAAGAAGGGTCTTTTCCTCCCACTGATGTACCATGGAGAGAATCTGACATTTTGCAGTCGAAGATCTGGGAGGGTTCAAAGGTAAGCTTCAGTTTCATGTCTTGTCCCTAAACGAAATGATGCGCAGATCCTTGATGAGGTCTGGATAATCTAGTGCAGTCGTGCACAACTCGCGGCCTGCCGCCACCCTCAGCTTGGCGAACACATAAAAACAATTCCTAGACTTTCGCAAAAAAAAAAAAGAACATCTGCATCATAACATTTTACAAAAAAATATTTTATGTCAAATTTTCTTTAAGACTAGCAGAAAATCTGCAAAATGAGTTCAGTCGTCGATTTCAAGATATCAGAAAACTTGAGAAATCTTTGGAAGTGTTTGCAATACCATTCGCGACAAATATTGAAACAGCGTCCGTTAATTTTCAAATGGAACTTATCGAAATTCAGAGTAACTCCGAAATGAAAGCTAAATTTTCCGAAGTTTCTTTGCTAGCATTTTACAGAAATTACTTGTCTTGTGAAATGGAAAAATTGAAAATTCACGTTCAAAAGTCGATAACATTATTCGGGAGCACTTACTTCGGGAGCACCTGTGAACAATCATTTTCATTAATGAGAGAAGTGAAATCAAGAGGTCGTTCTCGTCTAACTGATGAACACTTGGCTGGAAACTTACGGATCGCTGTATCCAACATTGAACCAGTGATTGAAAGAATAATGAAAACCGAACAATGTCAAATTTCCCACTAGCTCTACAAAAAATAAAAGGATTTTAGCGATGTCTGTAAGTTTTTGAAGTGAGTTATTTTGTTCATTTCTATATTTGTTTTTAATTTTCACTTTCAATTTTTTGTTTCGGTATTTACTACAAATATATTGCTGGGTGGTGCCCCCCCCCCCCTCCTTGCGGGCCGCCGTTGCTAAGTCCATATGAAATTGGCCCGCAGGTGCTGAAAGGTTGTGCACCCCTGATTTAGTGGGTGAAATAGTTACCTGGTTATTTCGAGTGGTATCTGAAACAGGATTTAAGTGTTCGTGATTCTGCGGAATATCCTCATTATATGACTAGTGAGAATATTCTGTTTCAAAGCCATTCAAATTGAAGAAATAGGATACGATTTTGCAAAACTGCAGTGAAATTAAACTGAATAAAAGTCTTAAATGAAATAGCAAAAATAATTAATAGAATAAAAAAAGCATAAAAGAAGTTCTGCTCACAAATTCACTGTGTAGTTTTACGAATTTCTATAGCTTATATACAGGGTGTCCCAAAAAGATGGAAACGCACTTTAATTCTTTACCTGTTGGAGATAAATGGGCAATGTAAATTACGAAAATGTTAAAATTATGGTAGGAAATAAGACGACGTTCATGAAATAGTTCTCCCATTCATTTTCAAAAAGTGACACTTTTTAAATTTTTATACGATCCCCTTAGACAAATTCGGTCAATCAGAAATTTTTTATTTTTAATGCAAAAAGAGCATTAAAAAAAATCGCATATCTGTATCTTTAAAATGGAGCGAGATATATTTAATTGAAAATGGAACATTGTGAATGGGGACTTTATATCCAATTAGAAATGTAAATGTGTGACATATCACAAAAAAGATAAAACTGGATGATAATACGTAGGAGACATTTTTGCGAATTCCGCTTAGGCTCGCGATGCAATCACTGTTTCTTAAGTACTTTTCAACAACTAAGTATTTTTTCAATAATTAAGTACTTTTAATTACTTTTTTTTTTAGTCTAAACAGTTTCCATCATCCATTTGTTTAGGATCCCTATTTTCACTAAGAAACAGCCTTTCACATGGTACCGAAAATTGGCATAAGTCAGACTTTTTTCTTTATCATAATTCAGTTTATTTTAAAGACACAGATATGCTGTTTTTTTTAATGATTTTGATTCATTAAAAATAAAAATTTTCTGATTGACCCAATTTGTCTAAGGGGGTCGTAGAAAAATTTAAAAAGTGTCACTCTTTGAAAATGAATGGCAGGGCTATTTCATGAACGTAGTCTTATTTCCTACCTTAATTTCAACATTTTCGCAATTTACATTGCCCACTTATCTCCAACAGGTAAAGAATTAAAGCTAGTTTCAATCTTTTTGGGACACCCTGTATGTATCTTATATTGTTTAAGTTATGGTTATATGAGTTACAACTTACCTCTAATCTATCATTGGAATTTCATATAATATATTATATATATATATATATATATATATATATATATATATATATGTATATATATATATACTCATGTCCAAAAGTTAAGCATAGTTGCTGTTTATGTGAAAATTTCAGGAAATCTACATCGAAAATTGAAGGAAACGCGGTATGCGGGTGTAATAGGGTTATAGAAGAAGAAAATAATGCAAAACAGGGATAATAACGACTTTTATTATCCAAAGAAAAGGGTTGAAAGAAGAAGGGTCACAATACGAGTGTCAACCTCAGTGAAACAGAATGATTAAAACAATGTGATGCTGCAGTTTAGCTGCAGTTTTGCTAGCATGCTCTCGCGATCTTGACAATATTTTATAATATTTATTAGAGTCTGGGTTTTGTCATGCACTGGTAAATTTAAAACTGAAATACAATCGCATCCGTTTAAGATAGATTTCTCCTTATTACGTAAAAATACGAATTTCCCGATTAATAATAATAATCCCTTAAAATAGTGTTTTCGTGTTCTAGAGGTCCCAAAACGTGTCGATCCGTCGAAAACTCGAGTTGCGATTTTCGACATACTTTCCCTACTTTTCTTTGTGAAATTTAAGGAAGGCTCAACAGTCTTGAAGGAGGGGCTCACAAAAAATTTAATTAATTATTAACATTTATAAACCGTAATAGTTACTTACCATAACATTTATAAACCATTATAGTATAGGAATTTACACATAAGTGTGAATGTTAAGCTTCTTTATATTATATTTTCCGTGCGAAGAACCGGTATACTGCTCGTGATTAATAATTGGGTGCAGAAAATAGCCGCCTAAAATACATTGGGAATGGCAAAATGTAATCGGAACATGCAGTGTCCGATATTTTAATGCTATAAAAATGTGTTTAAAGAAATATTTATTTGCGCTTTTGTGTTTCATATCAATTGCATTGCAACTTAATAAAATAAGGCACGACCTATAGAATGGCAATAGGGTTCTATCCAGGGTGGTAGCCAAGCATGGGCCAGAGGAGGCTCAGCCTCCCTGAACAGGTATACTTAGCCCCCCCCCCCCCCACCTCCCCTGATAAAAATATTAGAAGAAATAGAACATTTCATCGAAAATATCATCCAAATTTTACATAAATTTTTTTTATATGAAATTCTTTTTACAAATTACTTCGTTTTAATTTAGTTGAATGTGTGGTTATACTGATGATCCATTTATTTACACATTTAATTTAAAAATTTTAAAAAATATGACAATAGTATTTATTATAATTTTGTATTATTGCAGGTTTTATCTGTTATACATTATAGTTAAAATCGACAGATAAGTAGTTAATTAATATTGATCACTAACTTGTGTTAATTTTCCGAAATTTTCTTCCATTAATTAACAGCTTTACTACTATTTAATGCTTATATTAAGATTAATTGTCATTGTTATTGAAATTTACGTATAGTAGCTATATGGATATTAATAATGAACTCTTAGCTTAATAAATATGCAATTATTTGTTAATAATTTATATGGAATGAAATATAAAATAGTAACTATTATGGTTTATAAATGTTAATAATTAATTAAATTTTTGGTGAGCCCCTCCTTCAAGACTGTTGAGCCCTCCTTGAATTTCACTCCATCCCTTCTTAAATTGCGTCTTTGGCTAGGACCCTGAATGCATCTCGTATCCCGTCAACTGCTCTCCAACTGAGCGATGGCTCCTTTAATATACTCTCAGTAGAAACTTCCAGAATGGATTCCTATTTCCCCGAATATTCATTATTTCCAGAAAGTTCTCGAAGTTTCAAAAAGTCGTCAAATTGGTAATACATTGCCAAAATTCGCAACCCTGTAACGAGTGTTGAGATATGGCAACCCTGCATTAACGTAATAGGAATGGTTGTCTGTATCAGTGTTTTCCCCTTCTGGTCTGTTGAACCCCCCTTGAATTTCACTCCAGCTACTCTTCAATTTCGTATCTGGCTACGGCCCTGGTTTTATCTCTGACCTTTCTCTAATAAGAAAAGAAAGAAATAGAAACAAGTCCTAAAATAATCCTCTATCACAAATAAACGATTTCCAAGATCTTGGTGTATCGGAGATGATCACCTTTCATTCCCGTGCAAGTACCACTGCGAAACGTCAACGTCTGTATGTCGTAATTAAGAAGATGGGTTAGATTAAGTGGTTTTTGTCTCGCTGAATGGACGGAATTGTTTCTCTCCATCATCATTGTACGTCTGTTGATTTTTTTTTTTTTTTTTTCCATTTCCTCGTCTTCAAGGATCTGGGAATTTACGTTTGAAGACGGCGAAGTACTTTGTCATTCGGTTTAATAGCCACTCCGCTTAGCGGAGCAGATTTCAAGGGTACTGCTTTGAGAAAGGATAGATAGCCAGAGCGTTTAATCAATCCAATGAAACGCTCTTCGGCGGCTCTTTGCATCGTCTCAGTTAATTGGGTCATTGTTGTACGCGTACTTTACCATGATCTTTGAATACAAGTTCCACCCGGCATGTCAACGTCACGGGCACTACACGTGGCGCAATGCGGCAAAACTTGTAAACCTCCGTTAAGTAAAATAGTATGGAAACACGTTAACTCATTAATACTTTGAAATGAAACACAGCCAAAAATAGGTTTAAAAGTATTTTATTAAAATATTCTTTTTAAGACGTACAAAAATCACACGCTTTCGAGCACTACTATGCCCTTCATCAGTGGCGAAGGTCTGCTTAAATAGAGGCCATAACCGCCAGGCAAAATGGACGTATCAATCCATTTACGTTTTCACATATTTAAATACGAGGCATTTAAAATATAATTCAATTATAAAATACGAATTACAATAAAAGGAAAAGGTTCATACATTAGATGGTAACCCATAGGAATGTCATCCAAAAACGAAATAAAGCAACAACTCAATTTTCAGAAAATCAAATAAAGGTTTGACACGTGGCGAATCGAGAACGAGACTCCAAGCAGAACTGAGGGTCTGTCTGTACGGGATCCAATTTACAAATTGACTCGCGGTAAAGATAAACAAGAAAGACCAATCATGCATAAAGCATTGATTATGAAACACTTTCCAACTTCAATGCAATTTTATACAAACATCTCTAAAATGCGATGCGATAATATTTTTAAAATGATCACAATACTACATTAATTTATTATATTTGAAAACTTCATCGAAAAAAATGAACTTCATTCAAACGACGGCATTGAAATATAAATTACCTGGTTTAAACATCTCTAAAATGCGATACATTCCACGGTCCTATTTTTAAAATGATCATAACATTACAATAATTTATTATATTTGAAAACTTCATCCAAAACAAATGAACTTTATTCAAATGATGTCATCGTATATAAATCGCCTCTAAATAAAAGCAGCATTTCATTTATAAACATTTTTCCAATCGTTTCATTCATCCCAATACTATAATAATTTATTTTATTTAAAAATTTGAAAAATTGTTATCTACCATATTTATTTTAAAATGCTAAATCTTTTTCATATATAAAATAATTAAACTCTTGGAAAGATATTTATTATATAATATATATCTTTTTTCTTTCTGGAGGATATAACGAGAGTCAGAATTTAATTGAATTTGTTTTTCTCCCTATATTAAATAATTTTTATTTAAAAAACTACCTAACATATTTTACTGAATTTTTTTTTATATATTTTATGTGATAATTTGAATATTTCCTAAAATTTTCGAAGCAATGTGTGAATTTTAAATTCGCTTATAAAATGTTTGAAACATTATATTACCATGGGTCCCACAGACCGTCTGAAAAACATACTAAAATTTGATTTTGATATTACGGCAGTGATCGTGCAAGCGGACAGACAGACGGAATGAACAAAGTCATAAACACTTTCAACTATGTTGTAACAATAATTGTTAATAAAAAGGGATTCACAAAGTAAACTAAGACGGGGGTTCTTGCAGCTCATTAAAAGAAAAGTTTTATCAAACATAGGATCAAAAGGATCGTTAATAACATATTGGGCGAGAGCCGTGGACAGTTTACCATTTTTAACATCGCGAGCATGTTCAGTTAAACGAATACCGACAGTACGTTTAGTACTTACTACCCATGTCCAATTAAAATTGTTTTCGGGAAATAAAAGGCGGACAACATACACCCCAGCCTGACACTTGGTTATTTTTACCCATAATTTTATCTGAACGAATACGATTAAATAACGTAGTAACGGTAGGATGGACGGACTTGAACTCTTAAATGGATGGCGAAACGAAACATCGCAGGGTGATACAGAAGACTTGATTTATGCGGCATAAGTTCTAGAGTTCATTTATTTAAACGCTATGGGTCCTTAAAACCTTGCCCATTTCCAGTCAACCGATTCTTGGAATCAAGATTGTGAAAGATATCTTTGTTTTTCATATTCCTCTGAAAAATGCATTTTCAATTGTGATATTCAAAATCCACTCTGTTACTATGGAAACCATCTAGTCAGCGAACGCGTCGTGGACGTATGGAAACAAAACCGTGTACATTGTCGGTCACAGCTTCCAGTGTATTGACATTAGTTGTGAGGTCTAAATAATCTTTCGATTATTATTTCCCTCAGTTTTCATTATAATTTATGTTTACTTAAATTGACTATCCTAACGGGTTCAGTTGTTAGACGAATCACCGGCCTAATCAGCATTTTCTGCTTTCCTACGGGAGAGTAGGAATATGTTTCGGATTGGAAGAGTTTGAGTGGCTTCTTGAGTAGTAGCTGCGTGAGTAGTGTCTTCTTGTGTACAGGGTTCTTTGAATGAAAGACGGGTTCGTCAGTAGACGATGAAGGATTCGAGTAGTGAGTGGAAGGAAACCCCATTCGATACAACGTTGACTAGGAAGAGTCTAGTATTCGGGGTGTGGTCGTAATACGGGACGAAGCAACAGAATGCCGGGGTAAGCATATAAGCTTTGTAAATGCGTATCCGTGTAAGCATTATCACCAGTCTAGTATAGTGTAGTAGCTTGTATAATTGTCATCTATTTTGGGAGTGTGCCATAACAATGAGTATATATGTTGTCAGTTGCTTTAAACAGCAAGCTTCAGTCATTTCTGTGAAGTCCCCAATAAATTGGGTTATATTTAAACCGCGTTGTTGCCCTTGGAGCGAAGTATCTCACTTTGAGTTAAGTCATTTCTGACAGATTAAGTAAATGTCCTCTGCAAAGGTGTCTAGAGAGGATGAAGAGACATTTGTGTCTTTACAACTTCAAGTGTAGAAACTTCGGCTGCTCGAAGCCACTTCTACTTTTCTTACAGTACGCATAGAAAAAGTATCATAATAGGGTAAAAAAATTGAAATTCGATTTTCCCCACAGATTCTTTTGTATCCTACAACACGAATCCTTAATGTGGAGCATGTTGTCTGTGCAGAATTTTTTATTTTCTCTGGCTCAAATGATCGATTTTTTAATGAAATTGGACCATTATATAAGGGACGCCCTATCTGGGTGATCATTGGATACGAATGAAAATAAAGCTGGCTCAATAAAGAAAACTGAAATGAAAAGGGAATCTGTGATTAGCTTTATGAAAGCGTGGGCAGTTTTAGATGACAACGAGTTGAACCTATATCACTATGATAAAATGAGCTGTTCTCAAGATATATTTTGGCGAATTTGGTAACATCACTTCCTTTAAAAACTTAACAAACTATAAGGACAACTACTAATTTATACTATAAGGACAAAACGCTCCTTCTAGTATAAAGTGATCAGCTATTGGGTGCTAAAGAGTGCTAACACCTAGACTGGGCGCTGCATTGATGCCAAACTTCCTGAATGCTCTTTATGGGTAAGTTTTGGGAGGATTGACTCCATGTTTCTAAATTGTATCACGCACAAAACTATGGAAAGAGAACGCTGGGCGGAGAGGAAGACTCGCCAATGGAAAGTCTATTATTTTCCTTTCACCGAGACAGCGTTTCCTTATAACAATGCTATCTGTGGTGAATCCATGGATGGTGAATGGAATGAATCTATTTCGTGGCATGACACTTAATGGAGCCGAAATGGATTCCTTTCTGATATTGACGGAATCCATTAAGGTCCTTTGGCCGGATTCTGGAGAACTGCTTGCTGAATTCCGCCCATTTCGGAGCACATGTTTTCTTCAGGCGCATCAACATGTCTTCGGGGAAAGTCTTGAACATTACAATTCGAGAAACAAGAAATATCAATCATGCACCAAGCATTGATTATGAAACACTTTCCGACTGAAATGCAAAATACGATATATTCAGCGAGGATATTTCTTTAATCATCACAGAACTACGATTATTTATTTTACTTGAAAACTTAAAACGTCATCGAAATAAATAAACTTTATTAAAATGACGTCATCGAAATAGAAATCGCCTGGCTCTCTGTGCAAAAGTAGTGAATATTTCATATACACACTTTTGTTCCCCGGATGTTCAAATAGATGCTCTATGTCCTTGGATGAGTTGGACGGCCTGGGTCTTCGACACACTTTTATTCCACACTTCAGGGTCAATAATTTTGCGTGAAAAAAATCCCGTCATTCTTATACAACTCATCTTACATTTTGCACCCATTAAAATGAGGCTTCGCTGTAGAAATAATAAAAGTTGGATGATCATTTAAACTCAAAAATACTGTAATGGCGTGGACGCAGAATAGAGATGCACAGAAAATACGCAAAAATAAAGCGGTTTTAGGACGGATGCAACACAAAATATAGATTTAAAAGAACTTTAGAAATCATGATTTTGACTCTGGGAAAAAAAGATGGATGTCCTATTTTATTTTGAAGTGGGTCACGTGATCTCTTCATATTGCATGACTGTGATTATTGTTTTAATTTTTATTTAAAAATCTACCGAACCTTTTTTGCTGATTTTTTTTTATGTATTTCATGGGGGTAATTTCAATATTTCCTAAAACTTTCGAAGCAATTTCTGAATTTTAAATTCATTTCAAAAATGTTTGAAAAATGAGGTCGCATAGGGTTCAATGTATTTCATTCTTTCAAACCGGGTTTAATCCAACATACTAAAATATCATTTTGATAAAGTTATTTTTCCGGCAGTTATCGTGCGAACGGACAAACAGAATGACCAAAGTCATAAACAGTTTCAACTAGGTTGTAAAGTGTTAAAAAGCGATCATCGACCCAGGAAAATATTATTTCATTAACGCTAATTGTGTGATATTATGCATTTACATTCCCATAGATCCCACACACCGTTTCAACAACATACTAAAATTTTATTTTGATAAAGTCATTTTTACGATAACTGCGAACGGACAGACAGACAGATATACAGACAAAATGAACAAAGTCATAAACACTTTTCAACTATGTTGTAAAGTGTTAAAAAGTAATCTCACTCATTTCTACGCAAGAAAATATAGAATTTTTTAAAATCTATTTGTCATTTTGCCGTATTATATAACATTAGAAATTGCTACTCAAAATGTTATAGCCCACCATTTGATTCCTTCAAGTCATTTTAGTGGGTAAAGAGCACAAAAAATCGGAATAGTTCGAGGCATCCCTTTCCTTACAAATGAAACAAATTTGAAAGAGTGAAATAAAATAACAAAATCCGAGTTTATAACAACCTAGAAAGTCAGGGAAAATTAAGGAAACAGAAAAGGGTAAAGGAAAATGGCTTAAATATGGACTATTTCAGAGAAACTTAGACCATTTCAAAGGCACCAAGAGGAAAATAAATTAAATCCAATTTGCGATAAGTGCCATGTCTATTATTAAACAGTTCTGCCAAGTTGAGCTTTTGCCCATCAATATTTTGAAAAATATTATCCCAAGCCAGCCATTATTTTTGGAAAATATTGGCTCCACACTTAACAGCAAATGAGAGAAGCCTCACTAAAACTCCTTAATTTTCTTCTCCTCTCTCTCTCTCTCTCTCTCTTTCTCTGTGTGTGTGTGCCTTCCACTCAGTTTTATCTACTTAAATTTATTTCAGCTAACATCCAGGGAGGGGGAGGTGCCTTTCATAGGATTTTTTGCAATAAATTGTGCCATGTATCATGTATAGTGGAAAAGGGACGTAGTTTCTCCTACTTTAAAATCCCTTCTGTTCCCAATTCCTTAACGAGTCGTTCTTGTTACCAGTGTCACACTGGAACAGTGAACTTTTGATTCAGTCAACCTGTCCACTTTGCTGTTTTGAGCAATACATTCGACATCTTATCCAAGGACATTTTGTGGTCGTCCAGGAAAAGGATTCTTCATCCTTCCGTGAAAGGTCGACCGCGACCGACCCGCAACCCTTCTTCGCCGACAGTTTAAACTCCCGGCGCCAGCGGTGGCGAAACGCTTCTGAAAATGCTGGGAAATGCTTCAAACTCCGATTTTGTAATAGAATACATATAATAGAATCATTAGAATACAACTAGTCCTTCCAACTCGAGCTATGCAAAGTTTGTATGAACACTCACACTTTATGCAAAAAATAATCTTTTCTCCATAAATCACCTGAATGCAAAAGTAAATAAAACATAATAAATAATTTTGATCATTTTAAATGAAAAGGATTGTAAAACATTCTTTAATTATTCGGTAAAATGTCTTCAGATTATGTCTTCATTGTAAAATAAAAGTTTTCATTATGAATAAGTTCAGTTAGGAAAACATTTCTCTAACCAAGGTCCTTTTCAGCAAGAGATTTCCTAAACAGTCGCAAACACCGAAAATCTTCATATTAATGAATTTTCTCGCGAACATCAAATTTTATGTGTTAGGGCTCTCATTCTCAGATTCATAGATTCTGGGTTCGCAATATGAATGTCTTTTAGTAGCACCGACAAGTCTTGGTGAAAACCTCGCCTTCATAGAACCAACGCATATTTATTTCTTCATCTTACAGGTTAACTAGAATTGCTTGTTATAGATTGTCCGTAAAAATCATGAGATTAGCAGCTCTGCAGTTGTAATAAAATTGCTAATGAACTAGCATGTTAAAATCATTGAATGTCATCAAAATAACTGGAACATTTTATTAGTTGACAGGTCCACCTCGGATAGGGCCAAGTCAGTTGATTTCTTTTTTTTTTTCCTTTAATGTATAAGAAATTTTGAAAACAGATGATTTGTACGGAATAATCCATAATATGCAATCCTAAATTTATAGAACAAAATGGGAGTGAGAATAATAGCCTTTCAAAACATAGAAAAAGTTCTACTGACGCTCAATTTTATTCCCGTATTATCGCTATGTAGGTTTCCAGAACAAAGAATCCGAGTTTTCCTGTAGAAAGAAGAGAATTTTCTTGTTAATGAAATAATATTTTCCTGTGTCGATGATCGCTTCTTAACGCTTTGCAACACAGTTGAAACTGTTTATGACTCTGTCTGTCCGTTCGCACGATAACTGCCGTAAAAATGACTTTATCAAAATGATATTTTAGTATGTTTTTCAGACGATCTGTGTGTGTGACATATGGGAATGTAAATGAATAATATCACCCAATTAGTTTCGGATTGAACCCGAGTTGAAAAAATTGAATGCATTGAACCCTTTGGGACCTCATTTTTCAAATATTTTCATTTTTTACTTGAAGCAAAAATTTAGAAATTGCTTCGAAAATTTTAGGAAATATTCAAATTATCCCATAAAACATATAAAAAAAATTTCAGCAAAATAGGTTCAGTAATTTTTTATAATAAAATTAAAATAATAATGACACCCATTATAGGAAGAGATCACGTGACCCACTTCAAAATAAAATAGGGCGTCCATCTTTTTTCCCAGAGTAAAAATCGTGATTTTTAAAGTTTTTTAAATTTATATTGTGTGTTGCATCCGTCCTAAAACCGCTTTATTCTTGCGTAATTTCTGTGCATTTATATTCTGCGCTAACGCAATGAAACTATGTTTTAGTTTAAATGATTATCAAACTTTGATTATTTCTATAATGAAGCCTCATTTTAATGGATGCAAAATGTAAACGAGTGATTGATTGTAAGATGAGTTGTATAATTATTACTGAATTTTTTTTTTTACGCAAAATTATTAAACACTGGAGTTTGAAATAAAAGTGTATGAATGAAATAGCCACTGCTTTTACATAGAGAGCCAGATTATTTATATTTCGATAACGTCATTTGAATAAAGTTAATTTTTTCGATGAAGTTTGAAGTTTTCAAGTTGTTGTTGTTGTCGTGTCCCTAACATTACATTTAAGGAAGAATGTGTGCATTGCTTCAAGTTTTCAAGTAAAATAAGTTATTGTAGTTCTGTGATCATTAAAAAATATCAGCGCTGAACGTATCGCATTTGAGATGTTTAAATAAAATTGCATTTCAGTTGAAAAGCGTTTGATAATCGATGCTTTGTGCATGATTGATCTTTCTTGTTTATTTTGCAGTAAACGAGTTGTAATGATTTATTTTAATTAAATGTTGAAAGTGATTAACCATGATAGTTTTTTTAATGAGATCCCCCCACCCCACCTTTTTTTGACACTGTTAATTTAAAAATGGTCATGATAACTGTTTTGCAAATTTCTCCGATTTCATTCATTTAGAACAACTTTTAAAATAATGCGAGTTTTAAAAGCTTCTCTGTGTTGAGCGCCGTTTCACGTGGGTTGTTTTAACACCATTTTGAATATAAAATCAATCCATTTATATATCATAAGATATTATAAAAGGTGTCGGTAGCCTTCATTTTTAAATTATTGAAGATGACTCCAGGATTTAAATAAAAGTTAGTTAGAAGTTATTTATAATTATAGGAAAAAGATACATTATAATTAGATCGAAAGCTAACTTTCTCCTAAATGAAAACGTAATGGTTACATAAAAAATGTAATTTTAAAATGTAAAATATACCTAAAGGGTTTAAATATATGCTAGATGTACATCCCCCCCCTTCCCAGAAAATCTACTATTTCCAAAACACAGAAATCTGATGTGGACAGCATGTGACTGTCCTTATGTAATGCAATGAATTTGCTATTTTTACAGTAAAAAAATAATGTATACGATCCACGGTTCTGTGTTTTAACGTACATTTGGCAATTTTCCGGTTTTGAATGAAAAGTTTTGATTTTTTGGTGGTTTTTTCAAAATTTCACTCGAAAATTTAGTGAGGTTCTGAACATTCGATTGCGCTTAAAAATAGTCTTCGAGTATTCATTGATTGTAATTTTTGTACCCAATTTCGTTCGAATCGCTCTATTCGTTCTTGAGATGTCGTTTCCACAGACTCACTGACTCACACACATACACACACAGACACCACCTGAAAAACATCTGATTCGTGTTCAGGGATGCTTGAAACGGGCTCTCCCGTCGAAAACTCGAATTCGAATGTTCGACCCCATCCTTATACATTATACTATGCATATAAGGAAAGTAATAACAAAAAATACTGATCACTCGTCTTTTCTTTAAAATTTCTCTCGTCGTTTCTTTAAAAAAACTAATTTTTTCCAAGTTTTTAGGACACCCATTTCGAATGGACTACCATGATTAGACCATTTCGAACGGACTATCATGATTAGACCATTTTGAACGGACTATCATGATTGGACCATTTTGAATGGACTATCATGATTGGATAATTTTGAATGGACTATCATGATTGGACCATTGTGAATGGATCCTATTTGAATGGACTGTCATGGGTAGGAATCGCATAACATTACTTTTTACATTTCATTAACAGCTCGTCAATACTATAATAATAGAAATCATGGAGCTTAAAGTACTTCCACGGTATTTAACGCCGCCTTTAACGACAGGGAAAATCAACCAAAGCTGCTTGCTCTCCGAACGGTGTTGCGAAATTTCTGGAGAATTCATCTCCCAACCTTCCTCATCACATTTCTTCCCTCGACAGTGTCAACGCTTCTCCGCAGCACAACACGACGCATGCAGCATGGGACATATGATTTCCACATATTTTAGTGAGAAATTCCCACACACGGCTCGTCCGATTCGCCGAAAGCGAGGAAAGTAATCTCTCTGTATTGTGAAGATTCTGGATCAGCATTGTCGAGATTGCATCACGAACAATGACATCGCGAAATGGGAGTTTGAAGTGGCAAGCATTTTCCAGAAGAGTTTCACCACCGCTGGCGCCGAGTTTAAAATGTCGGCGAGTTTCTTTAATATTAGTTCTTTAATATAGTGTTCCTAAATGACATAATCATAGAATTGAGGAAAGGATGGTGTCTGACGAGATTTACAGAAGTAAGGAGATACCCATTCCGAAAAGATAACCTTATAGAAGGAAATAGGTAAACAAGGCAAAATGTATTAAATAACATAACATAAAAACTGCTATATATAAAACAATTACAATAAATTATTACATTATAACAATCAAAAATATAAACATAGACAACAAGAACGATCAATCATGCATAAAGCATTGATTATGAAACACTTTCCAACTGAAATGCAATGCCATTTAAACATCTCTAAAATGCAATACATTCAGCGGTGATATTTTTAAAATGATCACAATACCAATCATTTATTATGCTTGAAAACTTCATCGAAAACAAATGAACCTTATTCAAATAACGTCATCGAAATATAAATCGACTGGCTTTCTATACAAAAGCAGTGAATATTTCATTCATGAACTTTTTCCATTCCTTTCATTCAGCGGTGATATTTTTAAAATGATCACAATACTACAATCATTTATTTTACTTAAGTACGTAACACAATGGAGGTAAAATTACTTTCTAACTGCATGCTTAAAACTTCATAGAAAAAGCAATAATATGGAATCGTCTGCTTCTCTATGTAAAATCAATGAATGTTTTATTCATATCAGATATATTGTAGACTCCAGAGCTAAATAATTTTGCGTTAAAGAAATTCAGCCATTCTTATACAACTCATCTTACAGCTTGATGTGTTTACATTCTCCATACGTGAAAGTTAGGCTTCGTTGTAGAAATGATCCAAGTTGGATGATCCTTTAAACTCCAAAATATTGTAATTACGTTGGTGCAGTATATAGATGCGCAGAAAAACATAAAAAATCCCGATTTTGACACAAGATGGATGCCTTATTTTATTTTGAAGTGGGTCACGTGATCTTTTCATGCAATGCAATATGGGTGCATATATTATTTTAATTTTATTTAAAAAAACTACCGAACCTATTTTGCTAAAAAAAATTTATATATTTTCTGGGATCATTTGAATATTTTCTAAAATTTTCGAAGCCATTTGTGAATTTTAAATTCGCTTATAAAATGTTTGAAAAATTAGGAAAAATTTGTTTGAAAAAATGTTTGAAAAATCGGGCGATATTATTCATTTCCATTTCCATAGGTCCCACAGCCCGTCTCAACAACATACTAACATTTCATGTTGATAAAGTCATTTTTACGGCAGTGATCGCGCGAACGGGCAGACAAAATGAATGAAGCCATAAACACTGTTCAACTGTGTTGTAAAGTGTTAATGAAAAAGATAGATTATGATAAAAACAGGTAAAAAATGGGCTATCAATGCGGAAAAAACTCTCAATTTTAACTGAATTGCAAATAAATAAATAATCAGTCTTTGATAGCTCTGGAAAAGGAACGATGCTTTTAAAAGATTGAGGTAGAAGATTTTTTTTTTTTCCAATGGCCAGGCACTTGACTCTCATCGTTCGTATCTATACATCGGCCAGAACGTGAACCATTTAGCCGTCCTAGGAGGTAGAAGATTGTAAAATCTAGGAGCTAAAAAGAGATAAAATTTTCGAAACTTATAGAATTGTCTCGTAGAGGTCTGATAATACCCCGAAGTTACTTTGACTACCACACGCATTCTTATTTCTAATATAAAACATATTAAGAACTTTGTAAACATAAAGGTGCCTAAATGGCATGAAATCGAGGAAAAGGACGAAATTTACGTAAATTAATCCTAATAAATATTTTTTGAAGCGCCGGTCTAAGGGTATTCAGATAAGGCACTCACTCCGAGAGTGAATTAAGGAGTCATAAAGAAATTTAAGAACATCAGGAGGACAAAATAATAGAAAAGTGGGAGAAGGGTTGCGATCGACTTTCCGTTGAAGGATGAAGAATCTTTTTCCTCGACCACAAAATGTCCTTGGACAAGATGTCGAATGCGCCGACAACCCAAAACAGCAAAGTTTACCTGTTGACTGAATCAACAATGATAACCTGAACAACTCGTTAAGGAAGTGGGAACAGGAGGGATTTTAAACTTGGAGAAACTGACTCACCTTTCCGCTACACATGATACATGTCGCAATTTATTGTAGAAAATCCTCTATAAAAGGACCCCACGCCTCCGGATGTGGGCTGATACAGGGTCAATAATTTACTTTTATTGGATTTAGAAGTCATTTTACGTACATGAAACTGAAAGGAACGCACACGCATGCCTATAAAAGTTGCTTAGTACATGGCGTTGTAGAGTCCACTTCAATAAGAACTTGCAATTCCGTCCAGTAGCTCATTGGGTGGCCAGTACGAAGACCCGTGGTGCGATTCCCGGTTGGGGCAAGATTTTTTTACAATGACGCTTGAACCAATCGACCCTGTAGGTGAATGCAATGGTGTCGAAGGTCTAAAAGGGACCCTAGTACGGATTCAGTGGAATCTGGTATATTAAGCGCCGGTTTTAAAATCGGGGAGGTCAATGACCACGCAGGAGGCTAACCTGGAGAATAAAAATAACAGCAGGGGGCTAACCTGAGTCAAAAGTAGCAGGAGATGGTCAGACAAATTGTCAATTCTACGCCCATATGACATTAAAGAGTGAAATAGACAGTCTTAGAGAAAAATAATTCCGTCCCAATAGCTCAAAGGTAGAGCGTCGGCTGGCCAGTACGAACAATTCCCAATTGGGCTCTTGACCACCTCTTTAAATCGGTTTCTCTTGCGTTTGATTTATATTCACTGAAACGAAATAGGTTCATTTTGTCCCAATAAGATGAATGAACAGAATAATAATTTAAATTGACATCAAATGAGCAGTGTTGAAATAATTTTCTTTGCATTCGACACATTCTGAAAGACACTCACTCGCCGCAATTGCAAGCTCTGAAATATTTGCAATTCTGTGAAGGAATTCTCCGGTTCTGAAAATCTGATTTGACATATGGAATTTTGCTAAAGGTTCGGCTCGTTTTTCATAGCGAAAAGAGAATTGTTGTTACATTCGAGACAGAAAGGGAAATGTTTAATTATTATACTATTATGACCTCCTCTTATCAGTAGCGTCCCGAGCTCTTCTGAGCGAACTTTCATAAAAAAGACCGCATCTGAACAATAGATACATTAACACCTATCTGAATATTGTCAATCCGAGAAATTGATTATCCAACAGTTTATTTATGCTGTTTTCACAAGTTTAAAAAAAAAAAAAAATTCATTAAAAGACGTTAGTTTTTTTACTTTAGAATGGAATTTCAGAATGGAACAACTGTGATGGAATAACCTGGAATGGAATTTTACCTGGAATCGAATTTTCCTGGAATTTGATGGAATTATTAGTGGAATTTAATGCAATTTAATGGAATTAAATTATAATTCTATTTAAGGGAATATAATTCCATATAATTCTATTTAAGGGAATATAATTCCATATCATGGAATTTAATGGAATTAATGTAATAGAATTTATTTTTATTTTATTTTTTATTTTATTCAATTTACGTGGCAACTACAGATGAAATCCAGTTACAGTAGTCACACAAAAAATTAAAAGTATAGAACATAAGATATACAATAATACTAAGTATTAAACATGTCAAGCGCATTGAAACAGGCTTTTTTAAAACAGGCAGGAGTCAAGTTAAATATATCAATATCGGTAAAATAGGTTTTACATAGATCAACAAATTTATAGATGGAATAGCATTTAATGTAGTTATGCTTAACCGTAGTATTGTGAAATAGAGTTTTTTTTTTTCTAGTATTATTGACAGATATATGAAAATCCAGGCAAGAAAGTAAAATAGGGCAATCAATAGTATTATTTAAAACCTTATAATGAAACAAGAGGCAGGGCCAGCTTCTTCTTTTTTGAAGAGACATTAAACTATATTTCTGTGCCGACGCAGTGGTCGAGTGGTCAAGACGAGCGTTTCCACAGCAATCGCTCGACCGCCGCGTTGTGGGTTCGAGTCCCACGTAAGGCATGGCTGTTTGTGTTGTGGGCGTAGTGTGTTCCGCCCCCCTCTGGTGCGCCTGGGGCAACGTCTTAGGACGGGTAAATGGTTCACGTTCTGGCCGCTGACGAAAGGCGAATGACGAAAGTCGAGTGCCTGATCATTAAAAAGAAAAAAAAAAAACTATATTTCTGTCTGAGTTCCCTCGCATGCATATCATAAGGATAATAGCCAGTCAATCTGTAATCAATAGTACGTAATAGTTTATTTTGCACGATTCCTATCCGTTGAGAATGCAGATTGTAAACAGGGTCCCAAATTATTGCACAATATTCCAAAATTGGTTTAACAAGGGTATTATAAATACAAATAATCGTATCAGGACTGGCAAAAACACGAGATGGTCTTAAACTGAAACCATGTCTTTGGTAGGCTTTTTTAATAACACTATCGATATGTCTCTGAAAGTAAGTTACTCTTCAATTAATTTAATGGGATTTAATGGAATTAAATTATAATTCTATTTAATGGAATTTACCCGGAATGGAATTTACCTGGAATGGAATTTTGGGCCCCTGGGTCAATACTATTTTGGGGGGGAGGGGGAGGGGGCTTAATATGAAATATTCGAAACTACCTTGTTCAAATGGATAATCCTACTTTGGTTATATAACAAAGCGCACCATGGGAATTATAGTTTCATGATTTCAGTCTGCTCAACTCCAATTCGATAAACAGGTTGTAGCTAAATCTCTGTAAAGAACACCATAAACTGATAGGTAAATATCCAATAATAAAATGTAGAATTATATAAAATATTAAGAAAACGTTAGATTTGGTGTAAGATATAATGCATTAATGAGCTTTAAAAAATTTCAAGATTAGTCCAATAAAAATAATGTACAACATTTTGAGGCCCCAAACGATCTCGGGACGCCCCTGCTCCCCATTATACTACTAGCGAGTCACTTCTTTTAAACGTGGCTTTATAGACCCATACACTCAACTTTCCAAATTGGTTCCCTGCTGTTGAGTGGTCGGTCAGTATCGTAACACATCTGGCATATAGACTGGCCGCGGGGTTATCTCAAGAGTCTCTATGACACCCCCCTTGATCTGAAGAGGAATTCGTTGCCAGAATTTTGGCCACTGCTGCCGCAGTGCGCGACATGCTTGGTCTGTTCGAGAGAGTTCGCCCATCCCTCCATCGACGCTGTGAGGCGTGCATTCAGATGGGCGGTCGTTCTTTCGAGCCATTAATGTAATGATTGTTTATTAAATGTCATTTTATAACTTCAAAGTCATTCTTCCGATTTCGCCTTACCTCATCGGTTTCATCATTAAGCGCTTACTGGCGCCTTTGTTTCATTTCCGAGCCGGTAAAGTATGACGATAAATGCTTGGTCTGGTGTGTACTGCCACCTCGTAAAGTTTGACCCATCTTTGTTGAATCACCCTGTACATAGACATACAAGGATAATATGCATATAAATACATAGACAATATACAAAAATACTTTCAATTATGGATGCTATTTTCAGTAATGAGAGTAAGATAACAAATTGTTTAGCTAACCTATTGAAACTTTCAAAATGTGTACATCCAACTATAATTGGGTCATAAAATATATAGAGTATTTTATGCAAAAATCAGTATGAAAATAATGACACCAGTGTTAAAATAAACAGAGATACAATTATGTAGTTTAGATAAAAATGAAAATAATTGAATAGGGAAGAGACATATATAGATATTAGCTAAAATTGGGTCAGATATTTCACCAGTCTTAAATATACAATTTTTGCTATAATTAATAGAATTTTTATTATTCATAACATCGTTGAACCAAACCATTTTAATCCCATCAGTAGGTTTCACTAAGTGATATTTTTTAGTATGAATACATTCAAAAACGTAGTGTTCTGTATCTCCTATATTATTGCAATATGGGGGTATTCTTGATCTTGAATCTATGTAAATAGATTATAAAAGGGACATGGACATGCTCGCTCAATTAGAAAGAATATAAAAAATGCATTAGTAATTTCGATACTCAATCCTGAACCAGAGCTATGTCTCTCCTTTTATCTCCTGAAAATAACTTTAAATTCTACATTGTCTCAAGGTCTCAAGGACGGGGTATACGGAGTGCCCAGGAGGGGAAAGGATTCCCCCCTTTAAACTCCGGGCGAAGAGAAAAAAGAAGTACTAAGAAGGAGAAGCTTAAGTTAAGAGAGACATCAGAGCTTTGCTTGGGGGGAGGGCGACGACCGAAGTCGAGCCCCACGCCAAGTCTTACAGAAGGGGAAAGGTATGCTAGAGCCCAAGCAGGCACCTGGAGAGAGTAAAAAGGAAGGAGGGGGATAAGCGCGTCCCGAGGAACGCAGGGCCTTGAGCTTGAGACGGGGGGGGGGGGGGGGGGGGGGGGGGAACGTACACAACAAAAAAGGAAAACGGTTCGTCGATAAATCGCGAACTCCCAAATGCTAGGGAGTAATTCTACATTGCTAGTACTACACGTACTGTCGGTATTCGTTTAGCTGAACATCCTCGCGATGTTAAAAATGGTAAACTGTCCATGAATGCTATGAACCAGAATGTTATGAACGATCATTTTCATCCTAGGCTTGACAAAACTTTTCTTTTAATGAGCTGCAACAACCCCCGTCATATTTTACTTTATGAGCCCATTTTTATTTATCTTTACCGTGAATTCATTTGTAATTTTGACCGAACTCTGAGTTATGCTTGGCGTCTGGTTCTCGACTCACGAAGTGTCAAACCTTTATATGATTTTCTGAAAATGGAATAATTGCTTTCTTTCGTTTTTGGACAACATTCCAATGGGTTATCATTTAATGTATGAACCTATTCCTTTTATTGTAATTTGTATTTTATAATTAAATTATATTTTAAATGTCTCGTATTTAAATAATGTGTAAACGTAAATGGGTTGATATGTAGATTTTGCCTGGCGATTTTGGTCCATATTTAAGCACATGTTCGCCACTGATGAAAGGTATCATAATGGCCGAAAGCGCCATGGTCGTGTGATTTTATACGTCGTAAAATGCAGATTTTAATAAAATACTTTTAAGCCTATTTTTGGGTTGTCTTTGATTTTAAAGTATATTTCAAAAGGATTGCCAAAATATAATAGAATAATGTAGTTTATGATACTGTTTCCCCCCCCCCTAAGTTCAGGTATACAGGGTGATTAAAAAAAATGGGCCAAACTTTACATTGTGGTAGTACACACCAGCCAAGTATTTTTCGTCATAGTTTACCGGGTCGGTTATGATAGGCGTTACAGGGCGCTGGATTGGGCGAGGTGGTCCCATAGCTTGGCCCCCACGATCGCCGGATCTCTCGTGTTCTGACATCTTTTTGTGGGGATATCTCAAGAGTCTCGTCTATGCACTCCCCTTGAATCTGAAGAGGAACTCGGTGCCAGAATATCAGCCGCTGCCGCCGAAGTGCGCAACATGCCTGGTCTGTTCGAGAGTGTTCACCCATCCCTCCACTGCCGCCGTGAGACGTGCATTCAGGCGGGCGGTCGCCCTTTAGAACCCTTATTGTAATTATGGTTTATTAAATGTCATTTTATATCTAAGTAATTTTTGTGTTTCGCCTCACTTCATCGGTTTCACACCTACTGGCGCCTTTACGTTTCATTTCCGAGCCGGTAAACTATGATGAAAAATGCTTGGTTTGGTGCGCACTACCACCACGTGAAGTTTGGCCCATCTTTTTTGAATACCCCTGTCTAAGTGCGTAGATATGCTTGCGCGGGTGGTAGGGTGTTTTCTGTTTTGCATTTTCATTCTTCCTCGACAAAGATGATCAAAGTTGCATTCAAGGCAGAGAGCGGAAAACCACAGAAAATATTTGAACCCTTGGCTGCCAAATTGAATCACGGGTTTATTTATGCCTTCGCAGAAAAAAGGGTTTTGCGGTTACGTTTGGAATGCCAGACAGAATCATTCACGGGTTTACTCACAAACTCATTTTTTTCCTCCTCCCAAAGCATGCTGTCGCCTTTGACGATGCAAATAGGTACAAAAGGTATAAATAGCGATCCGAGAGGATCACACTATTTGGGAAAAGAAGTATTTTTATGCTCATTTAGTTAAAGGGATTCTTACTCTTACGCACGTATAAATATAGGTATGTGACATATAAGACCTGGATGCTGTAGAACATCTGTTAAAAAATGTCATTATTCTATTTGTTCCCGGAAAAACGATTACACATTTAACACATTTTCACACATTTCCTAGGCATCCTATAGAATGCCAAAAGGCAAATAGGCAAAGTATAAAATACTCCCGGTAGTGACGTTTAATGTCGCAAGACGAGTCACGTGACTTTCGACGCTCGTTTCAAACAGAGAGCCAAAGCACTTCCGCCATTTGCACTGCTGTCTTTGTTCGGCTGTATATGAAGAAGAAATTAAGCGCAATTCAAAATACCATTCCAGTCTAGCTTGTATCCATCAACAAGTAGTTCAGCACTGGTCTTTTTCCCTTTCTCTAGAAAAATCCCGTATCTTACATTTTGTACTTCTTACCTTTTTTCATATGTATTTTTTAAGAGACATTCCATACTTTGATTAAAAACGTCGCGCATTCTATAGAATGCCTAGGCATTCTATACAATGCCTGCCTTTCACACTTTGCCGGCAGAGCCTGTTTAAGCCAATGTGGGGCGCTGGGTGCTGGGTGTTATTGGGGGTCCCCATACACTCACCAAATACATGCAAAAGGAAACATCCCTCAGCAAATTTGGAAGTTTAGGACCCCTGTCCAGAAGGCACTTTTGTCCATGTGGAACATTTTATTTAAAAGTAAAACTTTAAAAGATGTATAATATTTCAAACTGTTAATATATTTTCAAAATTTGAGATAAAAACTAAAATGATCAGTTTATATTATTCATATAATTAAATAATTATTTCTGATTAAAATATTTTAACACATACAAAATGGATTGACCCCTAAAATTTGGGGGCGGCCCCGGAGGCCCGTGCATGAATCAGGTACTGCTTGCCGGGAACATATACGCGACATTTAGGCTCAAAGGGTCATCTCTTGATTCTTGGATCATGGGTTGCGACGATTCTCCACCTTCAGACCATTGGTTCTTCACTGTATTCAACCCATTGTTTTAGAGTAGAAATTGATTCTCTGTCTTTCTAAAAACTGTAGAAATCACTCCTCTGTCATTTTAAAAGCTTAAGGAGTTTTGCAAAGGGTTGCTGGTGTTAAATAAGGTTGTTGTTTACAAATAAATATTTAAAAATGTCTGCTAGGAAAAATTCTAAAATCTGCAGAGTCCACTCTGATAAGAGCTTGCAATTTCGCCCCAGTAGCTCAACGATAGAGCGTCGGCTGGCCAGTTCGGAGATCTAGGGTTCGATTCCCGGCTGGGGCAGCCAGGTTCTTTACAATGGCGCCCGAACCAATTAACCCCGTAGCTCAGTACAAAGATGTCGGAGATCTGAAAGGGACCCTAATATTACTCGTACGAATTCAGTGGACTCTGGAAGATGGAGCGCCGATTTCAAATTGAAAGTATGAGAGTTGAGAGTGAGACCACGCAAGATACTAACCTGGGTAAAAATAGTAGTAGCAGGAGGCTAACTTGAGATAAAATAAAACAGCAGGATGAGGTCAGTCAGATTGGCAGTTGCCCGCCCATCTGACATTAGAGGGTGGAAAATGCCACTTCGACGACACCACTTCGACTAGTCCACTTCGACAACAAGAGCTTGCCATTTCGTTCCAGTAACTCAAGTAGAGCGTTGGCTGGTCGGTTCAGAGATCCAGGGTTCGATTCGCGGTTGGGGCAGCAAGGTTCTTTACAAATCCATGTGGTCGTCTAATCAACTACTCCTTCTGACAATCGGCATAAATGGCAAAATGGTGATTCAAGGGGGATCAAGGTCTGTTCGGTGACCTGTTTAGTGACGTTGAAGGAAAACAATATATTTGGTTTCCATTTCCCCCAGAACTTTTTTTGGCAGCGCTACTGGGTCCATTGAGTATTGTATTAACAATTGTACTCGTATCGAAAGTTTTTAAACAAATGTTCTGCATTACTCGTGTTTCTTAGACTGTTTTAACATTTGGATTCACCCTAGTTATTCATCCATACCATTTTAGTAGTCATTCATCTATGGCATTCCGTTTTATAAAGAGATGAATGTATAGATTAAACAGTAAAGAATCCAATAAAAACGAATGGGAATAGAAACGAAGTCGAGCTGACAAAAATAATTTGAAATAATTAAAATAAAGAGAGACTTTCCAGTCTGCTGAGGGTCGACGAACCCTGATTGGTGAATAGCCTTAACTTCGACCCATTCGTCGGACCTTCTTTTCGATCGAAGTGGGTCTCGAGGGACAGGTTTCTTGTCGGCACCTCTTTCCTCAAGAACTTGGATAATGAAATAGTAGAGACAGCCGGTGTTGCTTGGGATGCAAAAAATATGCCAAATGTATATAAATAAAATTGAAAATCTGTCTGTCTGTCTGTCTCATCATCACGGGAGAACGGTCGGACCAAATTGGATGGAATTTTGCTGGTAGCCTTGAAATAGCCTCACTTAAAATGGAGTCCATGTTTCGAGTTTGTAAGACTAGGGGTTGTCTAGATATTAATTAAAAACGAACAATTGAAGCTTCCATAGAGATAGCATTATGCAGACGATATTTTTTCCGCCAATTTATTTGAAGAAAATGATATCATGTCGCTTAGCAACGGATTTAAATGCAATGTGTTTGTGCGGCAGACGATTTTTATTAAATACTAGCCACCTTCGGTGACTAGCCTGCTCGCTACCCTTGAAAATTCTGACCGTGGCAAACTCGCTGGCGCCATAACCCCGTGGAGTTGTTGTTGAGACCCAGACCATCCGACCTACCAGAAAGGTGTAAGGTAACTATTTCGACGGCCAGGAAATGCCACCTAATTTAGACAGGGACCCAGTGGGGGGAGGCATCCATAGGGACCATACCCTCCTTCCCCTACCACCAACCTCTCGGAAGGACTTACGGACCCACATGTTTAACGTGATCGTACTCCGCGTGAACATGGCGGCAGTTTTGGCAGTGGCGGAAATCGAACCCGGGCCTACCGAGTGCAATTTCCGCACGATAAGCACTGGGCTACCGCGCCCTCAACCTCGTGAAGTTAACAAAGTTTGGTTTAGTTTAATGACGTTAAAACTAATAATGAAATTTTAAGGCACCGCGACAATCTCCATAACTTTCTTTTCATTTATTTTTTTATTTCTTCAGTGTTTAAGTTTTTTTCATTGTGGTTCCAACCACCACCCGATGTAAACAATACATCGCCACAATTCAATTCAGCATAATGAGCCAAAAACCTTATAAAAAGCAAACACTAATTCGGTTTTTAATTGTCCCTAGACCAAAAACCGTACAAACCATAATTCAATCATCGTTCCATCGTTTAAAATATCCATAAAATTAAAATATCCATTTAAAAAATCCATATCGTTCCATCATTTAAAATATAAATATAATAATTTCACTCTGTATACATTTAAATTTTATAATGGCTATATGCTAAGCTCTTAATTCCATCATTTAAAACATCACATAATTTTCTAACCCAATGCAATAATAGATATGTATATAAAATAAATGTCACCGATATTGCATTTTTGACCGGATTCTATCCATTACGGTCTTCAGGTGTAAACATCATTATTATTAATATTTTCAGGGACGATTGATATTTCCAATTTATTAGGCATTGTTTTGTTTTGGCAAAAATGGTTGAATCTCAGATAGTGTACGTAGTACGGGTCATCTTCAACAAATGCAAGGGTATATTTTCTAGTCTATGAGAATATAAGTAGTACAGGTATATTGACATATATTAGAATCCATTACGGCTTTGGGTTTAAAGATTACGGGATTATTGATATTTTCAATTTATTACGCCATCTGTTTTATTTTGGCAAAGATTTTAGAAACTCATATGCTGTTGGAAGGGTAATCTTTCACTAATACACGGGCATATCTTCTAATATTCGCGAATATAAGTAGTACGGGTGGGTCCCATACAATTTTAGCGCTTTTATTTTGCATCTTTTTAGCGCTTTTATTTTGCATGTTTTATGCTTCAGATCTGCCGGTGAAGATAATTTTGTATAACGAGTACAGATATTCTTCAACTTCTTTTTAGGAGCATTCAATTAAAAAATTAGTATATTTTGCTTAACTATATCATTTAGTATATTACAGGGATTTTCACATAATCGTGAATTTAAGTTTATATTATATACTCCGTACGAAGAACGGGTATGCTGCTAGTCCGAAAACGAACGACGATAAAACGACGAATAAACGAAATAATTTCTGTTCCCAATGTTCTCGTATCATCGTATCATCTTTTTGAGAAAGGGGAGGCGATGAGTATGGATGCAAGTCATCTCTGTTAAAAAACTGACGATGGCTCGAACCAGATTGAGCCAAAATGGTTTTACTTGAACGGAGTCTTGTCAAATCAAACATTAATACTACATATACACACATAACATTAACACTACATATCCTTACAGGACTCTCAAGCAGTTACATATGCCTCACTTGTTGTGGTTTAGTTGCCATCCTAAATTATCGAAATTAAAACAATTTTTGTCTTTCAAAATGATTGAAAATATTAAAATATCGAAATAATCAGCACACTCTTTCGAAACTTAGCATCCGATATGAAATACAATTATATATACTTGTAGCGATTTCAAATGGTTAAAAATGACTTTCTATTTTTAAAATTTTAAGTTTCCCTTTTAGTGTTCGAGATATAAGCAAATGATTAGTTTATTAAGAATAATTTAACAATTTTTATTATAATTTCTTTTTTCTGTTTTGAAAAAAAGTGTTCAAAAAATTGAAAAACTTGGACTGATCTGAGATTCGTAGAAATGATTTTGACATTTTCTAATCGAAACGATCGAATCCGATTGGATTGGGCTAACTTTAGAGTTATCTTGCTGGCGGACTCGCAGACCGACATAGACGTTCAAGAAATCTGTTGCCAGCGCGTGTCTTTTCCGACACAATGTGATTTTCTTGCGTCTTTCACAGCCAAATGATATTTTACACTGCCGGGGCCTGATAAAACCAAAGTGGTCTGGTGTTCTTTCGGGGCCCCTCATACCGACGTTACGGCACGCAGGGCCTGATGAACCAACCCATTTAGGGAAAGCACAACCCCATTTGGAGGCCCCATTTTGATTTAGTGAACATGGCCCAAGAAATTCCCCATCAGTACTCAAAAAATTCTACGACCGTATTGTCCTGGTCAACTAACAGTTCTCATCAACGAACTGATTTTTTAAATTGTAAAATTCCTAAACCATAGTCTTTTTATTATTGAATCACGGGTGGTCCATGTTTACTTTTGCAATCAGTTTTAACTTAAATATTAACTGTGATGCCCCCTTTTCTCGTTAACAGTTTAATATTTAAATGTAAAAAAAATAAATAAATAAAATATGGGCAATACAAACTTGGGCTCAGACAATCCAAATATTTCTGTGTTTGCCTGTACGGGCAAGATACCCTTTGACAAATAACTTACATTAAAAAAAAATCTGATGTGGGCAGCACATGACTTTCCTTATATAATGCAATGGATTGACTACTTTTACTGTAAAATAATAGCTTATTCTTATAGCAGATACTTATATTCATTTGTTCGTCAATGAGTCGTCATTTTCATTGATTTAGCATCATTTTTAACCATTTGGCGAGATTTTCGTTAATTTGGCGACATTTAAAAAAGTTGCCAAATTACGCCAAATTATTCGCCAAAATCTCGCCAAGTGTTATGGAAGGCGAAATAAATTATTCTTACAGCAGATAAATGACTGTTGGCGTTTAAATACAAAATTATTTTCAAAGTTACTATTACAAAATATTCTAAAGTTACTCAAAGTATTTTTTTTTTCATGAATAGAATGAGCTAGATCCACGAGAATGATGTTACCCAATTTATCGCATGGTATTACATAGGAAAAGTGAACATGTTTCTCAATAGGAAATATTTTTTTTTATTTTATATGACTTTTTGATAACTTTTTTGAAAAATGTACAATATCTCAAGAATGGTTCATGTTAGCGTTCTAAAATTTATGCCAATCGATTTCTAATAAAAAATTACATAAGCAATGTCTATTTGCGTAACTTTATTAGCGGTTTTGATTTTTTGACGATTTTTTCAAAATTTCACTCGAAAATTTAGGGGGAGTTCTGAACATTCGATTGCGTATAAAAACAATAGGCTTCCAGTGTTTATGAATTGTGATTTTTGTACCCAATTTCGTTCGAATCGGTCCATTCGTTCGTCAGTTATCGTCTCCACAGACTCAATGACACACATACACACACATACTTTCACACACACACATATTTTCACACACACACATACTTTCACATACACACACACACACACACACACAGATAGACAGCACTTCAAAAATGTTTGATTCGTGATCACGGATGCTTGAAACGTGCTTTCCCGTCGAAATCTCGAATTCGAGTTTTCGACCCCGTCACAATACTTTCGTTGTACATTATGTATATAAGGAAAGTAAAAAAGTGTCAATATAATTATTTGACAAAACATTAAAAAAATGAATCGGGGATGCAATGTGGGACCCCTTTCAATCTTTTGAAGGGAAGCATGTGCTTACCATGCCTTTTCGGTAATCAGGCACAGACGGCGCATCAAACACGTGCAAACATCAACACAAAACACATTTCAGGGCTCAGGATCATAACTTGCAAGACCCTTACGTTCAAGTAGAAATGTTCCAAATTTTTTTCTTTAAAGTAATGTATGTATAATAGTTAAAGCTATTAACATGTTTTAGAATTGCAAATAACAGCTCATATTTCTAGTTTTAAATGGATTAAAAATCATTTCTGCTTCATTTTTTATCCCTTACAAAATGCGGGACGTCAATCAGGTCCTTCCCACTGCACAATGTTTTAGCCGTTGAACGTTTTGAAACACTTTACAACAGAGTTGAAAAGGGTTTATGACTTGCTTCGTTCTGTCTGTTCGTTCGCACGATGACTTTCGTAAAACTGACTTTATCAAAATGAAATTTTGGTATGGTGTTGAGATGGTGTGTGGGACCTATGGGAATGCAGGTGAATAATATCACCCAATTCGTTTTGGATGGAACCCGGGTTGAAAAAGTGAAATACATTTTTCAAACATTTTTTAAACGAAGTTTAAATTCGCAAATTGCTTGGAAAATTTTAGGAAATATTCAAATGATCGCATAAAAAGTATAAAAAGACATTTCAGCAAAATAGGTTCGGTCTAAATAAAAATTAAAATAATAATGACACCCATATCATAGGAAGAGATCACGTGACACACTTCAAACTAAAATAGGACATTCATCTTTTTTCCTAGTGTCAAAATCGTGATTTTTAAAATTCTTTAAAATTTATATTGAGTGTTGCATCCGTCCTAAAACCGCTTTATTTTTGCATATTTTCTGTGCATGTATATTCTGTGCCAACGCAATGAAAATACTTCTGAGTTTAAAGGATCATCCAACTGTGATTACTTCTACAACGAAGCCTCATTTAAATGGATGGAAAATGTAAGCAAGCGATTGTAAAATGAGTTGTATAAGAATGGCGGCATTTTTTTTCACGGAAAATGATAGAACTGGGGAGTGTCTGAAATAAAATATTCACTACTTCTACATACAGATCCAGACGATTTATATTTGGATGACGGCATTTGAATAAAGTTCACTTTTTTCGACGAAATTTCAAGTTTTCAAGTAAAATAAATGATTGTAGTTCTGTGATCATTAAAAAATATCGCCACTGTATGTATTTCATTTTGCAGTGCAGTTAGAAAGTGTTTCATGATCAATGCTTTATGCATGATGGATCTTATTTGTTTAGTGAGAATGCCGTTTGGTATGGCTTAAACGAACCTGCCATAAATGACTCCAGCGAAAACTGTGAACGAGCGAGTTCAACGCTTTGGAGAACCTAAACGTAGTATTTTACTTTACGAAACCGATTGTTGGAGTCATGGTATTAGAAAGGAGATGAAACTCCTGTGGATGAAACGCTTGAAAATGTCATAATGCTTTGAGAACTATATCTAGGTGTCGCTCGTGTTAGTAAAGTAGCCATTATTGTTAGTTGACACACCAGAAAGGCGTAGTATTGAGTATATGTATTTTTGATTATTTTTAAATTAAAAGTTTCCTTATAATGAGTATAATTAATCAGTATTTTTTCATAGTTGTAGGATGGAATACAGAATAGAGGGAGATAGAAATAACTTTGCGTAGGGATATTCTTGATTGTTTCAGTTCTATTTTGCAATGCGCTCATAATTTATTTTTACAAAATGGGCTGTTTCAATAAATATTTTAGGCCTTTCGCCATAGAAAACCATACAATGCGGGGCTGTTTATCTTATCCCAGCGCCACCTGAATGATTGTCTCAAACAATATGGGTGTTTTCTTAATATGAAGTTTTAACTCCTTACTTTTACCTCCATGGTTGGAGTTCCGATCCATAAACAGATTCCTGAAATTCAAAATGTTACTCATGCGTCTCAGGTCCACGTATCTCGGTTTATCCGCGGAAGCATATCGCAATGTTATCGATATTGAATGAGCATGCAATAAATCGGAATAGCGTTTGGCGACTTCGCAAAATCCATATCAAAATCCTGTAAACAATGACCGTCGCATGAACTAAATGACATGGGACGCATTCTTGGCGAGTCTTTTTTCTCGAATGGAACGTGCTGGATTGCCAAATGGCGTGTTAATGGATGTGTTGCATAAGGAAGGTTAGATTTAGAATGAGGTAACTGCTGCAAGAGTTATTTACAGTAGGAGCGTCATTCCAAATGTGCGAACGGCCCCCCCTCCCCCCTGTAACTATAAAACCTTCTTTTTTTAACTACACAGTATCTACATAAATAAAATTTAAAATCTCTCTGCATATATGGGTATGTGTGTGTTTGCGGTTGTCTCGTCTTCACGAGAAAATGGCTGTGCAGAATTTCAAATTTTTTGTGGGTAGCCTTGGAACAGTCTCACTTAAAATTGAGTCCATGTTTCGAGTTTATAGGACCAGGGGTTATCTAACCATGAATAAAAAGACGTACAGTTAAACCTTCCATAGACATAGCATTTGGCAGACGATATTTTTCTCGCAAACTTATTTAAAGAAAATAATATGTCTCTTAGCAATGTGTTTATGCGGCAGACGATTTTTATTAAAACTCTTCGGATTTAAATAATAATTTTTCTTATAAAATAAATTTGATTGAAATTGCATTTTTGACTCGATTATGTTCATTACGGCCTTCGGGTTTAAAGGTTACGGAGATTATTGATATTTTCAATTTATCACGTCATCTGTTTTATTTTAGAAACTGATATATTGTAGTACGGCTATAATCGTATATTAATACACAATCTTCCAATCTACGTGAATATAAGTAGTACTGGTATATATACTATATCTTCCCATGCAATTTTATCGGTTTCATTTTGTCATATATTGATTCAATTTCATATCTTTTGTAAAAAGGACCATTGTATTTTATTCTTGAGATCTGTCTGCGAAGATAATTTTGTATAGCGAGGACAGAGATTCTTAAACTTCTGTTTAGGAGCATTTTGAGTCATCCTTTTCAGGAGGAGTTATTTGAAACATTCTACTAAATATTTAAATTAATGCTCCCAAAAATAAATTTAAGAATCTATTTTCTCTCTATACAGAATTATTTTTAGAGGCAGATTTGAAGAATAAAACATCCTGGCCCCGTTTCTAAACAAATTAACAATAAATATGAAATTGAATCAATATATGCCAAAATGAAAGCGCTAAAATCGTATTGGAAGATATATACGTATACCCGTATTACTTATATTCTCGTAGATTAGAAGATATACCCGTGTATCAGAATATATACCTGTACTACAATATGAGTTTTAAAAATAAAATAGATGACATAAGAAATTAAAAATATCAATAATCCCCTTAATCTTGAAACCTGAAGGACGTGATAGATATAATTCATTCAAAAATGCATGTTCGATTAAATTTGTTTTATATACATTTCTTTATTATTTAAATTGAAAAATATTTAATAAAAATTGTTTGCCCGTATAAACGCATTGGATTTAATCTAATTCTAAGCAAAATGATATACTTTTCTTCCAATAAATTCGTGGGGAAAAATATCGTCTGCATAATGCTATCTTTATGAGAGGTTCCTATTCTATTAATATCTCGATAACCCCTAGTCCAAGAAACTCGAACCATGAACATTTAAGTGGGAACTGAAAACATTTAAGTGGAGCTATTCCAAGGCTACCCACAAAGTTTCATGAAAATGAATGTAGCCGTTTTCTCGTGATGACGAGACAACAAAACAAACGTGCAACACATACCTACAGACAGATTTTCAATTTTATTAATACTTTACAATATAGTTGAGAAATGTTTATGACTTTGGTCATTGTGTCATTCTGTCTGTCTTTCCCTCTGCCCATTCGCACGATCATTGCTGTAAAAATGACTTTATCAAAATGAGATTTTAGTATATTGTTGAGACGGTATGTAGGATATATGGGAATGTAAATGAATAATATCACCCAATTAATTTTGGATAGAACCCAGGTTGAAAAAATGAAATACATTGAACCCTGGGGGACCTCATTTTTCAAACATTTTTTAAGCGAATTTAAATTCACACATTGCTTCGAAAATTTTAGAAAATATTCAAATTATCCAATAAAATATATAAAAAAAAATTTCAGCAAAATATGTTCGTTAGTTTTTTAAATAAACATTAAAATAATAATGACACCCATATTACATGAACAAATACGTCACCTATTTCGAAATAAAATGCGGCATCCAACTTTTTTTTCCCAGAATCAAAATCGGGTTTTTAAAGTTCTTTTACATTTATATTGAGTGTTGCATCCGTCCTAAAACCGCGTCTTTTCTGTGCATCTATATTCGGCGTCCTCGCAATGACACTATTTTTCACTTTAAATGACCATCGAATTTTGATTATTTCTACAGCGAAATCTCATTTTAATGGATGCAGAATGGAAATAAATGATTGTAAGATCAGTTGTATAAGAATTGCGCCATTTTTTTACGCAAAATTATTTTACTCTGGAGTCTGGAATAAGTGTATGAATGAAATATTCACTGCTTTTACGTAGAGAGCCAGACGATTCATATTTCGATGACGTCATTTGAATAAAGTTCATATTTCATTTCGATGAAGCTTTTAGGTTTTCAAGTAAAATACATTTTTGTAGTTCTGTGATCATTAAATAAATATCACCGCTGAATGCATCGCATTTTAGAGGTGTTTTAATGAAATTGCGTTTCACTTGGCAAGAGTTTCATAATCAATGCTTTATGCACGATTGATCTTTTTTGTTTATAAAAATGTCATGGAGAGGGAATGAGGAAGTTCACGGAAGTCCAAATGTGCCTTCAAATTAGTTTTGGATGCCGGATATGGGGAGTCTCCTGAATTGTGTTCCAGTTCTAAGAAATATGCCACCCACACTTGGTTATGAGCATTTTCGGAGGATGCAATATCCACCCTCGAATCCAGAATATTTGCTCCATCAGGGCGGGGATGGACGAAAGCCAAACACGAGGCAGACGAAATTCCCTCTAGAATCCGCTTAATCCGTCGCTATACAACGTAGGTTCAGAGAAGCTGGCTCTATGGTGTTTAGGTTATTTGGACTTCCAAGGGATATAATCCTCCCCCCTCCCATCGTAATCTTTTGGGAATAAGTTAAATTGAGGCGATCCATCCCACGCGTGCCAGGGAGGTCGACTTTCAAAATGAAAGGTATTAATCTTTCTGTGGTAGAATACCATAGTGTAATATGGTAGTCAAAAACAGGATTGTTGGACGAGCGAATGATGCTTCATGCAATAGAGTATTCCACATGATGTGGCTGGCCTCAGCCCTGGCAACAGCATAGCAACCGGGAATGTAAGATAGACAGTTAAGACAATCTTTGTGTTAACATGCATTTTGCAGTGGCTAAACGTTACCAAGATAAAATTTCCAACATAAATGGTATTGAGTCCTATATTTTAGATTTCAAAAATGGATAAAAATCTTCTCGAGCTACACTATTGCCGATTCCAATCCTACTTACGCTCAATATGGCTGAGAAATATTTCAAACTTAATACTTTATGAGTAAATAAGTTATTTTGCATTAATAGAAAAGAGCAAACTTACATGTTATAAGATGCTTATCACACATTGAGTGTTCAAGGATGTGAGAATTTCAATTTTGAAGTTGTCCATATTATTATATCCTTCCTGAAATCCCTTTTTCACGTCTTTCCTATTTTAACTTAACATGACCGGGTTTTCCTGCTTTGGGAATACAGGGGATTCTAAAAAAAGAAACAAAATCCCTATCACCTCGACTACCTCATTCCAAACAGCACAAAAGTTTGGCATATTTATAAACTTTTCCGTCATATCTCACCCTTTACTTACAAAATCAAGTGGATCCAGTCAAAGAATGAACACCTGGTGGTACTACAATCGTTTTTGAAACAGACTATAAAGAACGTGCAACGCCATGTTGGAAAGCTCTGTATAGTTGGGAGGCTCCCTATCACGTTCTTCACGACTCAATTTTTCATATATCTGAGAGAGTGTTAAAAATTTGAAGAATGGCTTATTTGATATCTGAAGTCATTCCAAAAGCGATTTAATTAATTTTCTTGCGCGAAAATACACATGGAATGACTATTAGCTTGAGATAAGCGATAGTTTAAATTTATTGTTATCTTTTAAGGGGAGGGGGTTCAGTTAAAATGGCTGTCAGTTTCATAGTACAGCCATGTTTTTTGTTAACACTTTACAACATAGTTGAAAAGTGTTTATGACTTTGTTCATTCTGTCTGTCTGTCTGTCTGTCCGTTAGCACGATAACTGCCGTAAAAATGACTTTATCAAAATGAAATTTTAGTATGTTTTTCAGATGGTCTGTGGGACCTATGGGAATATACATAAATAATATCACCCAATTAGTTTTTTATTGAACCCGGGTTGAAAAAATGAAATACATTGAACCCTATGGGACCTAATTTTTCAAACATTTAAGCAAATTTAAAATTCACAAATTGCTTCGAAATTTTTAGGAAATATTCACATTATCCCATAAATTATATAAAAAAAATTTCAGTAAAATATATTAAATAGTTTTTTAATTAAAAATTATTTAATATAGGGAAAAAAACAAATTCAATTAAATTCTGACTTTTGGGATATCCCCCAGAAAGAAAAAAGAGATATATTATATAATAAATATCTTTCCAAGAGTTTAATCATTTTGTATATGAGAGAGGCTTCACATTTTAAAATAAATTTGGTAGATAACAAATTTTCAAATTTTTAATTTTATATAACTCTTCGTGATATACTTACTTGATGGCATTTTTAATGCACTTTCCTACGTCCTAAGGAGTTAAAATTTGTACACAGCTTAAATTTGTTGAACATTTTATTCTACAAAAATTTAGTGGAACTTTAAATATAGATCATACATTTTTTTCGAAATGGCTTGAAAATAATCCCCGTTCACTTCTATAAATCATTGCTGTAATATTGTTAAAAATTCTGATGTGGGCAGCACATGTCTTTCCCTGCAGACTCATATTCAAGTTCTCTTTATTTCTTCAATAATAATTTGAGTTTATCTGCACAAAATAACAGCCATAAGTACTTTAAACGACATTGAATTTGCACGTTAAACTTAAATTTGGTTCTCATTTGATAGCTGGACTTATTGTCAAAGGTGGCGTACCGAAAACGCGAAAAAACTAGCATATCTCAAGAACGGCTAGTCCTAGAGTAATGGGGTTAGTCTTATTCTTTTTGTTGTCAAAAATCACGTATAAAATAGGAATTTAATTGATATAATTGAGCACAAGTAGTCTTTTATTTTTATATTTAACGATTTTTGCGGGCCATTTAGCAAAAATAGTCTTCCTAAAAATAGTTTTTCCGTGTTCTAGAAGTCCCAAAACGTGTAGATCCTTCGAAAATTCGAGTTCCGATCTTCGGCACGATTCCAATACTTTGAATACATACACACACATACACACACACATATTATCTGTGTATCTGTGTATTATCTGTATATCTAAATTCTGTGCCTACGCAATTGCAATAGTTGTGATTTTAAATGATCCCTAAACTTTTATTATTTCTTCAACGAAGCCTAATTTTAACTTATGTTGAATGCAAATATCTGAAGCGATTGTAAGGTGAGTTACATAAGAATTGCTGAATTTTTTTCACACAAAATTATTTAGCTCTGGAGTCTGGAATACAAGTTATATGAATGAAATATTCATTGATTTTGCATAGAGAATCAGATGATTTATATTTCGATACAGTTTTAAATATTTAAGTATAATAAATTACTGTAGTACTGTGATAATGTAAAAGGTATCACATTTTAGAAATTTTTAAATGAAATTGCATTTCAGTTGTAAAGTGTTTCATAATCAATGCTTATGCATGATTGATCTTTCTTGTTTTATATTAAATTGTCAGAACTGTATGTTATCATCGCGTCTAGTGGCACACAAGGCCTTCAGCTTGCGTCGATCCTGTGCCGCAGTGCTTGCTTCTGACCAGCTCGCCCATCCCATCAGATTTCTCTCTTGTTAGTTTCCTCAAGATAACTTCGATAGACTCCGAGATCTCTTTTCCTCCGGTGCCCAAGTAAGTGCCACAGTAGGGATGTTCTTAAAACATTTCCAGTCTATTTCCACCTACGGTTTTTTGTCTTCATCCCTCTGCCCAGTACTCTTGTCGAGTTCGGTGTTAGTAATTACATACGCCAAAACACTCTCAACATTTTCTTCAAACATTTAGTCTGACAGGCATTAGTAAAGCTTTTTAGGAAGCCGGAATATACCGGAGTTCGGTGTTAGTAATTACATACGCCAAAACACTCTCAACATTTTCTTCAAACATTTAGTCTGACAGGCATTAGTAAAGCTTTTTAGGAAGCCGGAATATACCGGAGTTCGGTGTTAGTAATTACATACGCCAAAACACTCTCAACATTTTCTTCAAACATTTAGTCTGACAGGCATTAGTAAAGCTTTTTAGGAAGCCGGAATATACCGGAGTTCGGTGTTAGTAATTACATACGCCAAAACACTCTCAACATTTTCTTCAAACATTTAGTCTGACAGGCATTAGTAAAGCTTTTTAGGAAGCCGGAATATACCGGAGTTCGGTGTTAGTAATTACATACGCCAAAACACTCTCAACATTTTCTTCAAACATTTAGTCTGACAGGCATTAGTAAAGCTTTTTAGGAAGCCGGAATATACCGGAGTTCGGTGTTAGTAATTACATACGCCAAAACACTCTCAACATTTTCTTCAAACATTTAGTCTGACAGGCATTAGTAAAGCTTTTTAGGAAGCCGGAATATTGTGGCCGGAATATACCGGAGTTCGGTGTTAGTAATTACATACGGCCAAAACACTCTCAACATTTTCTTCAAACATTTAGTCTGACAGGCATTAGTAAAGCTTTTTAGGAAGCCGGAATATTGTGGCCGGAATATACCGGAGTTCGGTGTTAGTAATTACATACGGCCAAAACACTCTCAACATTTTCTTCAAACATTTAGTCTGACAGGCATTCAACGTGTTGCATTGGCCCCTTGTCAATTTCCATGTTTCGGCTCCATACAAAAAAAAGCTCTTCGCTAAGGAATTAAAAAGATTGATTTTGGTTTTTAAATTAAGGTTAGTAGTTCTCCATACTTTATTTAGTTTTCTAAAACAATTATGAGCTTTTGCAATTCTTATTACTTTCCTTTACATAGTATAATGTATAAGGAAAGTATAGTGGCGAGGTCGAAAATTCGAATTCGAGTTTTCGCCGGGAGAACACGTTTCACGTATCCCTGATCACGAATGTGTGTATATGGCAGACGATATCTCACGAACGAATGGAGCGATTCGAATGAAATTGGGTACAAAAATTACAATCCGTGAATACTAGAAGCCTATTGTTTTGAAACATCGAATGTTCAGAATCCCCCTCAATTTTCGAGTGAAATTCTGAAAAAAATCAAAACTTTTAATAAAGTTACGCAAATAGACATTTCTTATATAATTTTTCATTAGAAAACATTGACGTAAACTTTAGAACGACGCCAGCATGAACAGTTTTCGAGATATTGCCCATTTTTCAAATAAATTTAACAAAAAATCACATAAATAAAAAAAAATATTAACTGTTGAGAAAAATTTTCCTTTTTCATATGTAATAGCATGCAGTAAATTGGGTAACATCATTCTCGGGGATCTAGCTTGTTCCATTCATGAGGAAAGTTACTTTGAGTAATACTTTTTGTATTTGAACGCCAATAGTCATTTATTAGCCATAAGAATAACTTATTTCTCCGTCCTTAACGCTTGGCGAGATTTTGGCGACGCATTGGGCGGAATGTCGTCCACTTGGCGACTTTTTTAAATGTTGCCAAATGAACGAAAATCTCGCCAAATGGATAAAAATGACGCTCAATCCATGAAAACGACGACTCACCGACGAAAATTCAATAAAAGAATGTAAGTATCTACTCTAAGAATAACCTATTTTTTTTAACACTTTACAACAAAGTTGAAAAGTGTTTATGACTTTCTTCATTCTGTCTGTCGGTCTGTCTGTCCGTTAGCAGGATAACTGCCGTAAAAATGACTTAATCAAAATGAAATTTTAGTATGTTGTTCAGACGGTCTGTATGACCTATGAGAATATAAATGAATAATATCACCTAATTAGTTTTGGATCGAACCCGGGTTGATAAAATGAAATACATTGAGCTCTATGGGACCTCATTTTTCAAACATTTTTTAAGCGGATTTAAAATTCACAAATTGCTTCGAAAATTTTAGGTAATATTCAAATTGTTCCATAAAATATATTAAAAAAATTCAGCGAAATGTATTCAGTAGTTTTTTAAATAAAAATTAAAATAATAATTTCACATTTTATATGAAGCGATCACGTGACCATGATATGAAAAGATCACGTGACCCACTTCAAAATGATATATGGCATCCATCTAGTCTCAAAATTGTGATTTTTTAAGTTCTTTTTAATTCATATTGAGTGTTGTATCCGTCCTAAAACCACTTTATTTTTGCTTAAATTCTGTGCATCTACATACTGAAACAACACAATTACAATATATTTGAGTTTAAATGCTCATCCAAATTTGATTATTTCTACAACGAAGTCTATTTTTCACTTATGTAAAATGTTAACAGCAAAATATGTAGAATGAGTTGTATTAGAATTGCTGTATTTCTTTAACACAAAATTATTTAGCCCATGGAGTCTGCATAGCTGCTATGAATGAAATATTCATTGATTTTGCAAAGAGAAGGATGATTTTTTTCGGTGAAGTTTTAAGCAAGAGTTTAATTACTGGTAACTCCATGGTCTTAATTTTTAAATAAAATAAGTTATTATAGTATTGTGATGAATGATATGAATGGGAAAAAGTTATGAATGAAATGCTGTTTTTATAGAGAGATCCAGCCGTGTTATTTTTCTATGACGTCATTTGAATGAATGTCAGTTGTTTTCGATGGAGTTTTCAAATATAATACATTATCGTAGTATTATGATAGTTTTAAAAATATTACCGAGGAATGTATCGCATTTTAGAGATGTTTAAACCAGGCCATTTATATTTCAATGCCGTCATTTGAATGAAGGTCCTTTTTTTCGATGAAGGTTTAAGTTTTCAAATATAATAAATTAATGTAGTATCGTGATAAGTTTTAAAATATTACTGAGGAATGTATTGCATTTTAGACTTGTTTAAATAAAATAGCATTGAAGTTGGAAAATGTTCCATAATCAATGCTTTAAGCATGATTGACCTTTCTTGTTTACTGTAAAAGTAGTCAATTTATTGCATTATATTATAAGGAAAGTCATGTGCTGTCCACATTAGATATTTTTCTATTGATTTGCTCATTAAAATGGATGGTTAAATTCATATGTGTATGTATAACAAATCGAATGATCATTGGTATATTCTCTCCAAATTTCGGTTATTTGTAGTGCGGCCTATATAGCACAGAGGCTAAAGTAGTTTTTGCAAGGGGAGGGCCAATTGCAATGTGCGGAATACATACATATGTTAAAGTCAAAAGTCCTAGTTTATACAACACATATCAACATTCCTTTCATTATGTAAGGTTTTATCAATTGAATTTATTCATTATAAAATTTGTTTTAGCTAAAATTGGGAATTATTATTTTAATTATCGCAACAAAGTATTTCGTAAAAATAGACGATTTGAGTGTGAGCAATATTTAAAATATGAGAATTCTACATTTAAAATGAATCTGCTGCAGGCAAGTTAAGTAGCTCACTCCAATCCATTTAATTATAAAATAGCTCTCTTTCAGTTATAAACAATAAAGCATTTAAGATTTATTTTATTCTTAATTTAACAATTCCTTATCACACGCTCCTACTCTAGTCATATTAATGAATTCCCAAACTACAGCCCAGAGGCTGTTGAAAATTGTTGAATAATTTTGTTGAAAATAACTCTGCAAATAAAATCTGTACTAGACAGAGGTGAACATCATTAAAATAATTAAAATATTAAAATAATTAATGTCTCCCATAAATTTGACTTTCTGTGGACCAGTATTTGCTTCATTCATATTTTGACAATAACAATCAATCTAACTTTTCAATTTATAATCATTTTCAATCACTGTGTCCGCCTTTGCTATACCGGCATCTCATTTCCAATTCTAAATTTAACACAATTAATAATAGGGTGTAAAGTACACAACATAAATTTTATCATAATAAAATTTATCTATATTTATGTAAATCATCCATAGATTCTATAGACAACCTTCCTCTGCCTTCCCATAACTACGAACTAGAATTTCGAAATAAATTTATCAATGTATTAGATATACTTTTTAACATTTTACAACGCAGTTGAAAAATGTTTGACTTGGTTCATTCTGTCTGTCTGTCCGTTCGCACGATAACTGCTGTAAAAATGACTTTATCAAAATGAAATTTTAGTGTGTTGTTCAGACGGTCTGTGGGACCTATGGGAATATAAGTGAATAATAGCATCCAATTAGTTTTGGATTGAACCCGGGTTGAAAACATGAAATACATTGAACCCTATGGGACCTCATTTTTCAAACATTTTTTAAGCGGATTTAAAACTCACAAATTGCCTCCAAAGTTTTAGGAAATATTCAAATTATCCTATAAAAATATAAAAAAAATTCAGCAAAATAGGCTCAGTAGTTTTTTAAATAAGAATTAAAATAATAATGATACCCGTATCATAGGAAGAGATCACGTGACCCACTTCAAAATAAAATAGGGCACCCATCTTATGTCAAAATCGTGAGTTTTAAAGTTCTAAATTCATATTGAGTGTTGTGTCCGTCCTAAAACCGCTTTATTTTTGCTTAATTTCTGTGTACCTACATTCTGAAACAACGCAGTTCGACTATATTTGAGTTTAAATGATGATCCAACTTTAATTATTTCTACAACGAAGCCTCATTCTGGATGGAGAATGTAAACACTCAGGCTGTAAGATGAGTTGCATAAGAATTGCTGAATTTCTTTCGATGAGGTTTTAAGTTTTCAAATACAATAAATTACTGTAGAATTGTGATCATTTTAAAAATATCAGCGCTGAATGTATCGCATTTTAGAGATTTTTAAATAAAATTGCATATACTTTTGTATAAATTAATCTTTTGAATTCTGTCCCAGGGCAAATGACTAATACAAGGTTCTCCTATGCAAAATTGCTATCATTAGAATTTAGACCCAGACTACTCGGATTAGAATCCAGTCATTGTCTTACTTGGTGGTAAGTGTGATAGCGTTGAGGGACTTCTTCTGGTAGCCTTTCCTTCAAAGAGTTTTGCAGTTTTTTCAGGCGTTCCTCGATTTGCACGTCGTCTCTAAGGTGGGTGTATCAACTTCAGGGGCTTCCTCACTGAATAACCATTGTTGTAATGGAAATTTCTTCTTTAATTCGAGAACCAATGTTTTAATTCCTATTTCAACCAGAATTTCAACTCGAGGCTCAATATCGTATAATCTGCTCGAGTGCTTATCTATTGAGGTTCTCCATCAATTCCCTGGATTTTAGCGGGTCCACCATAGATTCCAAGGAACTGCTGGATCTAGTACTGTGCATAAAGTAAAAACGCCAATTTTGCAGAGGAGCTCTCTTTTCTACATATTTTTAAGAGTCCCAAGCATCGAGAGATGACTAAAGGGGTCGCTTCCCGTCTTCGTTTTATTTGTTATATGTGGCGCCATTGACAGCTGTGAGGTCTATTTAGCAACACTTGTAAAATCGGCTTAGATTGGCTTCTCAAAAAGAGCATCTCTTGCCAAGGACCAGTAAATCTCTGAATTCCGATTCCGGGATTGGAATAACTTGATTTAAACGTTAAAACATTTAAACGTCTGCTCTCCTCGGATTAGGACAGAAGTAGTCATTCAAGCTCAAAAACAGCGGCATTGCTTGGGCGCGGAATAGAGATGCACAGAAAATACGCAAAAAATAAAGCGGCTGTAGGACGGATGCAGCACTTAATATAAATTTAAAAGAATGTTAGAAATGGCGATTTTGACAGTGGGAAAAAGAGAGAGGTCCTGTTTTTATTTTGAAGTAGGTCACGTGATCTTTTCCTATTATAGGGATGTCATTAATATTTAATTTTTGTTTAAAAAACTGACAAACTTATTTTGCTGGAGTTTTTTTAATATGTTTTATGGGATCATTTAAATATTTCCTAAAAGTTTCGAAGCCATGTGTGAATTTTAACTTCGCTTTAAAAATGCTTTAAAAATGAGGTACCGTAGGATTCAATGTATTCCATTTTTTCAACCCGTGTTCAAATCCAAAACTAATTAGATGGTATCCTTCCTTTACATTCCCTTCTGTCCGTCTCGACGATATGCTACAATTTCATACAATTTCAGTCCTTTTCACAGCAGCGATCGTGCGAACGGAACCCTTTTCAACTGTGGTGGGAGAAGCGTCTTAAAGAATGGGAAGCTAGTTTCCTGATAGGACTGAATGGGTCGGAGATTAGCAAAAGTATGGTATCGGTGGTTCCATGCTTCTGAGCGTTGTATAAGCGCGAAACCAGTCCATAGATGTTGTTATCTGCAATGGTAGAGTGCAATCCCAACATTGGACACTATCCATTAAGCTACTGGAATGATGGTCTTTTTTTCTAGAGTAGCACTTTTTTACTTTCCCTGCAATACATGGCAATATATAGGGAAAGCATTGGAATCCCGCCGAAAATCGCAGGAGTTTTCGACGGATCAACACGTTTTGGGACCTTTAGATTACAAAATAAAACTATTTTTGCGTGACGTCTGTGTATGTCTGTCTGTGCAAGGTATGTATCCACTCTAACTCAAAAACGAACGGACCAATTTCATAAAATTGGGTACGCAAGCCACTTATGGGTGACCCTGGTGTTGATTCGATTTTGGTACGATTCGGGATAAAAGAACCCTGCTTTTTCATTTGCGAAATGGACTGCAATAATTGCCTGTATCTATTCTAGCTGGAAACTAGTAGATCAAATTTTATAAAATTTGGTAAATAAGTTACTTGTGGATGACCCTGGTGCTGATTAGATTTTGGTACGATTCGAAAAAAAGAACCTGCCTTTCTTTGCAAAAGGGTCCTCAAAAATCCTTAAAATCTAAAATAAAAAAACTATATATATGTTTAATTATATCCATAATTTTATACGTACGTTTTATACGTAAATTTTAACGATAAAAAGAATAAGACCAACCCCATTACACTAGACCTAGCCGTTCTCGAGAGATTTTAGTTTCTTTCGCATTTTCGCTACGTCGCCTTTGAAAATAAGTCCAGTTACCCAATGACAGTGAAAATTGAATTAAAAGTGCCATTTTAAATAATGATGGGTGTTATTTTGTGCCATTCAATTTAATTTAACGAAGTGTTGAAAAAATAAGAGAAGGTGAATAGAAGTCTGCAGGAAAGTCATGTGCTGGCCACATCAGAAAAGAATCGACTCGAACTCTTTTAACATTTGATCCAAGAATGAAATGGTTTATGAAATGAAACGCAACCCTTTCCTGTTTGTCGAATCCGAGAGAAGGGAAAACATCTTAATGAAAGTGGTGACAACCTATGCATCGATTGGATGTTTTTCCTTTGCCTTTCGACTTGTTTTTTGGGGATGATTCCTTCCTTCGAAACAGACCCAACCCCGACGGACCCGAAAGAGGTTCGAAACGCAAAAAACTTCTTTTTAAAAAAGTCGCTTTTCATATTCGGACGGGATATCGGAGAGATGTCAAATCCGAAATTGTAATAACTTCAGACGTCTGCTCTATCTATTTTTGAACTTGCTTATTATTTCCTTTCAGTGCTGTTTAAGGAAGACGGCTGACGTCTCAGGTATATTTTCGAACAATCATTCTATTTATGAGTCGAAAGCGCACTTGTTTTTACCTTATTTTTAAATGGGTTTGGCTGGAGTCCAGACTGGCCGTTTTCCTTAAGAGCTGGTTGCGCAACCGTGGAGCGTTCGCAGGATAATTGCAGAGTCCACTCCGACGATAAGAGCAATGTCGTCCCAGTAGAACCTTTCGGCTGGCCAGAAAGGAGATCAAGGGTTCGGTAAGGTTCTTTACAATGGCGCCCGAATAAATGAACCCTCTGAGAGTGACCCCAGTACGACTAGCACGGATTCAGTGAAGTCTGGAAGATGGATAACGACCACGCAGGATACTAACCTGGCTAAAAATAGTAGTAGCAGGAGACTAACAGGAGGTAAAAATAGCAGGAGGTGGTCAGTTAGAGCTTGCAATTTATTCCTAATAGTCCAACGGTAGAGCGTCGGCTGGCCAGTTCGGAGATCCAGGGTTCGACTCCCGGTTATGGGCAGAAAGGTTTTTTACACAATGTCAACAAAAATTCGACACATTGGATTTTAGTGCAAAAAGGACGAGGGGGGGGGGGGGGGGGGGGGAAGTACTACACATTTTATGTTTTCCGGCCGTCCAATTCAATAAGTCCTCAGGATGAGTCGGACGGTCTGGGTCTTCAACATTTTATGTTTTGTTATTTTTAAAAATAAAATAAAATAATTACGATGCGGTGGTGAATATGTAAATTATTTCGCTTAAAGTAGTAGCAATATCCTTTATATGTGTGTGTGTGTGTGTGTGTGTGTAAGTGTGTGTGTGTGTGTGTGTAAGTGTGTGTGTGTGTGTAAAAGTTATATCTCGCCCATTATCTTTGATGTTACGAAAAATGGACACATTTTTAGTCTGATTACATCTTGCTGAAAATAAAATTGAAATTTCTTATTGAAGAGATTTTGCTGAATTGTCATCCGCATGGGGTCATACGAGTAGGAAACGATATTTTTTATGCATGCATCTGGGAAGTGGGATTGCAAACCTCCCCCGAAACGATTATTCGCCCCCCCCCCCCCCCGGCAGACATTTTATATTACCCAACTAAATGCTAATAAATTCAGGTTATAGTGAAAAAAAAGTTTCGATTAATTATACTCAAAATGAGATTTTGTTACTGTATGTAGTCGAAATTTCAATATATATATATATATAATTCAATAATTCACCCCCCCCCCCCTCCCTTGGGGGTTTGCTTGAAAGAAACACTGCTTCACTTACGAGTTCTCATTTTTTCCTAGTCATTATTATATACATGGAAAATCTTTTGTATCCTCCATGAAAAAATATGCGAGTACGACCTTGCAATTGGCAGAAGAAATGTTTGTTCGAAAAAATATTATATTTTATAGGGCAGGGCTGATCACTGTCTCACTTCGAACTTTTCACTCTGGAAACCGAGATGAAACGGATAGGACAGAGTTGGCATTTTGCCAAGGGGATGCGATCGATTTAGACGGGAGAAGAATATAATCTACTACCTGTTGCAGCTTTCCTCGCATCTGGATTCGGAATTCTTTTTGCCCTCCCCCCCACCCCCGACACACACTGGGAAATTGTTTTACATAATACTCTTCTAATCAATGGATCAAGAATGCTTTCAAATAGGCTGCTGCATTTTGGCATAAATGAAACGAACATTGAAGTGAGTTTAATATGTGTGTAATCTCATTGTTGTAAAAAAATTAAACAAGAAAGATCAATCATGCATAAAGCATTGATTATGAAACACTTGCCAACTGAAATGCAATTTTATTTAAAAATCTCTAAAATGCGATGCATTCAGTGCTGATATAGTTTAAATTATCACAGCATTACAAAAATTTCTTATATTTGAAAACTTTAAAACTTCATCGAAAAGAATGAACTTTATTCAAATGCCGTCATCTAAAATTTTAGAGGATCGAACTATCTTATATCTGTATCCCGTTTGTTCATAGAAAAAGTATTGCAGTAGGGTACAAAACTGGATAGCTTTTAATGTTTTTGGACCTATGATTACGAAGCAACCGTTACTCGAATTAGAACCGTTTCTGTGTGCAGTCACACACACTATCTAGAGAGGGAAAATGGACGACTGAAAGGATGGTATGCACCGGAATCTGGAATTCCGGCCAACTGTTTCGCCTAACAGAGAGGGAGATCATTTTTACAAGAGTGTATTTTTATAAAAATGGGATTCGGTGAAAATGCTCGTCAAACAACATTTTGTCATCTGGCTGAACCTTATGCATTTAAGAGCCGATTCATTGAGATGCTTTATTCTATCGCGGACTCTCAATGTGGGAAGCTATGCTGTATGTACATTCAAACGCTACTTAGCATTATGTCAATTGTTTAATTTATTATATTATTATGACTAAAATATTTATAATTAAAAAAAAATTATTCATTTCTTTCAAATAAAATAACTTTTAGTTAAATGGCATGAATATCCGCAGTTGCCCAAAAATTTAAGATGCAAACCTATGAAATAGTTCTCGTTGCGTAAATAATACATAAAACACAATTCACTTAAAAAAAAATCTGATGTGGGCAGCACATGACTTTCCTTATATAATGCAATGAATTGACTACTGTTGTAGTTAAAAAAATGTTATTCTTAGAGTAGATACTTACATTTTTTTAAGATAATGAATTTTCTTCAATGAGTCGTCATTTTCATTGATGTAGCGGCATTTTTATCCATTTGGCGAGATTTTTGTTAATTTAACAACATTTAAAAAAGTCGCCAAGTGGGCGACATTCCGCCAAATTCGTTGGCAAAATATCGCCAAGCGTTATGGATGGAGAAATAAGTTATTCTTACTATTGGCTTTCAAATACAAAAGTATTACTCAAAGTATCTTTTCTCGTGAATGGAACGAGTTAGATCCACGAGAATATCACCAAATTTAACGCATGATATTACATATGAAAAGTGAGCATGTTTCTTAAGAGTTAATATTTTATTTTATTTCACTTGATTTTTTGATACATTTATTTGAAAAATGTGCAATATCTCGAGAACGGTTAATGATAGCGTCCTACAGTTTATGTCTATCGTTTTCTAAAGAAAAATTACATAAGAAATGTCTATATGCGTAACTTAATTAAAGGTTTTGATTTTTTGATGGTTTTTCAAAATTTCACTCGAAAATTTAGGGGGATTCTGAACATTCGATTGTGTTTAAGAATAATAGGCTTCCAGTATTCACGGATTGTGATTTTTGTACCAAATTTCATTCGAAGCGCTCCATTCGTTCGTGAGATATCGTCTCCACAGGCTCACTGACACACACACACACACTTTCACATACACACACAGACATCACCTCAAAAATGTTCGATTCGTGATCAGGGATGCTTGAAACGTGCTCTCCCGTCGAAAACTCGAATTCGAATGTTCGACCCCTTCACAATACTTTCTTTATACATTATGTATATAAGGAAATTAAAAAATGCCATAGCAACCTCGAAAGCCAAAATCAAAACAAAGAGGAGGAAACACATTCTTTCATAAACTCCAATTTTCGCATTTATAGGTACGGTAGTATTTATTAGTAAGAAATATATTTTTTTTATTGTTGGTATATGCTTTTATCATATACTAGAAGGTATGCCCCTCATATGATGGAATTCAAAATTTGCATTTTTTTCGAGTTGCTGACATTTTTATCAATTTGGCACCATTTGATAAATTTTGCGGCATTTTAAAAAGTCGCCAAATTTGTCTCCAAGTGGGATGGCTGGACTTGACAGACAAACTCTGTCAAAACATCATTACAATACTATTCCTTTTCAAAACGAAATTAATTTCAATTTTACGGCATCATTTTTATCAATTTGGCGTCATTTTTAACGATTTGGCAACATTTTCGTCCATTTCGCAACCTAAAAAGTCGCCAGGTTGGCGATATCTCGTCAAGTTCGTCGCCAAAAGTTTCGCCAAGCGTTACCCAGGATTGATGGATAGATAGATAGATAGACAGATAAATGAAAGTGTTTATAAATTAATAAAACGATCTACGACTGTGCAATCTGCAGATATTACTGAAACTTCTTTTCGACTAGGGTACGCCTATGTCGACAGAGGTACAGGATCGGTGTAAGTTCGGGAAAGACTGCTTTTGGTAATAGTATGGAAAATGTAAATTATGTTCATACAGGTATTACGGTATATTTAACTAATAATAAGATGCAAAACAAAAATGCATAACCTCTTTACGCCACTCACCAAACTACTGAAGGCGTTTGTTTATCCGTGTCAGGGTTTCGTATCATTAAGTTATTAAAACTTTTTTGCTTCGGACGCACAAAGAACCTCGTAGGAACGGAAGTCGAATATTTTTGATTCCACCCCGTGACGATGAGATCACTCGAGGGATTTCATCTCCGCTTCCCATTCATGCCTTTACGGGGTTGACCCTGGCGTCACGTGGTCCGACCGCAAGATCTGTGGGAGAATGAGACCCACGTGCTCGAGAGTGAGTCACTCATTCATTCATTCGTTCTCAACCCTCTTAGTACAACTTCCATTTACGTTAGCCTTTGAGGTTGCCCGGGTGTGGGAAAGAGCTTTCTGACCCCCCCCCCCCCCTCCTTGACACTCATTCGATTGCTTTTCCTGTTGATGCAGAGTGTCAGTACAGTGGCTAGAAGAGTTAGTTCTAGACACTGTAGTGTCAGGGTGGACTGGACATCCACTCACAGTAATCAGTTCAAATGTTTCCCGATTTCAAGCAAATGAGTACCGTCTATGGCGTAGCATAGACATGGGCACCCATTCGGGAGGGCAAGAGAAGCACTTGCTCTCCCCTGGACGTCAGGACCATAACCAGGTTGTGACCAGAGCGGCTAAGCCCCCCCCCCCCTCCAAGAGGCATACTCAGCCCCCCCTGTCCTAAGGTAACTTCCTTTTTAGGACACGCCCGGTAAGAGCGCGAAGAAGAAAAAGGCCGTGTGTATTTACAAACATTAATTTATTTACACTATATAAAATATTTACAACAAAATTGATTCAAAATATTCAAAAAGGAAAGTATACCCCTTTAAGATAACAAATAAACAATTACAAACGTATATATAGTCTCATAGACTAAAAGGTGAAAGATGGTAATTAAAAATTAAATTTAAAAATATGAAATATTTAAATATCCCTAACCCGGAGAGAGAAGTAAAAAGTACAAATCAGGCACAGGCCCTTAAATGTGGAACTCACCCAACAATCGCCGAATAAACGACATCTCTCTGAACAGCATTTTTCAGAGGACCTTGTTATGAACACTTCTTTACTCAACTCCAAACTCAGTTCCTTCTCCTCGCCCCTCTTTTAAATTCTGAAAAACTCTCTCTCTCCAAGATTTTAAAACACGCCCCTGAGGCGCATACAAACATCCCATTGGATTCAGGGTCTTAACCCCTTGACCCCAAAGCACCGCCATTGGCTTTAGGCCTTCCAAAAACAAAAAGCCCCTTCTCAAGCCCCTGCGAAACTGATATTCCTTCGGCCACTAATTCAAAGTCGCCGAGGACCCTATGACCCTTCCGAAAAGGACAGGACGCCCGTTAAATCTTTCGGTACGAATCCGAGATCCAAAGCAACTTCGACATCCTGGTTTTCTATTTCGAGTGCAGATGGCCGAACGAAAAGGCTGACCCCCAAAAATAAATAAGAAGACTCTAGGTCGCATTCCCGAAAATATTGGCTCATGGGTTTACCATGCGACACCCCCTCCCTCGATAAACATATTGCATCTTTAGTCGGGATACGCAATTTCATCCAACATATCATCTAAATTTTGCATTAGAATTGCTCTGAGATTTTTTTTATAAATTACTTTGTTATAAAGATTTTTTTTAGTTTAGCTAAATATGTGGTTATACAGATGAACAATTTATATAAGTAAAATGTTATTTAATTACATTTTTTTTTTAAATTTTCGAATTGTCAAAATAAATCTATTATTGCTGGTGTCTATTATCACTGTTATACATCACTGTTATACATTATAGAGTCAAAAACAACTGGTTACGAGTTAATATTAAGTGTTGTATTAACTAACTTGTATTTACTAAGTGGAAACTAAGTATTTTTACTAAGTATTTACTAAGTGAAATTTTCTTCAGCTTTGCTACTAGCTTATATTAAAATCAATTGAAATTATTATAGTATAATAATATGGATGTATAGCAGCTATATTGATTTTCCGAATCAAGTCTTAGCTTACAACTATAAATATGTAATTGATTATTTGTTAATAATTTATATGAATCGTAATAACTATTAGGGTTTCTGAATGATAACAATTAATTGTGTTTTGAGTGAGCTCCTCCAAAACTCTTGCATATTTGAATATGAATTCCGCCCCTCTTGAATTTAGTTTCTATCCTTGGCTCTGCTGGACGTTCAAGGTCACAAAGTTGACCGATGTCGTACTTCTTATTTTTCCTTTCTCTGCAATGCATGGTAATATATAGGAAAAGTATTGGAATCATCTAATCTAATAAATCACAATTCTAGTTTTCGACGGATCAACACGTTTCGGGACCTCTAGAATACGAAAATACCATTTTTAGCGTGACGTCTGTGTGTGTCTGTCTGTGCAATGTATCCGCTCTAACTCAAAAGCGAATGGATCGAATTTCATAAAATTGGGTAAGTAGTTAAGTCACTTGGGTGTGACTCTGGTGTTGATTCGTTTTTGGTACGATTCGGAAAATGAGAACCCGCCTTTTTTTGCGAAATGGCCCTCAAAAATCTCATGTATCCACTCTAGCTGAAATACGAATGGATCCAATTCTACAAAATAGGGTAGATAACTTACTGTGGTGCTGATTAGATTTTAGTACGATTCGGAAAAGAACAACCTGCTTTTTTTTTACGAAATGGCCCGCAAAAATCGCTAAAATCTAAAAAAAAAAAAGACTATGTATGTTCAAATGTATCCATTAAATGCTTATTTTATACGTCATTTTTGACGAGGAAAGGAATAAGGGCAACTCTATTACTGTGGGACTGACCGTTCTAGAGATGTTTGAGGTTTTTTGCATTTTTGTTACGCCGCCTTTGAATTACCCAATAAAAATAGAAATTGAATTAAAAATGCATATTGAATGTTATTTTGTGCCATTCAACTCAATTTACTGAATCATTAAACAAGAAAGATCAATCATACTTAAAACATTGATTATGAAACAATTTCCAACTTCAATGCAATTTTATTTAAACATCTCTAAAATGCAATATATTCCTAAGTAATATTTTAAAACTTATCACAATACTACATTAATTTATTATATTTGAAAACTTAAACCTTCATCGAAAAAAATGAACTTCATTCAAATGACGACATTAAAATATAAATTACCTGTATTAAACATCTCTAAAATGCGATACATTCCTCGGTAATATTTTTAAAATCATAATAATACTACGATAATTTATTATATTTGAAAACTTTATCGAAAACAACTGACATTCATTCAAATGACGTCATAGAAAAAATAACACGCTTGGCTCTCTCTATAAAAGCAGCATTTCATTCATAACATTTTCCCAATCATCACAGTACTAAAATAATTTATTTTATTTAAAAACTTAAGACCATGGAGCTACAAATAATTAAACTCTATGCTTGAAACTCCATCGAAAAAAATCGTCCTTTTCTCTGTAAAATCAATGAATATTGCATTCATATCAGCTATGCAGACGCCATGGGCTAAATACTTTTGCGTTAAAAAAATACAGCAATTCTTATACAACTCATCCTACATATTTTGCTGTTTACATTTTACATAAGTGAAAATAGGCTCCGTTGTAGAAATAATCAAATTTGGATGATCCTTTAAACTCAAATATATTGTCATTGCGTTGTTTCAGTATGTAGATGCACAGAATTTAAGCAAAAATAAAGCGGTTTTAGGACGAATACAACACTCAATATGAATTAAGAATAACTTTATTCGTTAAATCAGAAGCATAAAAAACTGTCACAAAGACGACAAAGTTGTTGAAAAGCACTTTGTAATCCAAAGTTCGCTGTTATTTTTGTCGAAAGGCAGTCACAACACAAAGTCTTAAAAACACGGTAAGGTAGTCAGTATATACAAAAAATCAAGACATACTTTTCTTAAAACAAGCAGTAGAAAGTCAAATGGAATCCTCTGCTTCTCTATTTAAAATCAATGAATGTTTCATTCATATCAGCTATATTGCAGACTCCAGAGCTAAATGATTTTGCGTTAAAGAAATTCAGCTATTCTTATGAACTGTCACGTAGGAAAAATGTAAACTCATCCATCTTACAGCTTGATGTGTTTACATTTTTCCTACGTGAAAGGCTTCGTTGTAGAAATGAACAAAGTTGGATGATCATTTAAACTCAAAAATATTGTAATTGCGTTAGCGCAGTAAATATTGTAATTGCGATGCACAGAAAAAAATAGAAAATAAAGCGGTTTCAGGACGAATTCAACACTAAATATAAAAAAATCTGATGTGGACATCTGATATGGCTTTCCTTATATAATACAATGAAAGTAGATAAGGAAAGCCGGTTCACCACGGGAGGCGGAATAATGCGGAATGCGGAATCCAAGATGGCGGCCATTCCGCCTTCCGTGATCCTGGACGGGGGTGTAAAAGGGGGGGAAATGAAAAAAGGTGGGGGTAAAAATTTTGGAGAAACTTTTTTTGTCGGGTGGCAACGATGTCGTAGTCTTGTACGAGGGGTTGAGGGGGAAATAAATTTTTTGAATGATATTTTTTATAAGTATAGGAGAAACTTTTTTGGGGATGGCAACACCGACAGAGGCGGAATGAAGCCATCAGCGCCCCCTAGTGGCGAAAATTGGAACTATCAAGGTGGAACTTAGAAATATTTTTCTGTTTCGGTTGCCATAGCAACACCTGTATGGGAGAAACTTTTTTCTGGATGGCAACACCGGCGGCGGCGGAGCAGTATCATCAGCGCCCCCTAGCGGCAGAAAGTGGAATTAAAATTGGGATTTTTCTGATAATTGGGATTTTATTTTTTTTTATTTTTCTAAATGAATTAATTAAGTACGAAATATTCGCATTTTTTTTTCTTTTTCTTAAATGAATGAAAGGTGTTAATGAGGATAATGAAATAAAGTAATTAAGTATATCAAGGTCTATGTTATTGCATGCTAGGAGCGTGCCAATATCCCTCCGCCAAGGACATGTTAAGGGTATACCAAGGGTGTACCAAAGGGATATGCTGAAGACATGCTAAGGTCATATCAATACCCCTCCGCCTAAGAAAAGAGTGCTTGCCCTATATCGCGGTTACGAAGTGAACTGCGAGAATCTTGTAGGGTGAGATACTTGAAAATATCGTATGACGCAGGGTATGCCAAGAGCATCGAACATGAATTTTAAGAACGTGCCGCTTTTTGCGTTTTTTTCACAAAAAGTTTTCAAAACGTTAAAAAAACAACAAAAATGTGTGTTTTTTCAACAAGTTGAAGTTTTGGAGTTGTTGGATTTCTCTATGGGAATTAACATGGGTTTTCACACTTTTGCGAATTTTTTAGAAAAAAAATGTGGTTTTTTGCAAAAATGCGGCCAAAAATGTGTTTTTTGCAAAACGCGGAATCGGCCGATTTTTTTCAAACTGTCGGATTTCTCTATGGGAATTAACATAGGTTTTCACACTTTTGCAATTTTTTAAAAGAAAATGTGCGTTTTTGCAAAAATGCGGCCAAAAAAGCGTGTTTTTAGAGTAGCAGAATCGCATGAATCGGGTGTATAGGAGGGGTGTGTTTCTCCAGCCATTCTTGTATTTAAAAAAAATTTTAAATAAATATTACCAAAATTAAATATTTTTAAATAATCGTGAAAGTGTACTACTACCATGTGTTATTTATTTATACCCACATGGTTTAATATGGGTGTTATTTTATACATGTGTATACTACCATAGGAGTTTCTTTAAACCAACATGGTTTAATACGTGTATCATTTTACAAGTGTATACTACCATAGGGGTTTCTTCATACCAACATAGTTTAATACGTGTGTACTACCATAAGAGTTTCTTTATACCAACATGGTTTAATATGGGTGTTATTTTATGCATGTGTATACTACCGTAGGAGTTTCTTTAAACCAACATAGTTTAATACGTGTGTTATTTTATACGTGTGTGAGGGTATCTTTAAATCCCATCATGTTTTAAAAATAAATGTTTTAAAAACCGCACGACAGACCCGAAGGCTTAGTGTAGCAAAGTGTGTGGTTAGTTAGTGTAATGTATGTAAGTGAATTATTTTAATTTTTAATTGTGGTCCCACCTTCACCCGCCAATTTAAACTGGATAAAAACAACAAGTGTTTAATATCTAATGTAAATCGACGCCACAATTTAACTGTGATTCTCAAATGAATACCGCATAATGCATTAAATCACGATGACAGATCTACCCCTCCCCACCTCGCGTGAATGTGGATAGTTACATCGTATGGCCAGTGCGGGAAAGATGAGGATACTGCTAACAGAGCGTGGTTTTGTATCTGGATATAACTTTAGGCAATATCCCGCGTTGGGCTGGGTCGACTGAACCGCTCTCGCTGCTATTGTTAACATCTGTGGTGGGGGACAGTTTTTCCGGACTGATAGAATGCTTGTGTTGGACCATCACGAAATGCTATTTATTCTCAGCTGGGAGAGGCTCTTTTAAAGAAGTTCTTATTAAATTTTAACATGTTTTAAAAAGAATCTTTCATTCATTAGTGTTATGAATCACGCAAGTTAATTAAAGGATGTTAATTAAATTAATTGATTAAGTATTAAATGTCTGTATACCAGGAGCATGTCAAAGACATGTCAAGGGGTATGTCAAAGCGTACCAAGGGTGTGCCAAAGGAGTATGCTGAAGGCATGCCAAGACCATCGTTCCTACACTATCCCTCCGCTATATCGGGGTTACGAAGTGAACTGCGAGAATCTTGTAGGGTGGGATACTTGAAAATATCGTATGATGAGGGGTATGCCAAGAGGATCGAACATGAATTTTAAGAATGTGCCGCTTTTTGCGTTTTTTTCACAAAAAGTTTTCAAAACGCTAAAAAAACAACAAAAATGTGTGTTTTTTCAACAAGTTGAAGTTTTGGAGTTGTTGGATTTCTCTATGGGAAATAACATGGGTTTTCACACTTTTGCGAAATTTTTAGAAAAAAAATGTGGTTTTTTGCAAAAATGCGGCCAAAAATGTGTTTTTTGCAAAACGCGGAATCGGCCGATTTTTTTCAAACTGTCGGATATCTCTATGGGAATTAACATAGGTTTTCACACTTTTGCAATTTTTTGAAAGAAAATGTGCGTTTTTGCAAAAATGCGGCCAAAGAAGCGTGTTTTTAGAGTAGCAGAATTTCGGGAATCTCGGGAATTTCGGGAATCTCGGGAATTTCGGGAATCTCGGGAATCTCGAGAATCTCGAGAATCTCGGGAATTGGGTGTATGGGAGGGGGTGTGTTTCCCCAACCATTACGGTCTTAGAGTTTAAAAAATAAATATTTTCAATAATCATGAAAGTGTGCTTATGCCCAAAATACTTGAGTGTTATGAATCTCACAAGTTAATGAAGGGATGATAATTAAATAAAGTCCTAGAGTTTAAATAATAGCAGATACCAATGGCTGTATGCATATGTTTTTACAAGTGTACTACTACTACCATAGGGGGTTTCTTTAAACCAACATGTTTTAATACGTGCGTTATTCTAAGAGGGAGAAACACCTAATACGGTGATACATATGACACACGCGCTCAGCACAAATCGATGGAAATAAATGGTGAGATAGTTTTTAAAGACGAGACTTTTAAATTTTTTTCGATAAATAAGGTATTTGAGGTTATTTAACGTGTGAATGAACGACACATACCAATAAAATGAGGAACTAGGCTAAGTTTACAAGTATGGGACTTTAAAGTTTTGATGTTTTAGGGGTAGAACTTGAATTTATAATTAAACATGATTTATACTAACTACTGCAAAGGGAGAAATGCATAGCGAAAGGGGTTATGTGTGTGTATATATATATATATATATATATATATATAATACATATAACCAACACCCACCGGTGGAATGCAGATCAAAGATAGCATTTTTAGGAGAAGACATGAGATTCTTAAGTAAATGGAGTATTTAGAGGCATTTAAAGAGATATAAACATATGATAAGGTAACATCCATAATACACACAACTAATATAGGACAGCGAAAGGAAAACTTTAGTATTGTTTAGAGACCGAACTTCAAATTTTTAAGTAAATGTAGGTGTTTGGAAAATTTTTAATGAACTATATGCGATACACATGTCTCCGATCACAGTGGTGGAAAAGTGATACCGGAACAGTTTTTAAAGATGTGACTTTAACTTTTTTCAATTAAGTGCAGAATCTACTAAATATTAGAGGGTGCTAGCACTTACCGAGAGTTTTATGTATAATACACATAAGCAGCATATAACATTAGGAAGGGGGTATTACAAAAATTTTTAAAGATAGGACTTTACATTTTAGAACTAAATGAGATATCAAGAAACATTTAAAGGGGATGAAAACATCTAATGAGGCGGAATGGGGGTGTACTTACCCAAGATACCCAGCACTGAAATTATTCACTAAGATAAATTTTTTTAAAGTAAAGACTTTAGAAGTTTCACATAAAAGGCAATTTATACTAGTTTTAAAGAAATGAAAACGCCCAGCGAGATGACTTAGAATGAATACAACGCCGATATATATAACAGTGAAAAGAAAACTTAAATATTGTTTAAAGACTGCACTTCAAATTTCAAAGTAAATGTACATACCCAGAAACTTTTAATGGACTAGTATAATACACATACTCGATATAGCAGTTAAATGACGAACTACGAATAATTTATAAGTATGTAACTTTGCAATTTTTTTTTTTTTTTTTTTTTTTAGTTAAATAGGGATTTCAGCTAATTTTTAGAGGGATAGAAAGGTATACTAAAGGGTGTACAACAAATTTTTAGGAGGAACTTAGGGAATTTGCTAGCTAAATAGGGATTTCCACTACTTTTTAAAGGGATATAAAGACATACTAAAGGGTATACAGCAAATTTTTAGAGGGGACTTTGAGAATTTTTTAGCTAAATAGGGATTTCTACTAACTTTTAAGGAATAGTAACACGTACTGAAGAGTATAGAGCGTAATCATTACTAACACCTAGTGCTAAAATGAGGAATTAGAGTAATATTTTGGGGATGGGACTTTAGATTTTTAAGTAAATGTTATGTTTAAAAACTTTTAAAGTAACGTAAATACCTACTAAGATGACATATGCGATACACATAGCCAATACATAGTTATTAAATAGGGAAAAGCTAAGATGGCTTTTTAGAATAACACATAAAATTTTTTCTAACTAAGCGCAATATATCAACACTTAAAGCGGACGAATACGAAGATTCAGACGGCATGTGTGATACACATCGCGGACACATAATAGTTAAATGTTAATTTAAGTAAGTTTTTAAGGATAGAACTCTGAATTTTTTGGGTAAATGAAATGTTTAAGAACATTTAAAGAGTCAAAAACACCTAATAAGGCGGTATGAGATGATTTCATCATCATCAGATAACAGCGAAATGAGGATACTACAAATATTTTAAAGGGTAATCCTTAAAATTTCTAAGTAAATAACCTTTAAAGGGGTGAAAAATTTTTAGTGAAGTTGTGTAGATAATACAGATCATCAACATTCTAAAACAGACAAGACATGTCTATACAAGATAAAAAATGTTGTACGTTAATATAAACATACATTATTCTATGTAGCAATGTAATACATACCCCAAGATTTATATAAAGTAATTGCGAATACATTATACCAATCCCATCAGAAATCAGCTAAAATAATAAAATTACCAAGCTGAATAATATATCTAGGTACTAAAACCCCAACAAACTACATTAAATTGATAAAAATCTTAACTAAATAAAATAATGAAGCTGTAACATACTATAAAAATACTAAGTTTAATAAAATAATAGAATAAAATCATATTAAAGCAAGTACTTACATGTTCAATCCGACTCAAAATACTACATTAGGTGTAGGCCGATGAATAATGACAGATATAACATCTCCAGCTTTACCAACTTAAACCGACATATTCGCAGAGCAACTTGAAACGCGTCTTGACAGCACGAAATCCACAGCAGAAGTGATAAAATCGATACTTCAACGACACCCCCTACACGACAAGGTCACATCAAGGGCATATCATGGTTACAGTTAAACTATGGTATAAAATAGAATCACATGTTAAAAAATAATAGATTTTAGTAAAGTAATTAAAGAAAATCCCTCTGTGATTATGAATGACCTGTCTATATTTACCGTGTGTGTGTGTGTGCGTGTGTGTGTGTGTGTGTGTGTGTGTGTGTGTGTGTAATTATACCTTAAAAAGCTACATATCTGTAGTATCCCAACGGATACTAATATTTGTTTTTCAAACTTAGAAAAACTTTATTTCAGTTGCACTTATTTTAAGTGTAATTAAAAAAAAGTTTTAACTAAATGTGCAAGACAAATATTAGTATCCGTTGGGATACTACAGATATGTAGCTTTTTAAGGTATAATTACACACACACACACACACACACACACACACACGCACACACACACACACGGTAAATATAGACAGGTCATTCATAATCACAGAGGGATTTTCTTTAATTACTTTACTAAAATCTATTATTTTTTAACATGTGATTCTATTTTATACCATAGTTTAACTGTAACCATGATATGCCCTTGATGTGACCTTGTCGTGTAGGGGGTGTCGTTGAAGTATCGATTTTATCACTTCTGCTGTGGATTTCGTGCTGTCAAGACGCGTTTCAAGTTGCTCTGCGAATATGTCGGTTTAAGTTGGTAAAGCTGGAGATGTTATATCTGTCATTATTCATCGGCCTACACCTAATGTAGTATTTTGAGTCGGATTGAACATGTAAGTACTTGCTTTAATATGATTTTATTCTATTATTTTATTAAACTTAGTATTTTTATAGTATGTTACAGCTTCATTATTTTATTTAGTTAAGATTTTTATCAATTTAATGTAGTTTGTTGGGGTTTTAGTACCTAGATATATTATTCAGCTTGGTAATTTTATTATTTTAGCTGATTTCTGATGGGATTGGTATAATGTATTCGCAATTACTTTATATAAATCTTGGGGTATGTATTACATTGCTACATAGAATAATGTATGTTTATATTAACGTACAACATTTTTTATCTTGTATAGACATGTCTTGTCTGTTTTAGAATGTTGATGATCTGTATTATCTACACAACTTCACTAAAAATTTTTCACCCCTTTAAAGGTTATTTACTTAGAAATTTTAAGGATTACCCTTTAAAATATTTGTAGTATCCTCATTTCGCTGTTATCTGATGATGATGAAATCATCTCATACCGCCTTATTAGGTGTTTTTGACTCTTTAAATGTTCTTAAACATTTCATTTACCCAAAAAATTCAGAGTTCTATCCTTAAAAACTTACTTAAATTAACATTTAACTATTATGTGTCCGCGATGTGTATCACACATGCCGTCTGAATCTTCGTATTCGTCCGCTTTAAGTGTTGATATATTGCGCTTAGTTAGAAAAAATTTTATGTGTTATTCTAAAAAGCCATCTTAGCTTTTCCCTATTTAATAACTATGTATTGGCTATGTGTATCGCATATGTCATCTTAGTAGGTATTTACGTTACTTTAAAAGTTTTTAAACATAACATTTACTTAAAAATCTAAAGTCCCATCCCCAAAATATTACTCTAATTCCTCATTTTAGCACTAGGTGTTAGTAATGATTACGCTCTATACTCTTCAGTACGTGTTACTATTCCTTAAAAGTTAGTAGAAATCCCTATTTAGCTAAAAAATTCTCAAAGTCCCCTCTAAAAATTTGCTGTATACCCTTTAGTATGTCTTTATATCCCTTTAAAAAGTAGTGGAAATCCCTATTTAGCTAGCAAATTCCCTAAGTTCCTCCTAAAAATTTGTTGTACACCCTTTAGTATACCTTTCTATCCCTCTAAAAATTAGCTGAAATCCCTATTTAACTAAAAAAAAAAAAAAAAAAAAAAATTGCAAAGTTACATACTTATAAATTATTCGTAGTTCGTCATTTAACTGCTATATCGAGTATGTGTATTATACTAGTCCATTAAAAGTTTCTGGGTATGTACATTTACTTTGAAATTTGAAGTGCAGTCTTTAAACAATATTTAAGTTTTCTTTTCACTGTTATATATATCGGCGTTGTATTCATTCTAAGTCATCTCGCTGGGCGTTTTCATTTCTTTAAAACTAGTATAAATTGCCTTTTATGTGAAACTTCTAAAGTCTTTACTTTAAAAAAATTTATCTTAGTGAATAATTTCAGTGCTGGGTATCTTGGGTAAGTACACCCCCATTCCGCCTCATTAGATGTTTTCATCCCCTTTAAATGTTTCTTGATATCTCATTTAGTTCTAAAATGTAAAGTCCTATCTTTAAAAATTTTTGTAATACCCCCTTCCTAATGTTATATGCTGCTTATGTGTATTATACATAAAACTCTCGGTAAGTGCTAGCACCCTCTAATATTTAGTAGATTCTGCACTTAATTGAAAAAAGTTAAAGTCACATCTTTAAAAACTGTTCCGGTATCACTTTTCCACCACTGTGATCGGAGACATGTGTATCGCATATAGTTCATTAAAAATTTTCCAAACACCTACATTTACTTAAAAATTTGAAGTTCGGTCTCTAAACAATACTAAAGTTTTCCTTTCGCTGTCCTATATTAGTTGTGTGTATTATGGATGTTACCTTATCATATGTTTATATCTCTTTAAATGCCTCTAAATACTCCATTTACTTAAGAATCTCATGTCTTCTCCTAAAAATGCTATCTTTGATCTGCATTCCACCGGTGGGTGTTGGTTATATGTATTATATATATATATATATATATATATATATACACACACATAACCCCTTTCGCTATGCATTTCTCCCTTTGCAGTAGTTAGTATAAATCATGTTTAATTATAAATTCAAGTTCTACCCCTAAAACATCAAAACTTTAAAGTCCCATACTTGTAAACTTAGCCTAGTTCCTCATTTTATTGGTATGTGTCGTTCATTCACACGTTAAATAACCTCAAATACCTTATTTATCGAAAAAAATTTAAAAGTCTCGTCTTTAAAAACTATCTCACCATTTATTTCCATCGATTTGTGCTGAGCGCGTGTGTCATATGTATCACCGTATTAGGTGTTTCTCCCTCTTAGAATAACGCACGTATTAAAACATGTTGGTTTAAAGAAACCCCCTATGGTAGTAGTAGTACACTTGTAAAAACATATGCATACAGCCATTGGTATCTGCTATTATTTAAACTCTAGGACTTTATTTAATTATCATCCCTTCATTAACTTGTGAGATTCATAACACTCAAGTATTTTGGGCATAAGCACACTTTCATGATTATTGAAAATATTTATTTTTTAAACTCTAAGACCGTAATGGTTGGGGAAACACACCCCCTCCCATACACCCAATTCCCGAGATTCTCGAGATTCTCGAGATTCCCGAGATTCCCGAAATTCCCGAGATTCCCGAAATTCCCGAGATTCCCGAAATTCTGCTACTCTAAAAACACGCTTCTTTGGCCGCATTTTTGCAAAAACGCACATTTTCTTTCAAAAAATTGCAAAAGTGTGAAAACCTATGTTAATTCCCATAGAGATATCCGACAGTTTGAAAAAAATCGGCCGATTCCGCGTTTTGCAAAAAACACATTTTTGGCCGCATTTTTGCAAAAAACCACATTTTTTTTCTAAAAATTTCGCAAAAGTGTGAAAACCCATGTTATTTCCCATAGAGAAATCCAACAACTCCAAAACTTCAACTTGTTGAAAAAACACACATTTTTGTTGTTTTTTTAGCGTTTTGAAAACTTTTTGTGAAAAAAACGCAAAAAGCGGCACATTCTTAAAATTCATGTTCGATCCTCTTGGCATACCCCTCATCATACGATATTTTCAAGTATCCCACCCTACAAGATTCTCGCAGTTCACTTCGTAACCCCGATATAGCGGAGGGATAGTGTAGGAACGATGGTCTTGGCATGCCTTCAGCATACTCCTTTGGCACACCCTTGGTACGCTTTGACATACCCCTTGACATGTCTTTGACATGCTCCTGGTATACAGACATTTAATACTTAATCAATTAATTTAATTAACATCCTTTAATTAACTTGCGTGATTCATAACACTAATGAATGAAAGATTCTTTTTAAAACATGTTAAAATTTAATAAGAACTTCTTTAAAAGAGCCTCTCCCAGCTGAGAATAAATAGCATTTCGTGATGGTCCAACACAAGCATTCTATCAGTCCGGAAAAACTGTCCCCCACCACAGATGTTAACAATAGCAGCGAGAGCGGTTCAGTCGACCCAGCCCAACGCGGGATATTGCCTAAAGTTATATCCAGATACAAAACCACGCTCTGTTAGCAGTATCCTCATCTTTCCCGCACTGGCCATACGATGTAACTATCCACATTCACGCGAGGTGGGGAGGGGTAGATCTGTCATCGTGATTTAATGCATTATGCGGTATTCATTTGAGAATCACAGTTAAATTGTGGCGTCGATTTACATTAGATATTAAACACTTGTTGTTTTTATCCAGTTTAAATTGGCGGGTGAAGGTGGGACCACAATTAAAAATTAAAATAATTCACTTACATACATTACACTAACTAACCACACACTTTGCTACACTAAGCCTTCGGGTCTGTCGTGCGGTTTTTAAAACATTTATTTTTAAAACATGATGGGATTTAAAGATACCCTCACACACGTATAAAATAACACACGTATTAAACTATGTTGGTTTAAAGAAACTCCTACGGTAGTATACACATGCATAAAATAACACCCATATTAAACCATGTTGGTATAAAGAAACTCTTATGGTAGTACACACGTATTAAACTATGTTGGTATGAAGAAACCCCTATGGTAGTATACACTTGTAAAATGATACACGTATTAAACCATGTTGGTTTAAAGAAACTCCTATGGTAGTATACACATGTATAAAATAACACCCATATTAAACCATGTGGGTATAAATAAATAACACATGGTAGTAGTACACTTTCACGATTATTTAAAAATATTTAATTTTGGTAATATTTATTTAAAATTTTTTTTAAATACAAGAATGGCTGGAGAAACACACCCCTCCTATACACCCGATTCATGCGATTCTGCTACTCTAAAAACACGCTTTTTTGGCCGCATTTTTGCAAAAACGCACATTTTCTTTTAAAAAATTGCAAAAGTGTGAAAACCTATGTTAATTCCCATAGAGAAATCCGACAGTTTGAAAAAAATCGGCCGATTCCGCGTTTTGCAAAAAACACATTTTTGGCCGCATTTTTGCAAAAAACCACATTTTTTTTCTAAAAAATTCGCAAAAGTGTGAAAACCCATGTTAATTCCCATAGAGAAATCCAACAACTCCAAAACTTCAACTTGTTGAAAAAACACACATTTTTGTTGTTTTTTTAACGTTTTGAAAACTTTTTGTGAAAAAAACGCAAAAAGCGGCACGTTCTTAAAATTCATGTTCGATGCTCTTGGCATACCCTGCGTCATACGATATTTTCAAGTATCTCACCCTACAAGATTCTCGCAGTTCACTTCGTAACCGCGATATAGGGCAAGCACTCTTTTCTTAGGCGGAGGGGTATTGATATGACCTTAGCATGTCTTCAGCATATCCCTTTGGTACACCCTTGGTATACCCTTAACATGTCCTTGGCGGAGGGATATTGGCACGCTCCTAGCATGCAATAACATAGACCTTGATATACTTAATTACTTTATTTCATTATCCTCATTAACACCTTTCATTCATTTAAGAAAAAGAAAAAAAAATGCGAATATTTCGTACTTAATTAATTCATTTAGAAAAATAAAAAAAAATAAAATCCCAATTATCAGAAAAATCCCAATTTTAATTCCACTTTCTGCCGCTAGGGGGCGCTGATGATACTGCTCCGCCGCCGCCGGTGTTGCCATCCAGAAAAAAGTTTCTCCCATACAGGTGTTGCTATGGCAACCGAAACAGAAAAATATTTCTAAGTTCCACCTTGATAGTTCCAATTTTCGCCACTAGGGGGCGCTGATGGCTTCATTCCGCCTCTGTCGGTGTTGCCATCCCCAAAAAAGTTTCTCCTATACTTATAAAAAATATCATTCAAAAAATTTATTTCCCCCTCAACCCCTCGTACAAGACTACGACATCGTTGCCACCCGACAAAAAAAGTTTCTCCAAAATTTTTACCCCCACCTTTTTTCATTTCCCCCCCTTTTACACCCCCGTCCAGGATCACGGAAGGCGGAATGGCCGCCATCTTGGATTCCGCATTCCGCATTATTCCGCCTCCCGTGGTGAACCGGCTTTCCTTATCTACTAATGAATTTACCACTTTTACAGTAAAAAAAAATAAATACCCTTAGAGTAGATACTTACATTCTAAGATATTGAATTTTCGTCAATGAGTCGTTATTTTCATTGATTTAGCGTCATTTTTATCCATTCGGCGAGATTTTCGTTCATTTGGGAACATTTAAAAAATCCGCCAAGTTGGCGATATTTCGCCAAATTCGTCGCCAAAATCTTGCCAAGCGTTATGGACGGAGAAATAAGTTATTCTTATAGCAGACTATTGGCGTTCAAATACAAAAGTATTACTCAAATTGTCTTTCCTCATGAATGGAACGAGCTAAATCCACGAGCACCCAATTTATCGCATGATATTACATATGAAAAGTGAACATGTTTCTCAAGAGTTAATATTTTTTTTTATTTATGAGATTTTTTGATAAATTTATTTGAAAAATGTGCAATATCTCCAGAACGGTTCATGCTAACGTTCTAAAGTTTATGTCAATCGTTTTCTAAGAAGGAAAATTACATCGGTAATGTCAATTTGCGTAACTTTATTGAAGGTTTTAATTTTTTGATGAGCCGACGTGGTTGTCGAGTGGTCAAGGCAAGCGTTTCCGTAGCAATCGCTCGACCGCCACGTTGTGGGTTCGAGCCCCACGTAAGACATGGATGTTTGTGTTGTGGGCGCAATGTGATCCGCCCCCCTCTGGTGCGCCTGGGGCAACGTCAATGGACGGCTAAATGGTTCACACTCTGGCCGCTGTAATAAAGGCGAATGACGAAGGTCAAAGTGCCTGGCCATTTGAAAACTCCAAATTAATGATATTTTCGAAATTTCACTCGAAAATTTAGAAGGGTTCTGAACATGCGATTGTGTTTAAAAACAATAGGCTTCCAGTTTCCAGTATTCACAGATTGTAAATTTTGTACCAAATTTCATTCGAATCGTTTCATTCGTTCGTGAGATATCGTCTCCAATGACTTAGTCTTACAATATAAATACAATTTACAATTTACACACGCACACAGACATCACCTCAAAAATGTTCGATTCGTGATCAGGGATGTTTGAAACGTGCTTTCTCGTCGAAAAATCGAATTCGAATTTTCGATCCCATCATAATACTTTCCTTATACATTATTGTATATAAGGAAAGTAAAAACTGTAAAAAACTTTCTTTATTTTCGTTAAACTTTTCCACCATAAACTTTCTTTTTTTTTTAAAACGTTTCCATCTTAAAATTTCTTTATTTTCTTTTTAAACTTTTCCACCATAAAATTTCTTTATTGTTTTTAACTTTTCCACTACAAACTTTATCTTTTTTTAAACATTTCCACCATAAACTTCCTTTATTATTTAAACCTTTCCACCATAAACTTTATTTTCTTTTAAACATTTTCACCATAAATTTTTTTTTTTAATTTTTCCACCATAAATTTTCTTTATTTTCGTTAAACTTTTCCACCATAAACTTTCTTTATTTCTGTTTAATCTTTTACACCATAAACATTCTTTATTTTCTTTTTAAACATCATAAACTTTTTTATTTACTTTTAAACTTTTCCACCATAAACTTTCCTTATTTTTTTTACCTTTTCTGCCTTAAACTTTGTTTTCTTTTAAACTTTTCCGCCATAAACTTTCTTTATTTTCTTTTAAAACTTTTCCACCATAAACTTTCTTTCTTTTTAAACTTTTCCGCCATAAACTCTCTTTTTTAAACTTCTCAACCATAAACTTTTTTATTTTTTTTTAAACTTTTCCCACCATAGACTTTCTTTATTTTCCTGTAAACTTTTTCACTATAAACTTTATTATTTTAAAATTTTTCCACCATAAACTTTCTTTATTTTTTTAAACTTTTCCACCATAAATTTTCTTTATTTACTTTCTAAACTTTTCCACCATAAACTATCTTTTCTTTATAAACTTTTCCACCATAAAACTTCTTTATTATTTTTTTTTACATTTACTGCTTTAACTTTCTTTATATTTTTTAATCTTTTACGCCATAAACTTTATTTATTTTTTAAACTTTTAAACCATAAACTTTTATAATATAATTAAATTTATTTTTTAAACTTTTCTTAAACTTTTCTGCCATAATCTTTCTTTATTTCCTTTTTAAACTTTTCCTCCATAAACTTCTTTATTTCTTTCTTAAACTTAACTTTCTTAAACTTCTTTAATTTCTTTATTTTTTTAAACTTTTCCACCATAAACTTTCTTTATTTTCTTTCTTAACTTTTCCACCAAAAACTTTCTTTATTTTCTTTTAAACTTTTCCACCATAAACTTTCTTTATTTTTTTAAACTATTCCACCATAAACGTTCTTTATTTTTTTTTTTTTAATTTTCCACCATAAAATGTTTATTTTCTTTCTAAACTTTTTCCCCGTAAAATTCTTAATTTTCTTTTAAACTTTTCCACCATAAACTTTTTTTTCTTTTTATACTTTACCACAATAAACTATCTTTCTTTTCTTTTTAAATTTTTCCACCATAAACTTTCTTTATTTTTTTAAAACTTTTCCACTTTCTTTATTTTCTTTTAAACCTTTTCACCATAAATTTTATTTTCCTTTAAACTTATAGTTTCTTCGAAATGGATTCATGAAAATAGTTTCGTCGAAATGGATAGTGAATGGCGTCCCTAGGGCCTCAAAATTTTGTACATTATTTTTATTGTACTTATCATTTTTAAAGACTCATTAACGCATTATACTTATACCTAATCCAAAGCTTCCTTAGTATTTTTTATAATTCTACAATTTTAACACTTTGCAACATAGTTGAAAAGTGTTTATGACTTTGTTAGCACGATAACTGCCGTAAAAATGACTTTATCAAAATGAAATTTCAGTATGTTGTTCAGAGGGTCCGTGGGACCTACGGGAATATAAATGAATAACATCACCCAATTAGTTTTGGACTGAACCCGGGTTGAGAAAACGAAACAGATTGAACCCTATGGGACCTAATGTTTCAAACATTTTTTCAGCAAATTTAAAATTCACAAATTGCTTCGAAAGTTTTAGGAAATATTCAAATGATCCCATAAAATATATAAAAAAAATCTGATGTGGGCAACACATGACTTTCCTTATATAATGCAATGAATTGACTACTTTTACAGTTAAAAAAATGTTACTCTTATAGTAGATACTTATATTCTTTCCAAAATATTGAATTTTCTTCAATGAGTCGTCATTTTCATTGATTTAGCGTCATTTTTATCCATTGGGCGAGATTTTTGTTCCTTTGGCAACAATTAAAAATGTCGCCAAGTGGGCGACATTCCACCAAATATCGCCAAGCGTTATGGACGGAGAAATAAGTTATTCTTATAGCAGATAAATGCCTATTGGCGTTCAAATACAAAAGTATTACTAAATATATCTTTTCTCATGAATGGAACGAGCTAGTTCCACGAGAATGATGTCACCAAATTTAGCGCATGGTATTACATATGAAAAGTGAACATGTTTCTCAATAGGAAATATATTTTCTTTATTGCTTTCCTTATATACATAATGTATAAGGAAAGTATTGTGACGGGGTCGAAAATTCGAATTCGAGTTTTCGACGGGAGAGCACGTTTCAAGCATCCTTGATCACGAATAAAACATTTTTGAAGTGATGTCTGTGTGTGTGTGTGTGTGAAAGTATGTGTGTGTGTGTGTCAGTGAGTCTGTGGAGACGATAACTGACGAACAAATGGACCGATTCGAACGAAATTTGGTACAAAAATCACAATCCATAAATACTGGTAGCCTATTGTTTTTATACGTAATCGAATGTTCAGAACCCCTCTAAATTTTTGAGTAAAATTTTGAAAAAATCGTCAAAACAACAAAACCACTAATAAAGTTACGCAAATAGACATTTCTTATGTAATTTTTCATTTGAAAACGATTGGCATAAATTTTAGAACGCTAACACAAGCCGTTCTCGAGATATTGCACATTTTTCAAAAAAATTATCAAAAAGTCATATAAAATAAAAAAAAATATTTCCTATTGAGAAACATGTTCACTTTTCATATGTAATACCATACGATAAATTTGGTGACATCATTCTCGTGGATCTAGCTCGTTCCATTCATGGAAAAAGAAATTTTGAGTAATACTTTTGTATTTGAACGCCAATAGTCATTTGTCTGCTGTAAGAATAACTTATTTCTTCATCCATAACGCTTGGCGAGATTTTGGCGACGAATTTGGCGCAATGTCGCCAACTTGGCGAGTTTTTGAAATGTTGCCAAATAAACGAAAATCTCGCCAAATGGATAAAAATGACGCGAAATCAATGAAAATGACGACTAATTGTCGAAAATTCAGTATCTTAGAAAGAATATTAGTATCTACTGTACGAAAAACCTATTTTTGTACTGTAAAAGTAGTAAATTCATTACATTATATAGGAAAAGTCATGTGTTGCCCACATCAGATTTTTTTATATGACTTTTTGATAACTTTTTAAATAAATGTGCAATATCTCGAGAACGGTTCATGTTAGCGTTTTAAAATTTATGTCAATCGTTTTCTGATGAAAAATTACATAAGAAATGTCTATTTGCGTAACTTTATTAGCGGTTTTGATTTTTTGACGATTTTTTCAAAATTTCACTCGAAAATTTAGGGGGATTCTGGACATTCGATTGCGCATAAAAACAATAGGCTTCCAGTATTTACGGATTATGATTTTTGTAGCAAATTTCGTTCGAATCGGTCTATTCGTTCTTCAGTTATCGTCTCCACAGACTCGCTGACACACACACACACACACATACACACACATACTTTCACACACACACACACACATACTTTCACACACACACACAGACATCACTTCAAAAATGTTTGATTCGTGATCAGGGATGCTTGAAACGTGCTCTCTCGTCGAAAACTCGAATTCGAATTTTCGATCCCGTCACAATACTACGTCAACAAATTCAGAAAAATGTATTCCGTAATTTTTTTAATTAAAATTAAAATAATAATTACACCCATTAAAATAATAATTACACCCATTATAAGACCCGGCCGTCCAAATAATTGCTCTCAGTCCTCTGGACGAGTCGGACGGTCTGGGTCTTCTACCCATTATAAGACGAGATCAAAATAACATATGGCATTCATTTTGTGTCAAAATCGTGATTTTTAAAATTCTTTGTAATTTGTACGCGTTGTAGTGTTGTATGCGTTCTAAAACGGCTTTATTTTTGCTTAATTTCTGTGCATCTACATTATGAAATAATGTAATAACAATATATTTGAGTTTAAATGATTATCCAACTTTTATATTTCTACAACGAAGCCTAATTTTCACTTATGGAGAATGTATACACCTAAAGATACAGGATGGACGCAGTAGCCTAGTGGTTAGCGCGCGGGAATTGCACTCGGTAGGCCCGAGTTCTATTCCCTCCGCTGCCAAACTGCCGTCGTGTTCACGCGGAGCATGATCATGTTAAACATATGGGGCAGTAAGTCCTTCCGAGAGGTTGGTGGTAGGGGAAGGAGGGTACGGTTTCTGTGGATGCCTCCTTACACCTTTCTGGTAGGTCGGACGGTCTGGGTCTCAACAACAACAACATAAAGATACAGGATGAGTTGTAAAAGAATTGCTGAATTTCTTTAACATAAAATTATTTAGCTTTTTGAGTCTGAAATATAGCTGATATGAATGAAACATTCATTGATTTTACATGGAGAACAGACTATTTTATAGCAGACTTTTTCGATGAAGTTTCAAGTTCGATGAGTTAAATTACGTTTACCTCCATGGTTTTAAGTTTTTAAATAAAATATATTATTGTAGTATTAGGATGAATGTAAAAGGAATGAAATAAATGTGTATGAATTACAGTTTCTACATAGAGAGTTTGACGATTTAAATTTCAATGACGTTATTTGAATCAAGTTCATTTTTTTTCGATGAAGTTTTAAATTTTCAAATGGAATACATTATTGTATTATTGTGATAATTTAATACATAGTAACGCTGAATGTATCGCATTTTTGAGATGTTTAAATCAGGCGACTTATATTTTCAATGACGTCATTGGAATAAAGTTCATTTTTTTCGATGAAGTTTTAAGTTTTCAAATATAATAAATTAATGTAGTATTGTGATAATTTAAAAATTATTACCGCTGAATGTATCGCATTTTAGATTTGTTTAAATAAAATTGCATTTCAGTTGGAAAGTGTTTCATAATCAATGCTTTATGCATGATTGATCTTTTTTTTGTAAAAACAACATAAATAAATTGTCGGATAATCGATTTTTCGGATTAACGATTTTCGGATGTTTGAAGTGTTAATGTATTAATTGTTCCGATGAGGTTTTTTTATGGAAGTTCGCTTGGAGCCTCATAAAATCTCGGGGCGCTACTCATATGTTTCGCTCTCAAGCATCTTTTCGATTTTTCACGTTTTATATAAAATTGAAATTAGAAGAGCAACTCTGCCAGAATGAACCAAACATGGCGTCCCACTCGACTTGGGAGGAGCGGCTGACGTCATTGCAGTGACGTCGTTTAGTGACATAATAGAGTAAGAACTAAGATTCGTTAGGTTCGTCTTATTGCATTCGAGTGAGAACTGTGTGGAAATAATATTGATTGGGAGGATCACGCCAAAGGTCCCGAAATAGAGACGGATATAAAGGGTTATATTTTACAAGCTTCATCTTTCATTACGCAGCAGAAGTTTATAAAGGATATTTATATCTGATTACAGTTCAAAAGAAATCTGGAGGCTCGGAACTTCTCTTTACAAAATTCGGAGACTTTTTGTAAAATTAAAAACATATATTACACTTTATTGAAAATAATAAGAATTTCTGAAAATTGAAATGTATAAACTGTATAAAATCTAAAATGAGTTATAGTATACTATAACCCTATAAAATTCGCATGAATTGAACAAAATGTAAATAAGAATGAGTCAATTTCCTAGTTCTGCTTCTTTTCAATTTTTTTTTAATCTTCAAAATATTTGCCATTCTCAAAATTATTATTATTTTTTTTTTTGAAAATTAAATCTTGTAAAATAAATAAAGAAATGAAAAATAAAAGCCATCATGCGAATTTTTTTAACGAGTGCCACAAAAATTTTAAAATCTACTTTCATAAATATACTTCTACTTTGACGAAAAAACAAACAAAACAAAATACCATTAATTAACAATAACTGTGAGATGTTTTCAATGAGTCTGCATAATGGCCTTCAATTGAAATATCTGAGTTCCATTTTATATAGTTTTATAGATTATATGTTTACATCCACAGACAAATTTTCCAATTTGTCTGTGGATGTAAACATATATCAATGCGATACGAAATGTCCTTCAGCCAGGCGCCGAGCAATGGTACGGACAGACACAAGGGCCCGTAGTGAAGGGGCTGCATGTGTCCAGATGCCGGACAATGATGCACTTCGCGCTGCATGTGTCCAGATGCCGGACAATGATGCACTTCGCGCTGCATGTGTCCAGATGCCGGACAATGATGCACTTCGCGCTGCATGTGTCCAGATGCCGGACAATGATGCACTTCGCGCTGCATGTGTCCAGATGCCGGACAATGATGCACTTCGCGCTGCATATGTCCAGATGCCGGACAATGATGCACTTCGCGCTGCATGTGTCCAGATGCCGGACAATGATGCGCTGTGCGTGTGTATCGGGTGGCGTGACGGTCTTCTCGGCATTGGTCTGCTGAGGGCGTCCTGAGCCTGCCAGCCATGTATGCGACCTCTCTTTTGTCCACTGGTCCCAACACCTCCTCAGAGTAACGGCCTAGGTGGTGCAGGGTTGACCACCCGGCTTCAATTATCCCGGTGATTCTTTCCCTTTCGAACCCTGACAACTGATCATATTATCTTCGATAGCGACGAAACGGCATCCGAAATGAAAAAGCGTCCTTCCAAAACAGATTAAGTACAGGCAAAAAGCCTCTGCGTACCTTTTTTCTGCGCCGGGGAGAACTAAGTTCAACGCCCTCTGGTGGCATTACGTAATGCGCAACCACGCTATATTTCTAATCATTTGCATATCTGCCTGACACGTACCTTCATGACAAGTTTCGTTACGATCTCACAATTACTTCTTGGTACTCAAATTTTTATGGAAATAATGGTATATAATTTATGGTATATATTGTTATATTTTGAACAATACCCAATCTATATGATCTAGATATAATATCTAGTATACTTAATGACTCGGTTATTTAAGTCCTAATATAGTTTATTTAAAAACTTGAGAAAGTACCTGACATAGGACTTAATATGCAAATCTTTGAGATTAAAATCCCGCCGGAACTCGCGGCGAATTTTGGTAAACCAAAAAGTGTTAAACAATACACCCGCTTATAAAAATAACAACAACAAATAGAAAGAAAAAGCCGCACAGATGGCGTAAAGACGGCAACTGTGGGAAAATATCTCGGGGTTTCCTTCGTCTCCGGAGATTAGACACATGAAAAACATAGATATTTTTCAAAAATTCACGAAAATTCGTTTATTAATGGTATGAATTCCGTTCAAAGTTTGTTTTAAAGATCATTTTTTAATCTTTTCAATGGATCTGTGGTAGAATACGCGGGGCTTCGGAAATACTACAGGTTCTATCGCTTAATAAATCGTAAAAATTAAAATGACCTATGAAATAGAATAACAAAATGCTTGTTAGGATCTGAAGACATATACGGAACTTTTGACAAAACTATAGAAATGTCGCTGTATTTAATAATTCATAATGTAAACCCCCTGATTTATCTGTTTATATATCTATCCTGGGTAACGCTTGGCGAAATTTTTGGCAACTAATTTGGCGAGATATCGCCAACCTGGCGACTTTTTTAAATGTTGCGAAATGGACGAAAATGTCGCCAAATCGATAAAACTGACGAGAAATTGATAAAACTGACGTCAAATCAATGAAATTAAATGAGTTTTAAAAGGGAATAGTATTGTAATGGAGTTCCGATTGCATTTGTCGCCAAATTGATAAAAATGACGTCAAGTAGGAGGTAATATTTTGCAAATTTTGAATTCCATCATATGACGGACCTTTTAATAAATAAATAGGAAGGAATTGTCCTACGGATGAGTCTCAAGCATCGTTGAAAAGAGCGTTATTCGATCTTTCCGGTGGTGTCAAGATGAAAACGCTGTGATAATGTCTGAGGAACCGATTTGTGTGAAAGCCCTGAAACATAAAATAGCTATAAACTAATTATAATTAAATAAGAAAAAATAACACCGAGGTGCATCCTCCCGGGTCTTTAAGTACTTGTGTACCCAATTTGATAGCCGTACAACGCTTCAATTTCCGGCTTACGATCGTAGAGGCATTTTCTTTTATTATGCACGCTTTACGTACAGTCTCATTATTCCACGTCCATTTATATTTATGTCGTGCTTTTATTACTTTCCTTATATACATAGTATAATGTATAAGGAACGTATTGCGACGGGGCAGAAATTCGAATTCGAGTTTTTGATAGGAGAGCACAAGCATCTTTGAACACAAATTAGACGTTTTTGAGGTGATGTCGGTGTGTGTGTGAAAGTATGTGTGTGTGTCAGTGAGTTTGTGGAGACGATATTTCACGAACGAATGGAGCGGTTCGAACGAAATTGGGTACAAAAATTACAATCCTTGAATACTGGAAGCCTATTCTTTTTAAACGCAATCAAATGTTCAGAACCTCCTAAATTTTCGAGTGAAATTTTGAAAATATCATAAAAAAAAAAAAAAAAAAATGAAACTCTTTCATAAAATTACGCAAATTGTCATTTCTTATATAATTTTTCCTTAGAAAACGATTGACATAAACTTTAGAACGCTAACATGAACCGTTTTCGAGATATTGCACATTTTTCAAATAAATGTATCAAAAAATCACATTAAAAAAAATTAACTATTGTGAAATAGGTTCACTTTTCACATGTAATATCATGCGATACATTGGGCGACATCGTTCTCGTGGATCTAGCTCGTTCCATTTATGGGAAAAGATAATTTGGGTAATACTTTTGTAGTTGGACGCCAATAGTCATTTATTTGCTAAAAGAATAAATTATTTCTCTGTCCATACCGCTTGACGATATTTTGGCGGAATGTCGCCAACTTAGCGACTTTTTTGAAGATTGTCAAATTAACGACAATGTCGCCAAATCAATGAAAATGACGACTCATTGACGAAAAACGATACCTTGGAAATCCTATAAGAATAACCATTCTTCCGTCCTTACCGATTAGCAAAATTTTGGTGACGAATTTGTCGGAATATCTCCAACTTGGTGACTTTTTAAATGTTGCCCAATGGACGAAAATGTCACTTAGGTGATAAAAGTTCGCGAAATTGATGAAACTGAAGCTAAATCAATGAAATGACTACACATTGATGAAAGTTTAATATCTTGGAATGAACATAAGAATAGACTATAAGAATAACTTATTTCTCCGTCCGTCCATCCGTAACGCTTGGCGAGAAATTTGTTGGGACCTCGCCAACTCGGCGATTTTTTGTAAATGTTGCCAAAGTGACTAAAGCGTCGCCAAATAGATAAAAATGACGCCAAATGGGAAGCAATATTTCGCAAATTCTGATTTCTGTCATATGACTGGCTAATCTATTAGAAATGCTCTTCTCTCCATTTGTCTGTAACACTGGGTGATGCATTTGATGAACTTGGCGAATGATCTTGCTAAGTATCGGATATTTCCGACCAGATTCACGAAAATATCGTCAAAATTGCAAAAATGACGTTAAATCAATAAAAATGACGTCAAATGGATGAATTAATTATTAATATATATTTAAATATATGGACTCTATTGCTTATTGAGGATGCTATCCATATTGATAATTGCTTATTTAGAGTTACCGAGAATATATGTCAATTGGGTACTTTGAAAAGTTTTACACGTTGTCATCCAACTGCCAACTCTGCGGCTTGGTTTTTCAGGGTTCTTAAAAACAAATCTTCTATTTCAAAAATTAAAAACTGTATTCTCGCTGCTAGGGAGATTTCTAACAAAATTGCTTGATCAGCCTGGGGTCCCCCCTGGTCTGTGAATCCTTCACTGCTCCCCACACTTTCTAAATCTGTTTTATAAAACCTGCTCCCTGTGCCTTGGGCACTATAAGATTTTATATTCACCACCTCCTGTAACTCATATAGTTTAGTTTTTATATTTGTACATTAACAGTATATCAGTCCTAATCTTTTCGGTATGTATCAAAAAACATCCATTGTGTATATATACTTTGATCATGCTCCTTTATGTATATATACCTAATATGTATCATCCATTATATATCATCCATATCTAATTTGTATCATCCATACCTAATATGTATCGTCTTTTATGTATCATCCTTAAAGAATATATACCTAATCTTTTCGGTATGTATCAAAAACACCCATTATGTATATATACTTTGCATACATCCTAACCCGGATTTTTATAATTATATTTTCTCACCCTGACTTTATTCCCTTACATCCTCGGTTTCTCAACTTATACTTTGCTTTTTCATCCCCCAACTGTCATGTGTTTTTGTATATATAATTTTATATGTAATTTTTGTGCTCTTTTTTTTTTGTATTTCTGTGTATTTTATATATTTCATGTTCTTCTTTTCGTTTTGTTTTGTTTTAGTTGGTTTTACTACTTTTGTGCTTGGGTTTTTTCCCTTCGGGGTTTTCTCCTCTTTTCTTTTTTTTCCTTCTCATGTCTCTCTTGTATTGTATTGTATTGTATTGTTTTTATGTTTTGTTTTGTCGTTGCCTTTCTTTTATTTGTCTTGTTGTAACTGTGTTGTGATTCAATTTTAACCTGTTTTGTAATGTTTTGGATCTAAAATAAAGTTCCCGGCCACACACTTAGCTACAGTAAACCTTCGGGTCTGTCGTGTGGTCTGGGTTTTCAACACTTCAACACGTTGTCATCCTAGGGCGCGGTGGCCCAGTGGTTAGCGCGCGAGAATTGCACTCGGTAGACCCAGGTTCGATTCCCTCCCCTGCCAAAACTGCCGCCGTGTTCACGCGGAGCACGATCACGTTAAACATATGAAGCCGTAAGTCCTTCCGAGGGGTTGGTGGTAGGGGAAGGAGGGTACGGTCCCTGTGGATATCTCCCCCACTGGGTTCCGGTCTAAATTGGATGGCACTTCCCGGCCGTCCAAACAGTTGCCTTACATCTTTCTGGTAGCTTGGACGGTCTTAATCGCAACAACACGTTGTCATCCGGATAATCGTCCAATTCAACGTTAAAAACACAGTATCGTGGATCTTATAGGTTATTATTTGACTGCAAAAGAAGTCAATTCATTGCATTATATAAGGAAAGTCATGTGCTGCCCACATCCGGTTTTTTCTTTTATGCATTCTTAAAGAACTATTTTTGAGTTCGGTACCAAAGAAGCATATGGAACGAGTTTTCTTCTCAATCCATAGGCTCCGGTAGCTCGGCATCATTTATTCTCCAGGCGAAACATGTTGGGTTTTTGTTTTGACGAATGACCACAAAGCCTCAGACAGAAAATCAGCGCACACTCCAAACATGTATCCAATTCTGGCCGCATTCGCAGACTCTTTCCTACGGAGCCTGGGTAATAAACAACCTGCGTAGTAGAATGCGCAGAAACGCGACGGCAAATGGGCATTATTTTTACCATAGCGTGTCACGGTAAACAGACGACGATGGCCCATAAAAATGAAACTAAACCCATTAAACATCTAAATGTATCTTTGGGATGAAAATAAGTTATTTAGAATGCTTGAATAACAACCTATATTTAAAGATTTCATTGGCTAAAGTGCGCTTTAAGTGATGTTAAGCGAATGTACAGTACTAATCATTTTGAACACTAGCGTTCTGAAGATGTATATAT